>CM060960.1:32677186-32745545 GCA_030765055.1 Mantis religiosa
CAATACATGTGCTAATCATGATAGTAGTCTTCCGGCACAGATCTCCCTACAACTATTCACACGCTACAAACCTCTCTTGACTGCCTCGTTGAATGGTTCGATACTTGGCGCATACGTCTAAACACTCAAAAGACCGCAGCTAAGATTTTTTAGCTACGGCGCATCTCCAACTCTTCCGAATTGCATATCAAGCATGAATCAATTCCCTGGCTACCTCCTACCACCTCCGTCAAATACCTTGGAGTAATGCTGGACACTAGACTTACTTGGCGAGCCCATATTGATCGACTCATCTCGTTGGCATCAGGACGACTTTCAAAACTTGGCCCGCTACTTCACAGACACACTCCTCTTGGGATTGAATGCTCTCTGCTTGTCTACAAATCTCTTGTCCGGCCACTTATCACATATGCTTCCCAGGTATGGGGTACGGCTAGCAACACTCATCTCCGAAGGCTACAGGTCCTGCAAAATCGATTTCTGCGCATCGCCACGGATGCCCCTTGGTACGCAAGAAATCAACAACTGCATAAAGAACTTGGTCTCCTTCCTCTTCACCAGTACATACGTCAGATCGCCTCTCGCTTCCTCTCAAACCTGCCAGATGTTCCAGGAGCTGTGATGTACGACATCGGCGTACGAACCCGCCAGCCCACGCGCCTGAAGAGACGACTCCCACAGGATCTCCTCCATAGTGACTCTGATTGAAAAGAAAAACTATGAACATTGTTTCACAATGACTGTTGTTCTTATCTCTTTGATTACTTGTTTGTTTTAATTAACTTATTTTTCTCTTGTTTCACAGTGTTAAGAAGATAATAGGAGCCAACTTGGTTTTCCTTACATGTTATTATATAGTTCATAGAGATTCAATTAGCCAACAAGGATCTGTAAAGCATGTACTGCTGATCGATCATTGAATAAAATAAAAAAAAATGATAGTAGTCATATACAGAAATTGATGAGCTGTGAGTCCTGAAAGCAGATAAAATAGTTGAAGAACTGGCCAAGAAGGCAAGACAAATGAAGAGCAACTTGAAAAGAACAAGTGAGAATAGAGGGTCAAGACTATGCAGCAGGAATGTTCTGACTCATGTGAGAAGTCAATAATCAATATATAAACTTTAAAGCTGTTGCTGGATAGAGTCAACATGAAAAATTCAATGCCATGGCCGGGATTTGAACCACGGATCCCCTAGTTTTCGTCCAGTCGCTCTAACCTATTGAGCTACCATGGCCAACGTGCCCTCCTGACATTAAATTCTCCATTTTACTCGTATATTTTCCCGGTAGACTACTAGGGGCTCTCGTATCCGAAGGCATTGAATTTTTCATATTGTCTCTATCCATCAAAAACCTTAGCCTATATACGGCTAGTGTGAAGAAATGATTAATTTCCATCAATTAACTTAAATAATAAGAGTTAAATGATGAAGCCTGGGACTCAAGTACTTAAGATAGTAAGTCGCAACAAACGGTGTATCTCGAATGCGAGAGACCCTAGTGGTCTACCTGGGAAATATATGAGTCAAATGGAGAAATTAATGTCAGGACGGCACGTTGGCCATGGTAGCTCAATGGGTTAGAGCGACTGGACGGAAACCAGTAGATCCGGAGTTCAAATCCCGGCCATGGCATTGAAGTTTTCATGTTGACTATCCATCAAAAACCTTAGCCTATATACAGCTAGTGTGAAGAAATGATTAATTTCCATCAATTAACTAAAATTTAAAGCTGTTTTTCTCAGTTTCACAGTTTTTCAGGTTCCAGTACACATTTTTTAAAAACTAATCAACCAAAACATATGAATTTTTTGTGTGTATTAAGCAGACTCATAAGAATAATAATAATAATAATAATAATAATAATAATAATAATAATAATAATAATAATAATAATAATAATAATAATAATAATAATAATAATAATAATAATAATAATAATAATAATAATAATAATAAGGGATTTTTCCTGTGAGAATCATAATACTTGTTTAAAAAAAAATAAACTTATCTGAAATTTCAGTACTTTTTTTTTACAAAAATATAACAAATTATCAGTATAAAATGTTTAATAATAACACTGGGCAACAAAAAAATAATTTTTGAATGTTTGGAGCACTTTGTGAGGCAATTCCTACTAATTTTGGGTTGAGAAAAACAAATATGACAGTGAAACATTTTTATTAGCTCTAGTTTCTATGATATACACAAGGTGGAAGTATTACACATTAACGGATTGAGAGAAAATGATACATTTTAATTACATACATGCTAACAACAATGAAAGTGCATTTTATTATTTTAACTGGTAATTATATGCTTAGAGTTCTAAATTGCTGGAAAATACTTCGCAGATAGTCGTGTCTAAAGAGAATCATGTGGTGACCAATTGACTTCGTCGTCTTTTAGCTTGCCTCTTGTGATGGAGTTCCGCAGAATCCCTATACAAAGACCAACAGTAATCCGCAAGCATTACTTCATTCCAACGGCCCTGATATCTTTGTTCCATAACAGAAATGTCCTGATGGAATCTCTCCCCATGGTCATCACTAACAGCTCCACAGCTAGGAGGGGAAAAGTCTAGGTGGGAGTGGAGAAAATGGATCTTAAGGGACATGTTGCATCCAAGGTTACGGTATTTTTGCAGGAGCACTGTCACCAAATGATTGTGGTTGTCACTCTTTTGTTGCTTAAAAATCCATTAACACCCTTGAAGGCTTCCCAAGCTTCCTTTTCTTTCCCCTCCAAAATGTGGTCAAATGCAGGATCCTTTACAAGTTCTCTTATTTGTGGTTCGACAAAAATGCCTTCCTTAACTTTTGCATCACTTAATTTCCAAAAATTCCCCCAAATTTAAAATCTTCACTCTAAAAAATGAAATGTCACTTTATCTTCAAAACAAGAGCTAATCTATCATTTTTATGGTGATTTTTGAATCCAGCAGATGGAGATACATGTAAATTAACTATTTTTAAGCCCAAAATATTTTCATTGTTGCCCAGTGTAATAGGTATTATTAGAGATAAATGTTTTAAGAACCTGCCTTAACATTTTCATGTATATATCAATACTAAGTTCTTAGTAATGTGCACCGAAAAATCGTTGAAATAGATACCCTCTCACCTTAAAGAAGCATCGCAATTGCAGCAACAGTAGGTATTTATACCGTTAGCTAAAACACGCATTCAATCCATAAATACAGCAAATCCGGTCACACTCTCTTTTTGCTCTTGAGTAGACGTGACCTTGATATGAAGGACTGACTTCGGACAAAGGTTGCTCAGATAGGGTACGATAGGTGTGGTTTACCTTTACGTCACAACTCCCTCTTTTAAAATGAAATTAAATCGATGAATACTATTAAGGTAAAAAAATAAAAGGCAGTGTACTACGCGAGCACTGCCGGTTTTGAGCTGCTGGAACAGCGTGACAAAGCACTTTAGGGGATAACACGTAACGTTAAGTACTGGTTTGTATTTCCTGATTCCAAACGCGAGCATGCTAAGTCAGCAAGCGATACTTCTCTAAGCCAAAGCTTGGAATCTTTTAATGATGCACGATTCTTGACGTCACAATCATGCCCCGCCCACCTCTGTAGCGTAGGTGGTAGCGTGTCTGTATCAATCCCAGATAGTGGTGAGGCTTGACTTTCAAACCGAGGGAAGCTTCAAGTAATAATTTTCATTAAAATAAGAGAGAATAATGACTCAAAGAACTATTATGTGTTTCAAATGCGATGAGTTTTGTCCTTGAGCGCTACTAGGTAAGCAACCAATCGGAGTCCTGTGGTGTAGTCGCACTGCATTCCCCCTATCTGGTGCGTGACGAGCGCCAAACTAATCAATCTCTAATAAATACTATTCGCGCTAGGATAAAAATTCAGATTTTGCCAAAACTGATCCATGTGGAAGGAGAGAGTAATGCATTTAACATAACCGATAATTTTAGCTCAAATAGTTTTCATAATACAAATAAATAAAGTAGACAACATTATATTATAACAATGCATTGTGACGTAACCACTGTAATGAATATCATTATTGGTTGGCATGTATGCGTGAACGTATATTTGAAATTACTCAGAACTGAAATGTAAACATTTGACATGACGTGATAAAAGAAATACGTACTTATAATAAGCCAAGGTGTTTGTTAAATTCGATGAGAGAAAACAATGCACTTCCTGTTGGTCTGGTAGAACGTGTCTGGTCACATATCTTTGTTTATGAAAGGTTCGCAATCTCTATTTACTCTAGAGAGTTCAAAGCAGCATTATTCAGTTACTCTTCCATAAAAAAGTGTATCAGCTGGATCAATGAGATACGACCCACCTTCCCCCTTACTACTGCCAGAAGAATCCAATTGAGATAATGTGGGCTCAAATTATGTTGCAAACAGAAATAATATTTTTAAACTAACTGACGTTGAACGACTTATTCACGAAGAAATTAACAAGGAACACAACAAGACTGGGAAAACTGCGTGAGACATCAGATAAACTACAAGAAGACGACTTTTGAAAAGAAACAGCACGTAACGAGATTTTGGAACCTATCATCATAAATTTGCAGTACTCAGACGTTGAAGACAATGACAATGACGAATTATCTCTTAATATAAAGAACACTCACAGCTATATGGATGCACCGCTGGTATTTTCGTTAGATTAGAAAAATAAGTAATACATAAACTATAATTAATTTTAAACTAAATATTTAAACCATTTGCGTAATATACGAATATCCACATTGCAATTGTGATTTGAACAACTGTATTATTATAAAACTTTGCAAAATTGAGTTTGCGTTCCCTTACGTCTAGCGCCACGAACACTCGCAAATGTGCGAGAGAGAGGGAAATATAAGAAGAGTGGGGGTAACGAGGTGGCAACGCTGAAGCCTTAACGTATCTGATTCGCCACAGGTGAGAACTCTTCCCATTTGAAACACATTATAACGCTACTCTTCAGTACTCTTGTATAATCACACTTAGACCCTTATTGCATTACAAGACTGCTAACATTACAAACATATTCCTGTCTCCCCTCTCAACTCAAACGTTCCAATTTTTCTCACGCTGCGTCAATTCTTAGCCTAAAATGGAAAAAGTATGCAATTCACACACTTTTGCTATTGTAACTTTGTGGGTTCGTAGAATTAAAAGGCCGAGTTGCAGAAATTAAAAATCTCCTTTATTTTCGTCGAAATACACTATTCAATTCTCACGTAAGAACATTAAATCACATATACACAGTCTTACAAGGTCGATCACAATAACTAACAGTGACAGCAGATTACATCTTTAGCTCTCGTTACAACAACACAGCTGGCTATCTCTCATTTCACAACTACTGCTTCACGACTGACTGACTGTCCTGCTAGCGTGTCACAATCCCTTTTATATCTCCATTCATAAGTCGAGAACATTCTCGCACAAATAAGAAAACAACCATTCTCCGTCAGTCGAGATATCTCTAGAAATTTCCAAACATGAAACCCTACCTGTGGCGGCGAGTCCTTTATCTGAGATTACATTGTTTGCCACCTCTGTGATCACTCGCCGCGTTATCGTTAACTGCTCATGCAAGCTCGTGAAACATTATCCGCCATCTATTATCGATTTGTGCCGAAACGTTTATGCCCAGCGCCGCGACACTATTAACTTAAAACTTCATAAGAATTTCCCTATTTGTTACCATTAAATACCAATCTAAGTAAAATAATATTGCTAATGCTATGGAAACATACTTACAGTTGTATTTAAAAGTGTCGCATAAAACACAACAGTGAATTTTTCTTCACTAGCTACAGAGACTTCACGTGACAAAATCTGTCTCTGCTTCCCAACTATCGAAGAGTGGCGATTGCTTCCGGAAACTTACGAAGCATGGTATTCAAGATTACGAATGTGTAAATACAGTATTGAATGAGTCAGTTGGAGAATTTAATGTCATGTCGGCACGTTGGCCATAGTAGCTCAGTTGGTTAGAGCAACCACACGGAGAACGGAAGATCTGTGGAATTGAATTTTTCAGACTGGCTCCACTTATTCAAACCTTAGCCTACTCACGGCTAGTGTGGAAGAAATGAATATTTTCATCAATTTACCTGAATAACATAGTGGTTTAACTATGAAACCTGGGATTTAAGTACTTACAGCATAATAAGTCGCCACAAAAGGTGCGTGTCTCATAGCATATGAGAACCCCTAGTGGTCTACCAGGAAATATATGAGTCAGTTTGAGAATTTAATGTCATGTCGGCATGTTGGCCATAGTAGCTCAATGGTTAGAGCAACCGCACGGAGAGCGGGAGATCCGTGGTTCAAATCCCGGCTATGGCATTGAATTTTTCAGTCTGGCTCTACTCATTCAGGCATAGATAGTGTCGCGGCAACGGGCAGAAAAGTTTCGGCGCAAATAGATAACAGACGTTTCACGGTAATAAAGAGCTTGCATAAGCAGTTAAAACACTGGATGAAATTTTCACAATTAAACAAATCCTAGAAAAGACATGGGAATATAACACAGAGGTACATCGAATTTTTATAGACTTCCAGAAAGCATATGACAGCTTAAAAAGGGTAAAGATATATTATGGAAGAGTTTCAAATTCCAAAGAAGTTAATAAACTTAGTGAAAGCCACAGTGGATAATACTGCAGCCCAAATTAAAATTGGGAACCACATAACAGACATTTTTAATATAGAAAATGGACTAAAACAAGGGGATGGGCTGGCACCCACCTTGTTTAACTTAACACTGGAATATATTATTAGGAAACTACCTGTGGATGTAAAATCCACAATATATTATAGATCTGTATAGCTATTAGCATATGCAGATGACTATAGTAGGGAGAACCAACAAGGCAGTCTCAGAAATATACACAAAACTGGAGGAAAATGCAAAGGATAAATAAAGAGAAAACAAAAGCTATGATACAAAAGAGAAGTAGTAGGAACAAAAGCAGAAATAGCAGCACTAGAGAAAATCATCTGGAAACAGTTGATAGCTTCAAGTATCTAGGAGCAATTATAAATAATAAAAATGATGGAAACGAGGAAATAAAGGCTCGGATAACAGCAGCAAACAAAGCCTATGCCTCATTACAGAAAATATTTAGGAATAAAATAATATTCCCTAAAACAAAAGTAAGATTATATAAAACATTGATTAAACCAGTATTAATATATGGCTGCGAGGCTTGGACATTGACTCAATCCATGGAGGAGAAACTATTAATATTCGAAAGGAAGATACTTCGAAGGGTATATGGATCAACTAAAGTTAATGGAGTATGGCGAAACAGATATAATAAAGAATTATATGATATATACAAAGATATTGTGACTTTGTGGGTTCGTGAAATGAAAAGTCCAATTGCACCACTCAAAAATGTTCTTTATTTCCACTGACTTACAGTTAAACTCTTGCCAATTACACAGAATTACGTAATGCACACAATTACGATTCACCAGTTCGTCCGTTACAATTTCACTTGCACTCGTAATTACGTACAATCCTCCGATGCACTCACACAGTCTTCTCGTCGTACACTAGCACTGCATTCTTACGCCAAGAACTGACTGACTCTCTTGCCTGACGTGTTGCTTATATAGGATCAGCTAGTCGATCTGGAAGGTTCTAGATTAGATGAAATATCCCGTAAGTTCGAGAACAGAGGTGGAACAGAAAGAGACGGCGCAGTGATGTTTTTCCCATCCACCCCTTGTTACCGCCACAAGACAAATGAGGGGGGCGTGGCGAGCGCCGACCGTCCCCTGCTTGCCCGCTCTATAGGGTGTTCCGACGTTCGGGTGACAATATTGACATAGCACAAGAAATTAAGATTAGAAGATTAAGATGGGCGGGAGATGTTCAAAGAATGGAACAGAAACGGATCCCCAAAAAATGTTAGAAGGAAAATTTTACAATACAAGACCTAAATGCCGTTGGGAAGATACAGTAAGAAGAGATGCCTTACAGATTTTGGGAGTCCGAATGTGGAGACGAAAAGCAGAAGACAGGGATGAATGGAGGCAAAAACTGAGGGAGGCTGGGACCCAAAGGGGGCTTTCTGGTGACGTCTTGGTTGATAAGAGATTATTCGGCTTCTTTATTGTTCCGGAAATATCTAGAATTTATCAATGAGGTATTTAAGAAGGTGACGACTCGCCAAGAGTCAGTCGCGAGAGTTGTATGCAGTTAACAGCTGTAGATTGTAGCTGTAACGAGAGCTGATGTAATCAGAACGTTGGTTGTTATTGTCATCGACCTTGGTAGACTGTGTGTGTGTGTGTGTGTGTGTGTGTGTGTGTGTGTGTGTGTGTGTGTGTGTCGTAATGCTGTTACAGTAGCGACGATAGTTCTGTGCCGGTGACCTACTCTCTTCGCGCACTGGAGAGAGTATATGCCCAACCGTCACTTGCTACTTCTGCTAACGCTAGAAGATGGAAGACAATGCAGAAAGGCCATATTTCACAGACTCGTCTTTACTAAAACGCATACCTTATGATAAATGGGCACTTCCTCATCTCAGCCACTGAGAAACAACAGATCTTTACTGTTTTACTTCTTTGCTTTCACAAATGTTTTAATTTACAGGAAAATAAAAATCTGGGGCTATGCCTTTGTGGCTTGTAGCGCATGGAAGTGAGTTAGCCGATTCTCGTATGAAAATGTTTTCATCTTCATAGATAACCGACCTTCTTTCGTCTCTAAGCCTTTTTATGGCACGTAAATATTAATAACTTCGCGGTTTGGCTGTGAAGTGTTTTTCCACCAAGTTTGCTTTGAATTGGAGGCTTTTAATATAAATAAGAAAATATATAAAAGCACACACACATACACACAGACAGTGCGAGGATCTACTCCCATTAGTCCTGGACCCGTAGGACCAGAACCCGGGCCTCTCGGGTATATTTACCGTAGGACAGTACCTATTTTATAAACTGCCCCCCCACCTGCACACGGCCGACGGGACGGAAGTGGATACGCCACTTACGCGCCGGTCCTTAATGAACCAGCTACCAAAAGACCTTGGTAGGGCCGCCGGTGATCTAGCTCACCAGCTACTAGCTTTACAGGCTAGCACCCGGGACTTATGAGGCAACCCTCTACCCCCTCCGGGCGGCCAAGGCCTGGCCGGAGGTACCCAATTTCCCGTGGGTGGCGGGAACACAGTCCCCTCGAGTCCAACCCAATCCGAACAGCTCCCAGAGGGAGGGGCTCGAATGTTCGGCCCGAGGTTCCTCTAGTAACGTCAGAGGTACCACGAGTGCTAGGGGTCTGCAGCGCCCGCACCTTGGCAGCTGAAAGGGACGCATCCCTCCCTTTACGTGACGGCCCCGAAGCGTTAGAAGTTACCCGGTCAGACCTCTCCACGATACTGGTCATTTCAGTGTATTGCGCATGACCGAGAGTGTAGACTTTTTTTTAATTATTTTTCTCTCATTCTTATTTAACCGATTTTTCATTGTTTCCGTTATTTATTTTCCTAAGTTTTACAAATATTAATTATACACATAAACACCCATGCCCAAGGCGGGACTCGAACCCGCGACCCTCTACGCGGCGGAACGTTAGAGACATACGCTTTAGCGACCATGGCTACGAGGGCCGGCATGTATATGCCGGGGAAGACTCAACAACTGGATTCTAAACGACTGCGCACACGGTTTCCACCGGCACAGAACTATCGTCTGCACTGTACGTGAGAATTGATCAAAGTGTATTTCTTTTTCCTTGTTTAACCATTTTTATTGTTTCCATTTATTTTACTGTCTGTTTTCTCTAGTTTCCCACATATACACTACACATAAACACCCATGCCTAAGGTGTGACTCGAACCCGCGAACCTCTACGCAGCGGAATGCTTCGTTTTCTTATCAATTAATTAATAATTAATCTTATTCTTCATCGATTATTGATCACACATATAAACTATTCATCAATTAATTATCCTAAAATTATAAATTAATTAATTGACCCACAATTTCGGTATAAAAATGGGACAAAGGAAGCGACTGAAAGTAGGCTCTACCATGTTATGTCCCATCTTCACAGGAAACAGGAAAGCCTAGTCTTTTACAATAGGGACAGAGTCATTAGTGTCCTATACTTGATCCGGAAGCGGACTTCTACTCATTGATTTTGAAAAACCTTTGCACAAAACAAATTAGTTTGTTTAGTCAAATGGCAATTTTATTTTATTCCTTCTATTTTTGTAGTAATAACAGCCACATTAGCAATCATGCATTATATAAAAAAGACAAACAATCTATGAACAATATTTAGTTACCCAATATGCTATTTTAAAAGTATAATAAACGAGCGTTAATTTGTAAAATATAATGTTGGGAGGGGGCTGAAAAAAAGGAGCAGGTGGTTAAAACTATGTAATGGCGTTTTTTTTCTTCTTCTTCTTCTTTGTCTAACTCCTTTGTGCTGTTAAGCGTGGAGTACAAGCCTCTTCTACCCATTTCCTCCACGTTTCTTGGTCCATTATCATTCTCTTCATTTCTGTCATGGTTTTCCCTTTATCCTTCCCCAACTTCTCAATGTATTCCTGATACAACATGCGTGGCCTTCTCCTAATTCTTTTACCTCCTGGTCTTGCTTCTAAATATTGTTTGGGTTTTCTTTCTTCTGAGATGCGGAGTACATGTCCATACCATTTAAGTTGTATTTTTCCCAACTCTTCCCTTATTGGTCCATTTCTAATCATATCTCTTCTTGTCTTCCCCACAGCTCGTCTTAAATATCTCATTTCCATAGCTGTTATTTTGCTTTCTTGTTTCTGTAGGAGAGTCCAGCTCTCTGCTCCATATAATAGAATTGGTAGTATTATTGTTTTAAATACTATAATTTTTGTATCGTTTGTTATTTCCTTTTTTCTCACAATAGTATTATTAATCTGATAGTAGACCGAATTGGCCTTTCTTATTCTGTTTAACATTTCCTGCTCTATTTTTCCATCCTTATTTATAATTGTACCCAGGTATTCATAACTGTCTACCTGTTCTAAGATTTCATCATTACATTTAATTTTAACTTCTTCTTCTTTCCTTCCTATATACATGGTTTTACTTTAGAGTATGTTTAATTCTAAACCTTTTCTAGTTAATTCTTCTTTCCATTCATTTAGCGCTAATTGTAAATTATTATTACTATTTGCTATTAATATGACGTAATCAGCATATATCAACGATTGTGCCCAAACTGGTCTTAGATTTCTATATCCTATCATAGTTCTAGCTGTTCTTCTTTTGCAAATTTTCCATATTTCATCCATCTCAATAATAAATAAGAGTGGGCTGAGACTATCTCCTTGTTTAACTCCTCTATTCGTCAGAAATGGTTCTGATTCTTGTAATGGGGCTTTTTAATTTTTATTATTTTTTAATGTACGTCCTCTAACATTGTTACATCGGACCATGAATGAAAGGAGTGAAAGGTGCTCAAATGAGCGCAGGGTACAATACATCTTAGAGTTATCCCACATATATCTTTCAGGAGAAGATAAACCCAGAAAAAAATTGTCACGGAAATTCAAACTCAGGACCTCTTGAATATGACGCACACGTTACCGCAACACTACGGAGGTAGGCAAAAAAGGAGATTGGTTACAGTGATCCAAACAATTCGAATACAATGGCAGACGCTTGAATTTTAAGCAGTTTTGAGGGGTGATACCGAAATTACGGGATGCAATGAATAAAGAATCGTAATGGATTGCAAAGGAACATGGTATATTTGTTAAAAGGTGAGCAGGTGCAGTTGGGGTGAATAGTCTAAGAAGGTGATGGGAGAAAGCGGGTTTTTAGCAGGGAGTCTAAGTGGATAACACTTGACTTCGTTTGAAAAGGCATTGTTCGTACCCTTAATGGCATGACCGAGACTAATAATCACAATGGACAAAATAGTCCCAAAATGAATTTTGATGTGGATAAAGACAGGCTTCGAGAGGTGAAAGTCGCACGCAGCTGCAGTGAGAAAGACACAACTGGTTCGGTCTTCTGTGAAGGCAGACGAGAACCGAGGAGAGAAGGTATCTGTCGGTTTCTACGTAAATATGGAATTAAGTGTTATCGCGTAATGTGCAGTCTACATACGGTACCTCTGAACAGCGATATATTGGAAACCCTTGGTCGGCAACTTCGCGAGTTATGTGATGATAAAAAGAAGTAGCCATTAAAGCAGTCTGACACTTGCATTCCAGTGTCATTACAATCATCCTTACTCCCATACATGCGGACCCTTAGCACTCGTGGTACAGATGTATTATTTTATCTTGACAGGAATCCTGCGCGGTAGGGATGAGTAGCAACTGTGGTGGGGATAGTGCACCTATCGCCACAATGCGTCACACGCGTAAGATTACGAGAGGGGAGGGCGGTGCATAAGGTGTCTAAAAACAAAATTCATTCTCGAAGCCAGTTTTGCAGCTCTTATAAACTGTGCTGTAATTCTTACTATGGTAGTACTCTCCACGCTTTTGTTGGATCTTAAATAGTACATAGACATTTGGAACAAAACCCTGTTCTCCTCCAGCAGACATGATAAACAACTGTCGGCCTTTCAATATCGCTGCAGAGTCCCTGTAACGTATTTCACTCCAGGCATATGGTCCAGTATGTGCTGTATTTATATAAGTTTCATCCATATACACTATATAAACTTCACTTCGATATCTCCGAATATTTCGTAAATACTTAAGCCTTTTTGCACGTATGGTGCGATGTTCGATTAAAATTTGTCTGTCACGCTTAGTGTTTTTTTTTTCCTTCAAATAATCCTAGCTTCAGAACTCTTCTTAATGTTCAGACATTGCCTTGGAAGTCAGTAGAATTTTTAGCTCCATAAGCACTTTCTTCAAAGTTGGTCTTTGTTTTCCTGTGCTTTAAAAATTATTCATAGTTCGCCTAACTACTTCTGAATTAAAACATCCAAATTAGATTCTGTGCATGTTCTTAATCTTTGTTTACTGGGTATAGAGGACGTTGTTGCACTACCACCAATGGCTTTTCTTTCCTTAATAAATCTCCTAAACTCCTTTCAGACACAACTGTTGCTTCAGATACCCTTCTCCAGATTTTTATAGCTGACCCAGACCATTGTTCCTTTTTTATAAATCTATGGATATTGGTTATTACTTCTCGTGTTTTTAAATGTAGCACTTTATTTCCTAATGTGCTGCTAGGACGCGTCATTTATAAATGCTCTCTTGGAACCAGGAGACAAGCACATTTTGAAACAAGCTGTAGTGTTACCGAGTAGCTTTGCACGTGTTTACTTGCTCGTAACTAGTACGCAACTGACCTGCCCTCCCCTCCAGTTGCAACCGTTCTGAGGTGGACTCGTCCAGATACCACTGCGCATCGCTCTGCACTTTTCAAGATACAAAAATACATCTATACCTCTGACGTTACTAGAGGAACCTCGGACCGAACATTCGAGCCGCTCCCTCTGGGAGTTGTTCGGATTGGGTTGGTCTTGAGGGGGCAGTGGTTCCCGATACCCGTGGGAGATCGGGTACGTCTCCGGACGGGGTTGAGGGAAGCCATCAATATTCCCGGGAGAGCTAATAGAAGGTGTGCTAGATCGCCAGGTGGCCCCACTGAGGTCATATCGGTAGCCTTCACATTTGGTGTTGGCGCGCGTGTCTTGTGTCCTTGGACCAGATTGGAGGGGCTTGTTAGTAACCCAGGTCTTGTCCTATGGAAAGCCCCACGGAAGACGCCGGGCGCCCTTTGGGACAGCTCGGATACTCCCTGGTTGTTAGAAGCCCGAGTCTTGGTCCTACATATCCACGCATACCCTTTGACGGAACTCTTGCTCTACCCTGAGGATAGGCCACACTGCGTGAACATTGACAACGTAAGAACAAGCTGCATCAATCTAGCGACCAATGTATGCAGTAAACTTTTCCGGTGTGTAAGTAATTGATGTGAAATACCTCGCATCGGGGGAAATAAGCAGGGTGCTTACATTTCCACATTAAACACTAATATATGTTAGTAGCAAAAAAAGGTTCACTTATCAACCTTGTCACTCTCAACTCATTTTTCATTTTTTTACCCATAGAAGTAGCCGAAGTATTGCATTCTACCCAAATATTTGAATACAAAAAAGTAAACAAAATCGTGCGCGCGTAGTTCTGAAATGAAAATCTGACTTAGATAAGAAAACCCATGCCAAACAATATTTTATTTGATCTGGATATATTTTCAAAATGTATTCGTGAACATCCACGGTACTGCGGACAATTTGGCAGCTTCTTGGTTTCAGGTGATCTCTTCCGCAAGCTCATTCAGTACGGAGTATTTCTGCATTTACGCATGCGTCAGCTTGAATACCATGGATTTGGGATAGCTTGTAGTGTTGGGATTGGGATTTCATTACGGAGAAAATTCGGTACGTAGGCTACCATGCTGGGCTCATTGTTCCTAGGTCCCCAAGTAGGGGCACCCCCGGGAGGAAGGATGAGGCGAAGGAGACAGAGGGCGGCCGACCCAAGGAGCCACGACAGTATAGAGGGCAGGGTCCTATAGTTTACTTGGATAGAAACTTTCCCCGACGGAGCAGGAGAACGAACACGCTCCCCTACAGCGGGACGGCAACGAGCCCAGCAGCCCAGCCCCAAAGATTCCAGGGAGGCGATCCGAGCCCCAAAGGTCCCTAGCTGGCGGTCCCAAAAAGGTCCCAGCAGAGAAGAGGAGACCGGGAACCGACCTACCGGAGGGGGAAGTAGTTTTTCTCAGAGAACATTGTGACTTTGGTGCGTTCGTGAAATAAAAAAAAAGTTCAATTACACCACTCAAAATGTTCTTTATTTCCACCTTATTCCAATGTCACAATTAAAATTTCGTAATGTACACAATTACAACTAAGCCAGTTCGTTTTTCCACGTACACTGGGTGCTCCTTACGCACCGCACGCCACAACTCACTCAACTCAACTGCCCGTCGCCTCGCTGGTATTGATCGGCGGCCGGAAGTTTCTCGAGTCTCCTTTTATGGAGGGGAAAACATTCTCGAAGCTTCGTGCTCCTTCGAGCGGTAGGAGGAGGGGTAAACGAAGACCCAGCCACCCCTCCTGTCTCCCTTCCCTCCTCCGGCCTTCATTTATTGATCGGCATCGCGAGTTCGCCGCTTGCGTAACAATATCATCCCGCCATGCACCGCCGAGACACTCGCCGACACTTCTACCCTGAAACAGACCACCAGATGAGAGATGATATGAAATAATAATGGAGATGTCATTAACCTACCCAGCATTCACCTAGCGACCTAGGAAAACCCCCGAAAAACCCCATGGGTAAGGTAGGTCGGCCACGGGAATCGAACCCGTGCCTCCCGAATGCGGGCCACAGCCGAAACCGCCTTAGCCATCCCGCTTGGTTATTTCTCAGTTGACAAGTGACATTTCTGGTTGTTCATAAGTTATCCTTAAATGAAATGTCAGTCAGTCTCGGTATAAATGTAAGGAAATCACCGAATAAAGAAGCAAGACAAGAAAATGACAATATAATTGTAAGATAAAAATCACCCAAAAGTAGAAAACGTAATAAAATGACGAAAATTATCTACTAAACATGTATTTCACTTAGCAATATCTGAGATGCAACACTTAAAAGAGGACCTTGGTGATTACACATGTACGTTGCAAGGACAATTCTAGCAGGTGCGGACTTAGAGCCACCCAGCTGTTTGATTAAAGGGTTACTGCTAATTGACTATCGATATTGTCCGCCCGAACCTTTGTTACTGCTGAAAACGCCCTTGTGTTGTATTCAGTTCAAGCAAAGCGGTCATTTTCCCCTGCAGGGCGGTGCTGGTTTATGCATGAATCATTTGTAATGAAGGACACTGTTGTTAGCAGGATGCAGAGATAAAACTATGGGTTATGTTGTTTTTGATCAAGGGATTAGGTGTACGGATAATCCTTTAAAGGCACAGTGAGGAGTTGGGAGTAGATGATTAGAAGGAGGGGGCTTCAGAAATTGGAGGTAGGCCTTTATGCTTCCAACATGACTCCTACGAAGAAGAAAAATTGTTCCTTCTATGATTGGCAGGAAAAAACTGTTCAGAGTACCCCTTTATTAGGCTTGAAGCTACTTTACGACAGGGGACCACTGACTTTACTTCCCTTACGAAGAAAGTTATTGTGACTTTGTGGGATCGTGAAATTAAAAGTCCAGTTGCACAAACTCAAAATGTTCTTTATTTCCACCGAATTACCGTTGGAACACTTGCCGATTACATAGAATTACGTAGCGCACATCAGTTCGTCTGTCACAGGTCCACTCCACACTCACAATTACGTACAACTCCTCTGATACACGTACAGTCTTCCAGTTCGTTCGCTAGCACCGCGCTCTTCATGGCTGCTCGCCAAGGACTGAACTGACTCGTCCACTGCAACCGTTATATAGGAAGATCGCTGTTTCTGAAAGCTTCGCGGCTCAGAAAATCATCTTGAGTGTTCCAGACGTCAGGGGGAGGGGAAAGAGACTCGTGCCGCTCTTCTAACCATCCCCTCCGTGAGCTCTACACAGATAAATGGGTAGGCGTGGACTAAATGCTTCCCCTCTGGCCCCTACCTGCCAGCTGGTTCTCTCGGGAATTCCGATCTTCGGGTGACATTATGCTAAGGATTTTTAAGTCCGCGACCTGGAGACTTAGAGTTTAGCAAGTTACTCTAGTTTGCTTTCCCCGGTAAACCACTTAGGAGTTCTCATAAACACATGAGACAACTACTTTAATGGCGACTTACTACATGTAAGTACTTCAAGGCCCGGGCTTTATAGTTCGGACCACTATTAGGTCAATTAATGGAAATAAAACACGAGTCAGTTGAAGAATTTAATGTCATATCGGCACGTTGGCCATAGTAGCTCAATGGTTAGAACGGCTGGACGGCAACCAGAAAAACCGTGGTTCAAATCCCGGCTATGGCATTGAATTGTTCAGTCTGACTCTTATATTTCCATACTTTAGCCTACACACGGCCCTATATGTTGACTCTGACGAAGATAGGCTTTGAAATACCTCCTAATTTCCATTCATAAATTATTAAAGTATTAAAAGGAATTCAGAAAGCCTTTTTTGATAAAATGTCAGTACAGAGATTGTAAAGTTTGTATGAACTTGTGACTGAATGCTGTTGGATAGGAATATATTAAGAAATTTGCCTCTTTCTTGACACCATTAATTATTATTAATTGAATTAAGTGTCTGCTAATTTTTATAGAAAAAATAATTAACTCATTTAGTTATCTGCTGATTTGTTCTTTTTGTTTGATAGTTTGTTTATAACAGAGCAACCAGAAGAAAATGTATTATACCGTGAACCGAGCAAAATCCATAATATGTATAGGTCTCACAGATGAGAGTGCATCACAAGCATGCCATTTTAAGTAGAGTAGTCTGACAGGCAGTCACTGTGTTCACTAGCACTTCAGAGTGGATCGTTCGAGAGATGTATTTTAGAGCCATTTTTGAGGAAACTTAAATTTTCGAAAAATGTTCCATGTAAAGGGTAGTCTAGAGGAGGGGGAGTTTTTTGTCACATCCTTGAAATATATGGAAGTTAACCCAAGTTATCGAAATAAATTATTCTCAGATAGACACCTTTTTCTAAAAATACTTTTTTTTTAATTCAGGGAGTCTTAAAATATATTTTCGATTGAATATCGCTATGAAATTTTTGGGTGGAACACAATACTTATCCTACGTAATGCATGTAGCAGAGAAAGTTAAAATATCAACTAATGTGTGACCAGCAATCATAAAGCAACGCAGAAAACCCTTCACCGTATAAAAGTTCGATACCAAGTTTCTTCCATTATTTTCTAAAAGTGCCAATTATGATCCAGACACATCAAGTTTTTTAGCAGATACCAAATATAAAACCTGTTTTATAGCCTTTCGGCACGAGTTATGTAAAAGAAAGAGGGCCCTTAAGCATCACGAAAGTCTGTTATTAGTGCGTGGATAAATAAAAATAAAATAACATCTGAATATCATACCCCGGCTCCTTGAAACTATACCGGGGCATACATTCAAATTTTACATTTATTATTTCTAAATAAAACATTACATTATTAATAACACATAATTGTTTCAGATTTTCTACCACTACAAAAACAAAATAGATAAAACACAAACAAAAACAAAAAACACAATACTAATATTCTTTTAACTACTTAACCAAACATTACAGATAAATTAAAATAACAAAAACTATACAAAACTACAAAAAGCTACTGATAATTGCTGGAAGCCAGCAATTCTTATTTAAACTGGAAAAATCTCAGCTAAATTTATTTTATTTACAATATATATTTAAAAGTACTGGTAACCAGCACTTATTTTTTCATTAACCACAAGAATAATAAATTTATTTGTTCTTTTCTTTTTTTAATCTTCTTAATTAAACATATAATTCAATAAGAATCAAAAGAAAAAAAGAAAGTTATATATTACATCTCTAATTTAGATGACGATTAAATATAATTTTAAACAACAATACATTATTTTAATATTAACTATTTAAGATATTTTCTACCAAATTCTAAAACTAAGCACAATAATTCATATTTATATTCACAAATATACACTAAATCCACATAAATAAAATAAAATGTCACTAATTATTTCTTTAATTTTATTTGACATACTTTAACTAAATTATATTTATTACTTATCATATCAAACCCTTATTTATTTTTCATAATTATTATAGACATTTATATTATCTTTTGATTAATGGAAAAATGTTATATATAATACTTTACTATATTTTATATGAATCAAATAATCCAATAATATAATCTTTTATATTAATTATACATATAAAAAGTTTTATCCATTGTATTAGTGCGTGGATAGTCAGCAACAGTGATGTGTGCATTCCGATGCCTTTATTTATTTACTTTTGTATAAAATGTTGTTTTAAAAAAGTTAAAGCCATTATAGAAAGTTTTATTTTATTTACTTTTTAAAAATTAACATACTCTAACGTTGATACATATTGGATGATGAATGAAATGATGCTCAAATGAGCCCAGGGTCCATAGAGCTTAGGGCTACCCACATTCATCTTTCAAGATAAGGGAAATCCCCGGAAAAAACATTATCCAGATAACTCACAGATCTAAACATGAACCGAGCTGGATAGCTCAGGTTGCTTCATCTGTGGTCCGCATTCGGGAGGTGCGGGTTCGATTCGCGTGGCCCACCTACTTGACTCATGCGTTTTTGGGGGGTTTTCCTGGGTCGCCAGGTGAATGCTGGATAGGTTAATTACATCCCCCGAATTCCCTGTTTCTACATTTAATCTCCATTATCATTTCACACGATCTCCCATCTGGGGTGGTGTTTTTCAGAATAGAAGTGTCGGCGGGCGTCTCGGCGGTGCATGGTTGGGTGATATGCTCCTGATAAATACTTCCTCCTCCGGTAGATCGGTTGCCGGACTCCGAGCCGGTCTAGTGGGCTATGTCAGGGCCAAGATGCCGTTTGTACTGCCGTATTGGAGAGTTTCCATCTGGGAAACTGTAGGAACCCTGCCCACTGCACTGTTTTGGCCCCTTTGAATGGCCGTCCTCTGTCTCCTTTACTATTTACTTTCTCCGCTACGTGTGTAGTAACGGTGACGAAAGTTGGGGGACTGCTTAATCCTGATTGATTCCCTCAGTGCACTTCACAGCCTACGGCAGCTGTACAACCACCACGTTTTACCCGCTTCAGGCGTCAGCGTGGTGTGTGTTTGGATCCCTGGTCACGTAGGCTTGCGGGTGAATGAAATGGCGGATTCAGCAGCCAAGACGGCTACCATGAAGCCCAGGGTTCGAGTAACATCTGTGACATCGGAAGATTTTAGGACTGTAATGCAGACAGCTGTGCAAACCTGCTGGCAGGAAGAGTGGTCCACTCTCCGCAGCAGTAAACTTAGATCTGTGAAAGAACTTCCGATTCCCTGGGTTACCTCCTGTCGTTCATCTCGTCGTGAGGAGGTGAGTTTGGCTCGGTTGCGCATTGGGCACTGCTTTTTTCGAATAGTTCTGTTTAGGATGGAGCCGGCTAGTCTGCCCGTTTTGCAACGAAGCGTTATCTCTCCGACACGTGCTAATAGTGTTGTTGCCTAGCACACTTTAGGACGTCTCTGCAGCTACCGGCCAGCTTTACAGAAATCCTAGCGGGTGACAATAAAGTAATGGAGAAGGGTTTTAGGTTCTTTTCTAGGTTAGACTTGGGAATTTAGTGAAATGAATTTGTTTGCCGTTTGGATTTATATTTGTTTTCGTTTTCTTTTTGTTTTTTGTTATGTACATGTATTTTTTTATAAGTTTATTTACACTTGCATACCGTTTTAGAACAATTTATATCTGGCTTTTGCCCTGAATAATTTTTTAAATGGTGCTGATAAACACTGCAGTTGAGCGCCCTTATACACATCATCGTCATCTCTCTCCATATCCTTCCTCCCGGGGGTGCCCCTTTTTGGGTGCATATATACAATAGACCAAGTTTGGACCTCCGTTTGGGCCTGCGGAATCCCTATCCATATCATATTCAACGTGTGTAGGGCCTTTCACCTGCCGATTATCCACCACGGGATAACTTTTGCCGATGGTTTGTAGCACAAACAGCCAATCCGTTGTTTGTGTCGTCAGTTTTGTTTACAGACGAGGCAACGTTTGGGAGAGATGGAATTACTAATTTCCACAACGTACACGTATGGGCAGATCGTAATCGTCATTCTGAATGTGTGGGCTGGCATTGTAGGTGACTGTCTGGTGGGTCCTTCCGTTTTACCAGCACGCAGACATTTCATTTTGTAATGAAAATATCTTCAAAATGTGGTGTTGTAATTAAAAGTAGTAGAACCGTTTTTGAGAAAATTGACATTTTGGTAAATTCCTCCATGTAAAGAGTAGTTAAAAGGTGGAGTTTTCATAAAATCTTGGTGTTGTATACTCGGGAATTGTTAAATTGAAATTCTAATAAGAGAACTATCACTGTACTCACAACGCTACGTACTTGAAAATGTGATAGTGTAGTGTCTGCTATATTATGTTTAATCCCTACAAAACCTTGGCGATGATTGTCACCAGAAGAAGAAAAATGGAGCCCATTACTCTTTCCATGAATAACGTCGACTTGAAGGTGGTATCTACGGTAAAATACTTTGGCGTTATACTGTATTGTAAATTAACATTTCGATCACACTTTGATTATATTGCTGAAACAGCCAGCAAGCTCCTTGGTGCCCTCGCAACAAGACCCACCTGGGGTCTGAATTCTAGTATTCTTAAAATTATATATCAAGGTGCTGTAGTGCCCCTAATTTTGTAAGGTGTATCTGCATTCCAGGATGTTCTTAATTAAAAATGGGCAGTTAAAAAACTTGCACAAATTCAAAGGGGATTCCTCCTTCGCATAATTCGAGGAAATCGTACAATCTCCACTGATGCAGTTCAGATTATAGCTAACATCGAACCTTTGGCTCTCACTGGTTTATCAACAGCAACTATTACGAATTTAAGACATGAACGTGAATGTGCGTCTTATCTGTCTCACTTAAAACTACAAATCCCGGAGCATCCTACCACAGCAGGACACCCATCAAGTTTTGTAACCTGTTTAAAGGAAATATGTAATTTTCATGATTATTACATATATACAGACGGTTCGCGTTACCAATTTGAAGATAATATATCTGCAGTAGGATGTGCTTTTGTTGTTTACGAAAACCAAACGGAACTAACTCACTCCATGTTTAAATTGTCACCTGAATGTTCTGTATTCCAGTCGGAGCTCTTAGCAATTAAAGAAGCTATAAAAAGGTGTACTGTTAATGGGAACAGTGCCCGTATTCTTAGTGATTCACAATCAGCTCTACTCGCTATTAATGATAAATACAATTTAAATTCATTAGCACATGAAATCAGAACCTTGCTTCAAAACCATCCAGGACATATTTGCATGGGATGGCTTAAAGGACACAGTGGAATTTTAGGTAACGAGAGAGCTGATTGCTTGGCTAAGAAGTCTGCAGAATCCAATCTTCCTGTGACACACTCTTTATGTCCTTTTTCTAATGTAAGGAGAATAATACATCAACATATTCTTGAAGAATGGAACCAACAATTTCTAACAACTCCAAATGGAAGTTTAACAAAAACATTATTTTTCCCTAGTGTATATGACAGAGCAAAATGTGAAACTCTAGTACCAAATTTTGTTTTGACACAATTTTTAAGTGGACATGGTAAATTTGGTGAATACTTATCACGCTTTCACTTAACATTCAATCCCGAGTGCATGTGTGGTGAAGAATTTCAAACTGTGGTTCATCTCCTTTTCTGTTGTCCCATTTTCTGGAGAGAAAGACAAGAATTAATATTCAAGCTAGACTCTCTAGGAACTGAATTTTCTGCTCCGCTCACATCTTTGCTAATGAAGCCACAACAGTATAAGTACTTCATGATGTTTATAAACTCAGTGTTTAAACGTCTGAAATAGTTTAAATTAATATGCATCGGATTAAAACATCATTTCTTCCTTCTAGTATTTAAAATATTTTTGTTAAAATTGTATATTTTTATGTATCAACTCTAACCCTAATATACCACTGTGTAAAATAGGGTTCATAAATCTGGATAAATAAAAAAATATATATATAAATCATCGGAGTAGAACCACAACGCCCAAAACTGAAGCCTGGAAAGTGCCACAAGTAGCTGCTGGACATCCCTCGTCAGCTATTTACCGGCGGTCCTTAGGTATACCTTGTGCCCGTCAGGAGTAAACAATCCCTCCCATGCAATGCTGTTATTATGCGTATATGTTCCTACGTACTCATATTCGGGTACTCTCACACCCGATTTTTGGTACACAGACCCCACATAGAGTAGAGATGATGTCACCAAACTGTCAAGCGCGTACAGGTGGGAGCATAGTGATAGTTCCCTTGTTAGTTGGGTAAACATATCATTTACTTTTCGTTTTTAACTTATGCAGCTCACAATTACACAGACATGAATCTTTTTCTGAAAGTATTTCTTTTAGATTCAGGCAGTCTCAAAACGTGTATTTTCTGTGAAATCTCGGTATCTAATTTTTGGGTGGAATACAATATTTCGTCTAGTTACTACACACGTAGGAGAGAAAGTAAGCATCTGAAAATCTATTTGCTGACCACTTTCGGAGAAATTTTACTACAAATTAGCTTAAATATATGTAAATAATGGTTTCGTATATAAAATAAATAAAATAAAAACCTATAATATCCCTGGCAGATAGTTTCTTAAACGAGGTCTAATATGCCACATTTTAACATTTATTCATTCTGCATTCATAAATAAAACACAATTTAGAAATAAATTTATACAAATAAAATATGAAAAATTACAGTTATATAATAATTATAAAATAAAACAAAATGTAATAAAATCGTTTGATGCTCACCTACTTTAACCCCCCCCCCCCCCAATTATACATGTCAAACATGTTCGGCCAACCCATTCTGGGAAAACGCACCTCCTAGGGAATCACTGCTACGTAGTAATTTGTTTTTTCACCTGTTTTATTTTGTATAAATTCCGCAAAGGAAGTTCCCATGAGGAAAACTTACTGAACAGGAAAATAGAAACGAATATGGAGGGAAAAGAACTAGTTTTTCTGGTTTCAAAATCGACATCTGACCCTACTTAGTACATTTACCTTGTGGAATTCTAAGGGGAATACCCAGCTTTGTTTCAAAAGTTTTGAACGCTAAGTAATGTATTCATTCGCATAGCTGCAATGATAAGGTATTCTCTTGATGGATGTATTGTTCGTATCAAAAAGGTTGCTGCTGTTAAAATACTTTTAGTAGCGGCAACAGTCATTACATTAGTGCCCGATTTCACCAAAAAATGTTAAGACTTAACACGAGTTTAGCAATAGTTAAAACAAAAATTGCATTTCACCAACAAGTGTTAGCGTAACACTCGTGTTAAATCTCATGTTAAACTAACAAGCCGAATTTCTGATGTTAAGTCCTTAACAATTGTAAATAGTCAAGATGGCGAGCATGGACTCAGCTGTTGATGTCGATTTGCTATATTTAAGACCGTCTAAATGGCATTCATAATAGAGTACGGCCTATGAGGAGAAATGATTTTGAGGAACTATCCGAAGAAAACTGTTTTACGGAGGTATAGACTGTCGAAACATGTTGCTATGAAGGTTACTGCGGAAGTACAAGAGAGGTTAGAACATGCATCAAAAGGAATATGCCGCTCTCGCCTTTGCTTCAAGTATTAATAACTTTGCGATTTTATAATTCACTGAATTATGTGGATAATACATTGTCCACCTCCCGTCTTGAAACGTTCAAGTCACTTGTTCTTCGCACCTCGTTTTAAATTTACGTAATACTGACTAGCTGTTTGGTGCTTGTAGTAGTGACACATGCATTTGAATTAAATTCGTTTCCAATATTTTCCCCGCGACATCTTTCTCTTTTACATTCACCACATCCGTCCTCTTATTTTCCACGATATCCTTCACTTCGTCACCATTTCAATTTACAATTCTTTCTCCGTCGATGAGAAATTTATCTCACGACTTTATTTGTGATTTTGTTCATCCGTCATTTGTGCAGACGAAAATGAAAACAAAAACGCATCGGAGTACGTTCAGAAAATCATCCATAGCCCTCTATAGCTGTGATATTTACAAGTTTCTTGGCGTTAACACAGGATTGTTAACATTTTAAGAAAACAGGTTGGTGAAATGCAAGAAATTTAACATATGTTTTAGCGCTGTGACAATTGTTACGTTACATTTGTTAACGTCGATTTTAACATCTGTTGGTGAAATCGGGCATAGGTGATATAATTAATATGAACCTCTCGCTTCTCACCAGGCATTTCGGTTCCGGGTTTGATTCCAGGGAACCACACGTAGGATTTATGGATGGATTTTCTCCAAGTTGTCCAGTTTCCTCCGCCTTCATTTGAGCAACTGTCCCCTAATTACCTTTCCTTTTATACGTTTCAGCGCATTTTATACCTAATATACTGTAGGCTAAAGCGATAGTCAAATTTTATAAGAGCGGGTCACTCTGTGATAGTTTTAGAATTCCAAGCCCCTTGCCTGAGCACGATAAGAAAATTCTGATGTTGCACTCTATACTTACAGCTGCTTATGTTAGTCCAGATAAACATTTGTAATATCAGTAAACATTTTAAAAAAGATTTGTCTATTCCTATATTCCCATTGTACCTACAAGAAAATTAGCAATGTCAATTTCTGCATATGCTTTTATCTCTAGTAACATGAAACATAGAGCATTAAGTGTTTTTAAGAATAGAGAAAGTCATGTGAGTTTTAGTGGCTTATTTTTTCCTGTTACTGAACTATTTTATCTTCTTGAAACGACATTTGCCTACAAATAGTCCAATGAAGTTATAAAACGTTATGTACAGTACCTACAAATTGCACAATCGTTACTGTGCTAGGTTGATTATTTTGCAATGCAACAGCCATTAGGTAATCCCCAGACAATTGGCAGCTGTTCAGAAGATTACGGGAATTGTGTTTTATCGTGAAAAGCATATAAAATGTGCACGTGTGGATGTGTCATTCGCTGTTATCTACACAATTGAATGCACGCTGCCTGAACTTCAAATGTCATATCGAAAGTTTCACTGCCACCTACAAGCAAATTTATGACTCATCTAAGTTACGCTCTGTGGGAGAGATACGAAATTCTTGAACATTACTTTGATTTGCGGAATTTAGATTAAATTCATATGCAGAATGACAAGTATTTGTCTAAAAGAGTTGAAAGATTGCAGACATGCATTTACCTCGGCCGTGGCCAAAATAGGTTAACGTTCGATATATATCGAGTACCAAATAATATCGAACATTCTCTGTAATTTTCGACTCGATAATAATCAAAGTTAAACGCCTGCTATGTGCTAATCTGAAGACAATTGTAGATATATTGCGAAACAAGTGTGATAAGTTGATATCAGTATTATTGACTGGTCAGATTAATTATATGAAGAAATGGTAGATAAATAATTGCAATAAATCTTGTCCAGAGGCTAAAATCAGAGATAATTTAAGAAGCACCAGTTACAATTATGCCACCAGACAAAAGTCGTTTGCTAGATAAGTTATTTGTAGAGGAAACGCAATTAAGTTTTAAGTCGGTGTAACTAATTGCACGTAGATGTTCCAATGAACTAAACCAGTGAGAAGTACTTGCCCACATTAGCTCAAGATTCGGTAATTAAAGCTCAGTACGTTCAGAAATCACATAGTTGCCTAAAAATATGCACGTATGCCAGTTCTTAAAATTAGAAACAGGAAAAATAATTCTTATAATTTAGCGAATCACAGAGTGTGTTTAAATGCGAACAGAAGCTTTAGATTTGGCAACATATGATGTATGAACTTTGCTGGGATAATTATAAAGTAGTCGGGACACACGATAAAGCAATGCTTATTCACCAACAGATGTTAAGACTTAACACAGGTTTAACAATAGTTATAACAAAAATTTTATTTCACCAAGTGTTAGCTTAACACTCGTGTTAAATCTATTGTTAAACTAACAAGCCAAATTTCTGTTGTTAAGTCCTTAACAATTGTAAATAGTCAAGATTGCGGGCATGAACGCAGCTTTTGATGTCGATTTGCTATATTTAAGACCGTCTAAATGATATTCGTAATAGAGTACGGCCTATGAGGAGAAATTATTTTGGGGAGCTATCAGACAGAGGTATAGACTATCAAAACAAGTTGTTATGAAGGTTACTGTGGAAGTACAAGAGAGGTTAGAGCTTGCATCGAAGGGAATATGCGGATCTCGCCACTACTGATAACTTTGCGATTTTATAATTCACAGAATTGTGTGGATAATACACTATCCACCTCCCGTCTTGAAACGTTCAAGTCACTCGTCCTTCTTCGCTCCTAGTTTTAAATTTACGTAATACTGAGTTAGAACATGTACCCAAAGCAATATGCCGATCTCGCCTTTGCTTCAAGTATTAATAACTTTGCGATTTTATAATTCACAGAATTATGTGGATAATACATTATCCACCTCCCGTCTTGAAACGTTCAAGTCACTTGTCCTTCGCTCCTCGTTTTAAATTTACGTAATACTGAGTTAGAACATGCATCGAAAGGAATATGCCGATCTCGCCTTAGCTTCAAGTATCAATAACTTTGCGATTTTATAATTCACTAAATTATATGGATAATACATTGCCCACCTCCCGTCTAGAAACGTTCAAGTCACTTGTCCTTATTCGCACCTCGTTTAAAATGTACGCAATACTGACGAAGTTGTTTGGTGCCTGTAGTAGTGACACATGCATTTGAATTTAATTCATTTCCAATATTTTCCCAAGTGACATCTTTCTCTTTTACATTCACCGCATCCGTCCTCTTATTTTCCACGATATCCTTACACTTCGTCACCAATTCAATTAACAATTCTTTCTCCAAGAATGAGAAATTTGTCTCCTGGCCTTTGTTTACGATTTTGTTCACCCGCCATTATTTTCAGCTGTGTGCTGACGAAAATGAAAACAAAAGCGCATCGCAGTAGGTTTAGAAAATAATACGACTCATCAATAGCCTTCTATAGCTGTAATAGTTACAAGTTTCTTGGCGTTAACACGTGTTTGTTAACATTTTCAGAAAACAGGTTGGTGAAATGCAAGAAATTTAACAGCTGTTAGCGCTGTGACAATTGTTATGTTACATTTGTTAACGTCGATTTTAACATCTGTTGGTGAAATCGGGCATTAGTCTTACAGTCTTTGTGAGACAAAAGTTTTAAGATCGATTATCGCTGCAAGGGGACTTAACCCTTAGCATTTCAGTGATTCGCGGCAGCCTATCTTTTCGCAATTATTAAACCACGAAGTATTTATACTTTGGAAGTGAGTAGATATAATAATTTAATAGTTACAGTTTCTAGAGTGGCGCGCATTCGTGAGGCCCAGGTTGGATTCCTGAGGGCGACCTACCTAATTCATGGGATTTTTCGGGGTTTTCCCGGGTCACTAGGCAAATGCTGGTAAGGTTAATTACATCCCCCGAATTTCCTGTCCCTCCATTTCATCTCCATTATCATTACCCATCATCTCTCATCTGGTGGTCTCTTTCAGGGTAGAAGTGTCGGCGGGTGTCTCGGCGGTGCATGGCAGGATGATGTGCTCTGAGGTAAACTACTTTCTCCTCCGGTAGGTCGGTTTTTTTTTATTTTGTAATTTTGAAATGGGTGGAATGATGCTCAAATGTGTCCAGGGTCCATGGAGCTTAGAGCTACCCGACATTAGTTTTTAAGGATAAGGGAAAACCCCGGGAAAAAACCTTATGCAGGTAGCTCACCGTGACCGAGATTCGAACTCGGGACCTCTTGAACGTGAGGCAGACACGGTACCATCTACGCTACCGAGGCGGGCTGGTAGGTCAGTTGCCGGTCTCCGCTTCTCTGCTGGGACCATTTCGGGACCGCCTGCCAGGGACCTTTGGGGCTCGGATGGCCTGCCTGGGAGCTCTGGGGCTGGGCTGCTGTGCTCGTTGCCGTCCCGCTGTAGGGAGGCGTGTCCGTTGTCCTGGCCTGTCGGTGGAAGTCTCTATCCAAGTAAACTGTAGGGACCTTGCCCTCTGTACTATCGTGGCTCCTTGGGTCGGCCGCCCTCTGTCTCCTTCTGCTCATCCTTCATCCCTGGGGTGCCCCACTTGGGGGTATAGCAACAATGGGCCCAGTATGGTGGCCTACGTACTGAATCCCCTCCATTTAGTCTTTCTTTTGTTTTGACTTTTATGTATTTTCTGAACAGTTTTGTTTATGTTGGTTTTAAGAATAAACAAGATTAGATTGATATTATTTAAACTGCTGTTATTCCTTCCCGATGAAATTTCCTTAATAAATAGTGATGAGATACCCCAAATGTGACATCACTAAACTGCAATAAAGAGAAGTCATTACAAACTGTAGTATTTGTGTCATTGAACAGTGCTTTTCCTGGCCCCGTAGCTCAGTCAGTAGAGCACCTGCCTGCTGTACAAGGGGTCCTTGGGACCTAGGATCATTACAGAGCATTTTAGGAACGTCAGGAACAAAGAAATAGATAAATCGGCGGTAGTGTACCATGTTTGGAATGATAATCACAATATAGAACAAGAAATACACTTATTAAAACGAATTCCAGGGTCTAGCTGCATTAACCACACGGGAAAAAATTTTCATAAAGAAATATGAAAGAAAATTGTTCAATTTCCACACTATCTTTGAAGAGAACCCAAACTTCAAGTTCATCAAGATACCGACAGAGACGCACCTATCGCCTCCAAGGAGTTCACCAAACCAACATTTAATAGTCGACAACAGCTGATGATGTTAGGAAGATCCTAACTAAACGTGTTCTAGGTAAATTCTAGCAATAAATGGAGCATTGAGTACTAGTTCAACTCAAAATTATACAGGGTGCATATAAAT
This sequence comes from Mantis religiosa, assembly GCA_030765055.1. NCBI lineage: Eukaryota > Metazoa > Arthropoda > Insecta > Mantodea > Mantidae > Mantis > Mantis religiosa. The sequence goes on from CM060960.1 coordinate 32,706,719, forward strand.
GAATATCAGGGTTTTAACTCTTTGTAATATTTATTACATTCAACTTGCAGTTATAAATGATATGTCAAATGAAAAGACAAATTAAACAGTTTTACCAAGAACTTATAAATATTCAATGTGACTACCCTTTGTCACACGGCACACATCTAGTCTATAGCCGAGTTCTTCCCAAACGTTGATAAGTGTGTATTCAGTAATTGTAGCAACATCTGCTTCAATCTGGTTTCTTAATTCAGGGAGGTCAGCTGGTAGCGGAGGCACGTATACATGATCCTTGATGAAGTTCCAAAAGTAAAAATCGCTTGACGTTAGGTCAGGAGAACGTGGAGGCCATGCATAGCAAGCCCTGTCATTGGAGCCTACCCAGCGACATTCAGCCAATCGCGTGCTTCGTTATGCCAGTGAGGTGGCGCACCATCTTGCTGGAAAATGGAGTTCTCTGGCTCATTTTCTTCCAACTGAGGGAAGAGCCATTGCTCTAGTGTATCAAGGTAAGAAGTGCCAGTTACAGTAGGTTCACCAAAAAAGAAAGGCCCATAAACTTTTCGCCGGGATATGGCACTAAAACATTCCCTTTAAGGGAATCTCGTTGCATTTATACCATCTCGTGAGGATTTTCTTAGCCCCAGATGCGCACATTATGAGTGTTAACATGACCACTAAGGTGAAAGGTCGATTCATCACTGAAGACAACATGATTCATAAAATCTTCATCGTCATGAAACAACATGTCGTTTGCAAAGTTGGCACGTAATCCGTGGTCTGTCGGCTTTAGAGCATGTAATAACTGTAAACAATAAGGGTGTAGCCGTAAGCGTTTTTTTTTTTTACAGCTTTCCAAACAGTCGACACGGGAACTTGTAATTCACGACTAGCCTTCCGGACTGATTTCTTTGGGCTACGAGTGAACGACTCTCTCACTCGCTCAACAGTCTCTTCACTTAATCTTGGTCGTCCCTTGCTCTTCCCTTTACACAGGTAGCCGTTATCTTCAAACTGATGATACCATCTACGAATGTTATTAACACTTGGAGGATCACAACCTAACTTAATGCAGAACGCACGTTACACAGTAACTACAGATTCGGTCTTTGCAAACTGCAAAACACAAAGCGCTTTCTGTTTACTAGTCGCCATCTTTGCTACTACCGCTGTCTAGCGGATTGTGGCAGAAACATTGCACACACATGTGCACTGGTGCCAACAAATAAAACTGTTTGAGTTGCTTTTACATTTGACAGATCATTTATAACTTTAATATTAATGTAATAAATATTATAGAGTTAAAACCCCGATATTCATTTATACACACCCTGTATTTATATGTTCTCCTATGTTTGTTTTGGTTCATCACCCCTTTTAGTAATTTTGAATTTGGGTCAGTCATGATTTTCGTTCCAGAAGTGAAATGCTACTGCTGACTTATCTTCCTGTTTCAATTTGATGTTTCTAAAATGCTCTTTGACTCTGGTTTTTAGGTTTCTTTTAGTTTGACCTATGTAGTATTTTTTCACAATCCTTGCAACTTATTTGGTATGTTCCGGATCTATTAATTGGTGGTATTTTATCTTTTGTTTTTGAATTTAACAATTTTAATACTGAGTATCTATTTGTAGTTGCCAAGGTGATATTTGTTCATTAAAAATATTTTTGAATTTATTAATTGTTTTTGCGTGGTACATGAATCCACTGAATACGCTGTTGCTTTATTTTTCTTTAGTGAATGTGGTTGCTTCCATAATGATCTTGAATATACCAAATAAGTTTGGGAACCTTGTTGAAAGCTTAAAAATATTTTGCAAAAAATAAGAACAAATGCTGTACTACATTTTCTTTATTTAGCAATCATTGGTTAAAGACAGTTTATTTGCTATTATCCCTCTGTGTCATTTTAAATAAATCCAAAGAGATATCACAAGTAATATTTCTCACCTTTCTAAAATAGGACTACCATATTTAATGTTTAAAATCCAAAGACACCCTAGAAACAATAATTAGATTCCTGGGATCATACACTGATTACACTGATATAAAAATATTTTTCCGCAAAGGTTTTAATCTTCATTACACATACTTAATGTATTTATACTATAACTTTATGACATGAAAAACACACAAGAATTATTGCTATTGCTTTAGAAAGTAAGTTTTGGCTTCTTTGGGCTAGGTGAGAATGGAGGTAATCTGAATTAATGAAAATTGGGGTAGTTCGGAAACAAATTGTATATGAATATGAACTTTGACGTGTAATAGTGAAATTTGGAAAAACGAACTGAAAGCCATCCAGATTAACATCAGGACTGTCATGAAAACTAATTAAACATAATTTTACACACTTTAATATTGCGATGCTGACCATGGTAAGGTACTTATTGTTAGTTTGAAGCATGCAGCTGATACAAACTCTATGCTACCTGCTGTGCCAAATTTACAACTTGATTTTAAATTATAGATGAGTTGTATTTTTTACACATCACGACTTGTGTATAATTTAATACATGTTTCACTTCATTTTGCTGTTCGAATACAGAAATATTTTGATATATTACACCATATTGTTTATAATACAGTGCTGCCAATATCTACATGGAAAATGGAGCATAAGAGAATCAACTGAACAGGTCCTATAGCGTCGTAATATAGGCTGAGATAGGCTACAGTGTCTATGTTAATGTGTGTATATGAATAAGATAACAAAGCCATGCCATGTCATGCCATGTGGTGCTGGCTGGCTGTATATAGCCAGAAGGTTTTTGCTGTGTGCCCACTCATTTAGGGTTTTACTGCAGGTAAGGTATTTGATACGGGATTTTGTAGGATGGATATGGTGTAGGTTTTGAGGATGATGAATTTTGTGAGGTTACAGTTATTGTACCTTCAGGGTGAAAGGACAGGATGCAATTCCCAGCACCCTGGTGTTTTTAATTTAGTTTGGGTTGGGGAGCATTTTGTTGCCAAACAACTTAGTAGATTATGTGAAGATAACAAAAGCCCTGTGGTATCTGAGTTAAACTATAAAAAAAATATCGAAATTTTACTGTATGGAACACCACAGTGAAGCGAAATAATTATTAAATTAAAGATGATCATATTTATTACACATCAGCTTCACTTATGTACCTATATTGAGGACATGTTTCGCGAACTATCATTCGCATCCTCGGCTCTGATGCGACTAAAGCTTGATCCATGGTGTGGGTAGTTCTGGAGTTGCATCTGTTGATTTTGTGATGAATTTAAATGTGGGGTTGTCTTCTGGCGGGATTTCGAATTTCATTAATTGGTTTTTATGTTTTTCTATGTATATTCTCTCCCATGTGACGAATTCGTGTACAAAAACATAGTGAAAATTCATCACAAAATCAACAGATGGCAGCAGCAACTCCAGAACTACCCATACCACTGGATCAAGCTTTAGTCGCATTAGAGCCGATGATGCGAACGATGGTTCACAAAACATGTCCTCAATATAGGTACGTAAATCAAGCTGATGTGTAATAAATACGACTCATCTATAATTTAATAAATATCAATGATGCTGTCAATCAGTGCTACCAATGTGCTGGAATTTCACCCAGTAAGAGTTCTTTTACATGCCAATAAAGCATGATTATTGCTTTTAAGTACATTTAATAACTATTCAGCTCTGGGTTTGAACCATCACTTTGGGATAAATAGGCCAGCTCCTAACCAACTAAGGCACCTAAACTGATGAATTAGGCTATGATGCTAAGATTAGTAAGTGCCTATGAACACTGAAGAACTACAAAACATCGCTACTTCAAGGATTTCACTTTTATGCTGTGTTAGCACTTCCCTCTGGCATGCACAGTTATAATTTGGAGTACTTTGCTGACATTTAGTGATTTATTATCTATATAAGAAAGCATCTTAAAAAGAGATGTCAGCCAGGTTAGAGGCTTTTGAATTAATCACATCTACTTTACTTGGTGTTACGCTGGTGTGTAAAATCTAAGGACAAGATGGATAAATTAACATTACATTACATTACATTACATTACATTAACATTACTTGGTGGAAGTAAATGAAAGTGCAGGAGCATATTGCCTGAAGTCGTTCAAACATGCAGAGAAAGCTGGACATCACATGGCATGAGTGTAGGAAGACTATAGTGCAAAATGGGTCTGGTCCTGCAACACAGGGCAGTTTAAGAAACGAAGACAAAATAGTATGTATCAGTTAACCCCTTTTGGGCGCCAGCTCTCTCAGTTTTTGCCTCCATTCATCTCTATCTTCTGCCTTCTGTCCCCACATTTGTACTCCCAATATGCTTAAGGTATCTGTCCTTTTCCTTTGCATTGTGTCGGTATCTATTATTCCTTCCAATTCAAGGCTTATCTGAGGTTTCTTTAACAGTAATTTTTTTTACGGGGCTAGGTTGTTAACCTAGTACCCAACTCCCAACTGGTGGACCTTGTATCTCTGGAGTCTGATGGCCCAAACATAGGTATCTATTTTAGTCGCCTTCTACGACATCCATGGACTACGTTGGGACTATTCCTGCTCACCACTTGGGGTTCCACGCCAAAGAGCAGGTACAATTGCAACTATATTGAACGGGAGTGCTAGACACATAATCTCACGCTATGCAGTGGCATGGCAGCTGCACAGAGGTGGTCTGTTTGCCTGACATAGTATATTGTGTTTCATTGACATCTGCACACTGGAGGCACCATTTACAATGGTGCCAAGAGCATCAAAATTGGACCAATGGGGTCGCATGCTCTTCTCGGATGAGAGCAGATTCAGCCTGAGTTGTAATTTTCGATGTACCCTCATCTGGTCAGAGGTGGGAACACTTATTCACCAGGAACATCCTTGAACATGATTGTTTTGTGTTCCGGATGTTATGGTTTGGGAAGGCATAATATTGCATGGGCACAGCAACCTCCAAATCTTTGAACACAGTACGCTCACTGGGCAAAGTTATTGTCATACTGTACTCCTTACCCATGTGTGTCTTTTCAGGAGTGAAGTTGGCCCTGAATTCATTTTTATGGATAACAGTGTTCTACAGCATCGAACAACGCAGGTGAAAGATCTCTTGGAACGAAAGGATATTCGGCGAATGGACTAGCCTGCCCATTCTCCCAATTTAAATCCCATCAAACAGTGTGGGATGCTTTGGGGAGATGCATTGCAGCACATCCACATGTACCAATGACCATCTGACAGTTGTCAACAGTGCTGGTGGAGTAATGGAATACCCTATCACAAGAACTCCTTAGCAACCTTGTGGCCAGCATTCAGAGCTTGCATTGATATCCATGGTGATCATAGACCCATTTAAGCACCAGTATCTGTTTTTTTAAACCTAGAGAACCATTATATGTTGTATTGACTTTACTGTAGCTTATTTTCTATAAATAAAAGTGTCATTTCTGTTTGTCTCAGTACATATTATGTTTAATTGCCTACTGTAGCATACCATAGCAGTTCTCTCTGTGTATGACTCAAGTTTGCATCGAGCTATGTTATTGGCAGTGACAGAGCATGCAAATATTACTTTCGTCCTTAGGTTTTGCACACCAGTCTTTTTATTTTAAATCATTTTTCTTTCACATTTACTTTATTAGTTAGGTATCACATGTTTACCATAATTATCAAAGAAGCAATATTTTTCTGGTGACAAAGCAAGCAAAAGTAATCCCTGGAAATCTGGATTAATGTGGATTGGATAAACATGGTTCTTATGTAGTAGGAATGTACCACTAACAATAACAGTAACAATTTATTAGAAACATATTCCACTCGCCTGCCCCATTCTGATTTGCCCAAGCAGTTTTCGTTGTGGATGTTTTCTTCAGCAAATATCTCACTGCTTTTCAAGTAAGAATATGTCTGACGGCACAAGAAGTATGCTTCTGATAGACTTCACAGCCAAGCTTTCCTTCCCTTGGACCCCTAAATTTGTATTAACAAAAAGGCTTACTAGGCATTTGCTTTATGGGAAGGTATTATAAGGCATACTGAATCATCTTCTAAAGTTCAGAAGAACAGTCAATACATTTTGGTTTCTCAAACCATTTTATTAATCCTTTCATGGAAGTGTTGAAAACAGTGTTGTTGTATAAATTAATTGGGAGTCGATTAATGACACTAAACAACACTTACTTTTAAATTTTCCCGGAACTAGTTTCAGAGGCCTTCCCTCTATCTTCAGCCGGACATCGACTGGTTCTCATTGGTGTAGCTGGCAATATTTTGTCATCGGTCTCCTCTGGTGGCGGTTCGAGGAACTTGCTGAACAAATCTTTCTGAGGGATGTCGAAATTGAATACTTTGTTCCTATTTTTTGAAATAAAGATTTGTTCCCATGTGGACAGTTCTTGTTTTCCTGTTGTATGTTTTAGTAATTTTGGTTCTGGATTTATGTTCCTGGCCGATCTGTACATGAGTGCACAAGAAATAAGGATCACTAAAGGTTTCCCATGGATGTTCAAACTCTGGCAAAGATATGTAGATGACATATTTGCCACAGTGCCAAAAAAACACATCAGTGATGCACTAAAACCTTTAAATATTCAAGAAAAAAGCATCAAGTTCACTGTAGAAGTTGAAAAAGATGAGTATTTACCATTTTTAGATCTAAAAATAATCAGAAATAAAAATAGAATAAACTTTGGCATTTACAGAAAACCAACACAGACAGACAACTACATAAAAGCTAATGGCTACAATCCAAGATCCGCAATCAGGCAATCTTTAATAGTTTAGAACACAGACTGATAAACATCCCTCTCACAGCAGAAGAATACAAAATAGAATACAACAAAATTATTGAAATAGTACAGAAAAATGACTTTCCCAAATCACTAGTAAACAAAAAAGTGAACTTAGCAAATAAGAAGAAACTACTAAAGGAAACCACAACCCTCTCAGCTACAGAAACTAAAATGATCTTCAAAAACTTCACTTACCATCCATGGGCCTTTGATAAATTCAAAAAAGTCTTCAAAAAACAAAACATTCAACTAGCTCCAGTGAACCATTACTCCTTAAAAAACGTAATTTGCTCAAACATCAAAGATGCCATTCCATCTAACAAAAAATCTGGTATATATCAAATTGAATGCTGTGACTGTAGTCAAATTTATATTGGAAAAACCAAAAGAAATTTAGAAACAAGAGCAAAGGAACACTTTAGGAACATAAAATACAAACAATTAGAAAAATCAGCAGTTGCCACGCATTTTTGGGGAAAAAACCACAACATAAATCCAGAACCAAAATTACTAAAACATACAACAGGAAAAGAAGAACTGTCCACATGGGAACAAATCTTTATTTCAAAAAATAGGAACAAAGTATTCAATTTCGACATCCCCCAGAAAGATTTGTTCAGCAAGTTCCTCGAACCGCCACCAGAGGAGACCGATGACAAAATATTGCCAGCTACACCAATGAGAACCAGTCGATGTCCGGCTGAACATAGAGGGAAGGCCTCTGAAACTAGTTCCGGGAAAATTTAAAAGTAAGTGTTGTTTTGTGTTATTAATCGACTCCCAATAAATTTAATTTAATTTTATTAATTTTGATTAAGTCCCTATTTTCTTGTACCATTTCTATGAATTTCCTCACTTTGCAGATTGATTCAAGGCATTTAAGATAATCTGTGAACATATTTTTCATAACATAAATTTTCAGCTAGAAACTTGTCATTTCATTTATATATTTCACTCAAACAGATTCATAAGAGGATTCATAAGCTGCATCTACAGTTTGGCTGCTCATTCTCCGGCTCTGACATTTATCGAGAGGGTGAAGTGGGCTTTTGCCAGTTCTTTAGTGGGAATTACAATCAGAGGAACATATGTATTTTAAATATTTCATACATCTGCATATTTCACGAACCAGTAGCTATATTATTATAATAGTGATAATAATAGGACTTATGGACTCTAAAATTCGGAATTCACGCACGCACAAAATAGCAAAGAAACTTCACCAGCACAAGCAACTGAAGTCACATTTTCCAAACAAAACTAACCTGGCAACACAGTGTTGGATTCGGAAGCTCTTCCTAGCAGCGACAATGCTGATTGGCGCCAGCAGACAGTTTTAACTTCCTGACCACGACTCCAGATATAGACTCCCAGTACTACCAACAGAAGTAGTTAGTGTGCGTGAAAGGTGTGAAAGAAATATTCGAATAGAGTGGTGTTGTAATGAATATCTTGCATGATAATGAAATTACAAGTTGGATTTCAATGTTTTAAAGCTAATATAGTCCTGTATTTTCATTCTAAAGATAACTTTGAGGACATGTTTTCAATTGCTTATTACTGTATGTTGGTACTATTAACGTTCCCCCTCCACCTCCTGCAACCGCAAAACGTCAGGGCCGGAAATCCAACAGCTGTACTGTAGTAGATAACATTGTCAGAATTGAAAAATCTATATATTTGTATAGAAGGCAAACCAATTGGAGTGGCTTAAGCACTGATTTTGTTCTGGTTTCCTTGGTCACTAGGTAAATGCTTGGTTAGATTCTTTATTTTATGCAACTTCCCACCTCTCCATTTCATTTCACTTTCATTTCCATTGACTTTGTAAGGAATGGAAGTGTCAGCAACGGGCAAGTATGGTGTTACCATATGAGGACTTTGCAAACAGTAACTGCTGCTTTCTGCGTAGAAGTGGTATTGTAGTTGCCTGCCCTTCTGGTATCAAATCCTGAGGGGCTGGCAGATCCTGGTGCTGAAATGTAGAATCTCCACCTCACGTCAGGAATCCTCATACCAGCTCACACCCCTAGCTGGTGTGTGCACACCCATAGAGCACTACCATCTCATCCCTTCTTCCCTTGGATCTAACATACAATAACCTGTCTATACATTCAGTGTGGAATCTCCTCTGCTTCTAATTCAATCCATGAAAGAAGTGGAGTCCAATCCAAGAAAGAAAAGGCCAAAATCCAGGACATATTTAAAAATTTTAAAAATCTACCAGGACATAAAGATTACACCTGAAAAGGGGACATGTTCAGGAAATCTAAACATATGGTAGCCCTATTTTAAAAGTATAAGTACCATTAATCTAAGAATCTATGCATATTATAGAGAAAAACTGTATCATTGTTTTCTATGCATTATACAATTCCAACTATTAGTTTATTTTTTTAATTATATAGGTAATAGCTGATAAAAATTATTGAAGATATTCAAAACTAGGTGATTATTCTATGAAATGCTTCCTTTATGCTTTTTTTGTGCTTGTAAATTTTGTGCTAAAAGTGAAAGGAGTACAACAATAATAGGTCAGACATAGTTAATGTTGTATTCTTGCAACTAGTAAAAGCTAAGTTGAACCTTCTTCCCATACTGTCTCCGTTAGTATGGCCACATTATCCAAATTATGTCCTGGATAGTATTCGAAAGTCCACATGAAATTTGTAAATATCACTGAAAAAAATAAACAAAGAAAAATTAGAAGATATGCATTTATATTCAGAAATAAACATATGATACAAGCTGTTAGGGGTATTTGTGCAGATAATTTGATAATTGTTACCTTAATATATTTCTCTTCATCTAAAAGTTTTCCCACAAACATGTCACATAATTACTAGCTGATATTTTGTGCAGTCATAACTGAGCGATAAAATGAACAACACCTGACAATATAGACCCCCCAGGCTGCTTCTATGCATTTACATTTCAATATCTGACTTTCTGCCCAGCTAGTGTGGAGCCATTAGCCTTGCACAAAGCATTCAAACTTACACATACATTAAAATAGGCACTGAATATTTTGAAAATACAAGTAAAGCATTATGTCCACTACTTGACATATTTAGAGTTACTTTCTAATTTTTTATTTTCTATGGAAGTTAGGTTTTAGATAATACTAATAATAACTCCAGGATGGGCCATATTGATGGCTTACATTTTACTTTATGGTCTCAAATGCAGGAACTCCTTCCAATTTTAAAACGTATGAGGGCTGTTCAATAAAGAATGAACACAATTTTTTTTTTGACTACGTACCTTTACTCATCATAATTTTGATGGTCCTTCTCAAAATAGTCTCCCCTGAATGCGATGCACTTGTCCCAGCGTTTCTGCCACTCTTCAAAGACATGCTGGAAACCATTTTTTGAGAGATCCTTCAAAATCGCCTCCGCAGACTTCACCACTGCTTCTGATGATGGATAATGCCTCCCAAGAAGGCATTTCTTCAAGTTATGGAATAGAAAAAATTCACATGGGACTAAATCCAGACTATAGGGAGGGTGAGGGATGCACCTCATGCAACAACATTGGCAATATGTGGCGCATTATTGCGGTGCAGCATCCAGCCTGCTTCACGGAAATGTGGTCTTTTGCGCCTGATATGGACTTGCAATGTTTTCAGGACATCCCTGTAGTATTGTCCAGTTATTGATGTGTGTGCAGGTACAACATGCTGATAAACCATTCCATGAATATCAAAGAATGAGATGACCATATCTTTCCCAGCAGAAGCAACCACTTTTGCTTTTTTGGGGGTTGGTGATGAAGGAGATTTCCACACTGAGCTTTGCAGATTGCTATCAGGATCAAAATGATGTAGCCAAGTTTCATCAGCAGTGATTTCGTTTGAAAGAAACTCCAAATCTTCCTCTAACATCAACTTTAAGTGCATGCAGACCTGCATACGAATGTCCTTTTGTTCGGGAATCAACATTCTTGGAACCCATCGCGCACAAACACGTTTCATGTGTAATGTTTCTCTCACCAATGTGTGGGTGGCACCCAATGAAATGTTCAGTATTTCAGAAAGTGATCTTAAGGTAATTCGTCAATCCTCTGTCACAATGGCAGCAGCAGTGTTGATGTTTTCTTCTGTAAGAGCAGTAACTGGAGCACCGGGTCCACCTTCCTCTGAAATTGACTGAATCCCCTCTTTAAACATTTTAAACCACCTTCTAGCTGTGCTGTAGGGAAGAACAGACTCTCCATAGGCCTCCTGTAACATTGTATAGGCCTCAACTGAAGATTTTGTTGAGACGAAAGCAGAATTTCAAAGCTGCATATTGTTTCTCATGTGCTACCTCCATTGCAGCGGTAGGCAATACTGAACATGTCTGAACTTATTAAATTATAGATGAGTCGTATTTTTTACACATCTGCTTCACTTTCGTACCTATTTTGAGGACATGTTTCGCAAATCATCGCTTGCATCTACGGCTCTTGTGCGACTGAAGTTAGATCCAGCGGTGTGGGTAATTCTGGGGTTGTTGCTGCCATCTGTTGATTTAGTGTGAAGCAGATGTGTAAAAAATACGACTCATCTATAATTTAATAATTTTTCGCTTTACTGTGGTGTTCCAATACAGTTAAATCTCGATATGTCTGAACTTGCTTGGTTCTCACAGGTGGGAACCAGGAGTACCAACAATGAAACTACTACGGCGTGTTTGTTTCACATTAAACTAACAGAATATAATAAGATTGAATTTTAGTGCGAAAAATTATGACCGTAAAAAAAATTATGATCATTCTTTATTGAACAGCCCTCGTACTTTATTAGAAAGGCTAAGGATGGGAGATATATTGATTGTTTTATTATTTGTTTCAGTGAATAATGGTTGTGTGGACGCCTGCTGAAATTTCTTATGTTCTGGGAGCTTACTTCTGTAGTGGATACTCTGTCATTACTTTGTGTATCACCTTATTACAACAGATGAAGCTAATTTCCACTTGAATGGATATGTAAACAAGCAAAATTGTAGATTCTGGGCTTCGCAGAACCGTCACCTCTTACATGAAACACCCTTGCAAAGTGATAAGGTCAGAATGTGGTGCACTGTCACTCATGTTGTGTGATAGGTCCATATTTCTTTGAAGAAAATAATGCAAATGTCACAGTTATAACAATATGTTAGTAACCTTCTTCATTCCTGAAATGAGATGGCTTGGTCTTAGAAATATGTGGATGCAACAAGATGGTGCTATCAGTCATACAGGATTAGTGCCATTGGCCAGCAAGATCCCCAGATCCAATCCCACCGGACTATTTCGATGAGGCTACCTAAAGGAAAAAGTGTATGGCACAAGACCGCATACAATTGATGAGCTGAAGGAAAACATCTGAAGGGAGATAGAGGACATTTCAGCAGAAATGCTGCGCAAAGGTAGGAACAATATGTTTATTAGAGCCCAAGAATGCTCTTGTAATGGTGGCAGCCACCTAAGGGATGTGAAATTAAAAAAATTAATATAGTGATTAACTCCCACATTTTAGCTAGTCAAACTGAAAAACTCAATGCCATGGCCGGGATTTGAACCATGGATCTCCTGGTTTCCGTCCAGTGCTCTTACCCATTGAGCCACCATGGCCAATGTGCCATCATGACACTAAATTCTCCATATATACATTAGTGGTTTACCGGGAAAATATATGAGTCAGTTGGAGAATTTAGTGTCATGATGTCACATTGGCCACGGTAGCTCAATGGGTAAGAGCAGCTGGTCGGAAACCAGGAGATCCGTGGTTCAAGTCCCGACCATGGCATTGAGTTTTTCAGTTTGATTCTCCTTAGCCTATACATGGCTAGTGTGAAGGAATGATTAATTTCCATCAGTTATTCCACATTTTGCTTTATGGTCTCAAATTCAGGAACTCACAATTTTGACATGCATTTTATTAGAAAGTCTAAGGATTGGAGAAATGCTCTGTTTCATTATTTGTTTCAGTGAATAATAGTCATGTGGATATTGGCTCAAATGTCTTAAATATTTAATAAATATAACTTTTTTCTTGCCTAGTAGTATACATTTAAAATGTATCCCATCAATATGGCCCATCTTGTATTTGGGTGCATAAGAAGTGTGACTGATTCGTTCATTTGTTATCGTTTTATGAGAGTGACTGAGACATTCAATATTGCAAGGACTGCCTGCTCTGCTTCACCCCTCACAACAACCTACCCTGTGCTCTTGAGAAAAATAACATCTTTAACAACTAAAATTAGTCTGAAAATGAAATAAATCTTAATCTAATGTTGCAGTAACCTGAGCAAATATTTACAGTTGTATCCCTAACACTTTGAATGTGGCAATACTCACATATTTCGCCTTCTTGCAAATCTCCCAGAAGCTCTGGACAAGATGAGTTGCATGGATTATGTGGAGTTAGGCGGAATGCAGTTGAACCTCTCAGCTGGGCTAGCATAATTAGTCCTGAATCTAGTTCCACCTGTAATATTAATGTGCATTAAAAAATCATAAGTATCAGTATTTATTTCATCCAAGAGGTCCTAATCTCCATCTAGGTGGTGTGATTTCAATTTAAGCAGAATCCTTCCCTATCCCCCCCCCCCCTAACTCTGACAGATTCTGAAAGTATGAATGTGTTTAATACCAAAAATTAAAGATCTGTCTAGAACACCAGAAGAATTCAACATGTAAGAACAGCTGGTGGGCAGAGCTAGAGAGAACGCTGGTCAAAATATGAATGGGGGATATCTGGCATGAGAGAGAATGAAATGGAAAAGGTTTTTGGACAATTATTAATAGAATAGAGGACATTGACAGACAAGTGACATGGGGAAATCAATAAGTAAGAAATCACTAAATGTACACCTTAAAATAAAGACAGAATGGGGAAGGAAAACATATATAGACATATGTGGAGAGGGAGGGTTTAGCTTGGTTAAGGACAGGAGCCATATTGAGTGGGAGTTCACCAAAGGAGTGAATTCTATATGGAAAGAAAATAAGCTTAGAACATTATGTAGTGGAGTGTAAAGAAATTGAAAACTGGAGAAAATTAATATGGGATAAGAACTGGGATAATAATGGGGCCTACCATAACAATAAAAATGCTTACGTTGAAAAGAGAGAAAAGATTAAGGGAGGTACGGAAATTTGCTGACAAAGTCAAAGAGAAAAGGTTGAGAAGGACAAGGAAGTAAGAGGTAGAGAAATAGAAGACACAATCAGAACATTAGGTCAAGGTCGTATAAGGGCTAGGATAAAGGTTCACAGCCAGGGAGCCAACACCACTATCAGCCCGTAATATAAGCAGCTGACAAATTTGTGCCTAGATTAAAAATTTTAAAACTTGTAATTGAGATTGCAAGATATCGGAGTACAAATAAATAAATTAATTAATATATTATTATTATTATTATTATTATTATTATTATTATTATTATTATTATTATTATTATTATTATTATTATTATTATTATTATTATTATTATTATTATTATTATTATTATTATTATTATTATTATTATTATTATTATTATTATTATTATTATTATTATTATTATTATTATTATTATTAATTATCATTATCATTTTTTATCATCATTATCATTATTATTATTATCGTTATTATTGTTATAATTGTCATTGTTTTTGTTATTGTTATTGTCATTAATACCAAAAAACTTATAACTACTATATTATTGAGATTTAACTGTATTGGAACACCACAGTGAAGCAAAATAATTATTAATTTTTAGATGAGTCGTATTTATTACACATCTGCTTCACTTTCGTACCTATTTTGAGGACATGTTTCGCAAATCATCGTTTGCATCTTCGACTCTTATTAGAGGCGCATAAGAGCCGAAGATGCAAACGATGATTTGCGAAACATGTCCTCAAAATAGGTACGAAAGTGAAGCAGATGTGTAATAAATACGACTCATCTAAAAATTAATACTATATTATTGTTTGCTGAATTGTATTTCTCAAGTGAAAACGATAATATGACCAAAAAAGTTAAATAGAGCTATAGACTAGACATAAAAGCAAACAAAGAAAACAGAAAAAAAAATTTGTGAAGTTTTTCACACTTTTCACAAGTTTTTTCACGTGAGTTATTTGGATACATTTTTTTTCCAAAGTTTTCTGTCACTGTGACTATGCACAGCATGTATAAGCAATTCCTAAGTCAAAAGAAAGGTTTTGAATTTTTGTCTATTAAGTACCACCTTTCCTACGAGATTTAATTTCCTACCTAGCGTATAACATTTTCTTTTCTTTTCTGCATGGTGATTAAAAGCAACTGAAAACTGAAAGACAAAACCACTGTTCAACAGTATACATCAGATACACAAAATTATCTTTACCTTGAAACAGTTATTTTATGTTGTCCCCAAAGAGTTTCAAATATTGTATTATGTGAGGTTAAGTAGAGTGAGTCATGCACAGAGAAGCTATGTAAGTGGAAATGACGTCACAAAAGTGTTGAATAACAAACTTATTTGTGATTGGTGTGACGCGTATATCGTAAAACGTGGACCAATCAGATATAAAAGATTTTACGTTGCCATGGAGGATATTCAATATTCCTCTAGGGGGGTCGAAGGATTAGCGAAGTGCTAATGGGTAGAAAAAGAAGAACTGGGGATTCTTCTCCTAACAGTCGCCGTGAACGGATGTAAAATTCTCTTCTTAAACGCCGTTGTGTGCGGGAGAATATAAGGCTATTCTCGTAACAATCATCGAGTATAACTAGATAATCTTTACATTAAATATCATCGCTAGAAGACACACAATTTAATTATTATACACGGTAGTGAACAAACGTATAAAACTTTTGATTCTTGCACGCATCCAGATAAACGCGTCACATCAAGTGAATCTTGTGTAAGAATAGTGTTATAAATGTTGTATCATACATCTTGTTCGAACTGGTGTTAATTGAAGTAAGGAAATAAAAGTTTCTACATTATTTAATACAGAGGAAAATGATTACTCATTTTACGTAAAATTTCCTTCCGCCGTACCACTCCTGTAAAAGAAGATATCTTGCTCAACCGACTGAAGCCACGCCGAGGTAAGCTGGGACTTCAAGAACCATCAATTCCAACCCTGTTCCAAATGGTCACCTCAACGAGGGGCATAATTCGTCATCCATCAATACGATACGACGAAAATCCTGTTCCAAAATGGCGCCCAACTGTATGGCTCGAATAGGCAGAAGGAGGATTACACCACAGGAGAATAAATAGTGTAATGGACAGGTAACTTTGATTCAAGAAAGAAGAAAGAAGAAAAGTGAGTACGGAAAAATCTTAATAGATAATTAATAGAAAAAGTGACAAAATTATAATTTTCATTTTTTATGTTATTAAGAAAGGGAAAAATATTACCTAAAATGGAAGGTAAAAAATTAACAGACAATAAGAATAAAAATGTTGGGGAAGGAGTGGAAAGACTAGTTAGTGATAAGAGAGCAGAAATACAAGAAGTCAGGGAAGTAGTGGAAGGAATGATTAGTGATGATGCAGGAACAAGTAGAACAGAAATTATGCAGAGTAAAGGTAATGAAATGATAATAGACAGGTTAGAGAAAATGATGAGTAATTTTGATGCTAAAATGGATAATTTAAGACAGGAAATAAAACAGAATTCAGAAAAGGTAGATCAAAATTCAGAAAAGGTAGATCAAAATTCAGAAAAGGTAGATCAAAATTCAGAGAAGTTAGAAGCTAGGATAGATCAAGGTTTAGGTAACCTAAGAAATGAAATTGAGAAAGGAAGAGAAGAGTGTAGAGAAGGCATAAAATCTTTAAAACAGAAAATAGAATCTCATGATGGAGAAATGTCTAAGTTAAAAGAGATGTTTCAGGAAATGAAAATAAGTCAGGAAAATGTAGTAAAAGATATAAGAAGTGAATTGGCTAAGGAGTCAGAAATCCTTAAGCAACAACAGGTAGAATTTGTAGAAAAACAAAAAATAGAAATAGGGGAATTAGAGAATAGAATAAGACAAGAAATAGATGTAGTCTTATTAGATAATTCACGGAAATACCATGAGGAAAATATTGAAATACAGAATAATTTTGTAAGAGAGGTAAATAGTATCAGAAATGATGTTAAACTAATGGCTACTGAGGTGCAAACACAACAAGATGAACTAAAAGTTAAATATGATGAAGTCAGTAAGTTGAATAGTGAAATGATTACAAGAATAGATTTGGCACAGGAAAGTTTTGAGAGAGAGAAAGAAAACATTAGCAAGCTGAATCAAGTTGTGATTGCATTACAGGCAAGCAAAATTTCTGAGAACCAGAGGGTAATAAAATCTAAGAATATTACATGTATTGACTTACCTGGTAATTCAGGTAATATTGTACAAAACTTAGAGAATTATTTGGAGAGTGACGATACAGAATCTTTGTCACCTGATTGTGAAGTAAATGGTAATAGACAAATACAAAACATGCACACAGATACACAGTTACACAGTCAAGGTAACACAAATTGTACAAATTATTTGTTGCATGACATAAGTCCACCTACTTTCGAAGAAGAATCGGGAGACAATCCCAAAATATTTCTAAAGGAATTAGAAGAATATTTTAAAATTAAAAAGATTCCAAATGAATTTAGGATGATGATTGTTAAAAGGTGTTTGAAGAAAAATGCTTTAGAATGGCTGAGGTTAACACTAGCATCACATGAAACGTATAGTAGGTTTAGGAATGTGTTTATAAATAGGTTCTGGGGTCCAGAAAGACAGAGAAGAATTAAAGTCGAACTGGCCACTGGTAAATTCGAGTTCAAGAAGGGTGTGTCCATGACTGAATATTTCCTAAAACTTGCTAACAAAAGTAAACTTGTGAATCCAGATATGTCAGAAACCGAGATCGTGAATATGCTAATACGACATTATCCACCACACATTAGAAACCACCTAATTGTGGCTAAGCCCGTCGACTTTACTGATATGATTGAGTTATTATCAGAATTTGAGGCTCATAACCTTAATTCTGATTCTACTCATAGTCAAGTTGATCCTGACAAGACTCATATAGAACAAAAGCAAGTAAATAGACAGGAAGTAAGACCAACATTCAGGGAAAATCACAACCATACTAACCAAAACCAAAATAGTTTTAACCAAAATTGGGGCGGGGCACGTTCAAGAGACAACTATGAACGAAGAGAGTACAACCCCAGAAAGACATATGAATCGGTAGTGCCAGGTATAGGAAGGAGAATTCCAAATACTCCTAGGAGGAGTTATAATAATGACCAACCTGTGGGAAATGTGAGGAGTAATCAGGTGAATCAACTGAGGTTTTACAGGGGAAATAACTTAAGAACGGGTTATCAAAGTAGAGGAAGAGGAACTAGCATCGAAGACTCTTCATTAAGAGATTTTGGGGGTCCTAGGTTTGAAAGGGCAGACAATAACCTAGAAAGGACACCGACTCAGGGAATAGAAGGAGAAATAAATAACGGTAGTACCAACCCAACTGCTAGTGTAACTACCGACCGCACTAATGCGGAAAACTGAGTACCAAATCATTTTGTGCCTTGGAAAGTGGTTCGGTAGAAATGACACAGGGCAAAATCAAAATTCAAAATTTACCAGAAGATAAGCTCACTCTCTCCAGAAGTAAAGATCGGGAATTAGTAAATCCACCTCAGATTAACCTTCGTATAGGCGATAGCGAATATAAAGTATTGATAGACACAGGAGCTAGTTCATCAGTAATAAGTGAGAACTTATTCAAGGAATTACTATCCAAGTTTAGGATTGAATATTTAAACGTGTGTAATGTATACTGTAGCACAGCTATTGGGAAAAAGAAAGATAAAGTTAAATATCAAGCGTTAATTCCTGCGCGAATAGATGATTGGAATTTCAATTTTATCGTATTGGTAATACCAAACTTAGCTCGTGATATTATTATTGGCAATGATGTATTGTATGGTTGGCAAAGTGTGATAGATTTCGAAAAACATGAAATGAAGGTCAAAGGAGATAATGAAGTAATAAAAATAAATTTGTTAGAAGAAATTATATTAAAAGAGGATGAGAAGGATAGTATAAATAATGATAGGTTTTTTGTAGAAAATATAATATTATACGAAGAAGATATAATTAATAATGAAGAAGATGATAGTGGTAAAGAGAATTTACTTTTAAATAATAAAGAAAATGAGACGTTTGACCTTGGAGATCATTGTTGCCAAATAAACACATTAAATACCGACACCGAGCGAAAACAAGAAGAGGAAGAAATGATATTCCAAAGAACTTTGAAAGAAAAGTTAGGGAAAACATACAATTTAAATCACGCGCAAAGAGAACAGTTGAGGTTATGTATACTAAAGAACAGGAACGTTTTTAGTACGAAACCTGGATTGTGTAATAAGTACATACATACATTTAAGGTGAACGACATTGCTCCTTATACTCATAAAAGTAGACCTGTGCCTATCACTATTAGACAACAAGCATCTGAAGTAATAAACGATATGCTAGAAAATGGAAATAAAATTTTAAAAGATTGGATACCAAAGTATGGGCCAATAAAGGCAATATTATCAGACAACGCAACGGTTCACCGGAGTAAATTGTTTACTTCAGAGATGAAGAACAATAATATTAAGATGTATTACTCTTCAGCATATTTTCCCCAAGGAAATCCTTGCGAGAGAGTGATGCGTGATTTAGGCTTGTATTTCAGAATTCTGTGTCATTCTAACCACCGAGGCTGGTACAAATACTGCCATATTATTGAGAAAATCATTAACAATACCCCAAACTCTACTACCAAATTTTCACCAATCGAATTAATGACTGGACTACAACCTGAACCTCTAGTAATAAAAGCACCAACAACCTTAAAAGTAGATGAAATGGAATTGAATGAAGAAGAAAAGTGTGCTGAAGCATTTCGAAGAATAAAAGAAAAAGCAGAGAAAAGATTATCAAAGATACAAAGAAAAGGAGCGAAATGGAATCCTGAAATAAATGATAAAGTTCTCGTAAAGACATTTAATATCTCCAGTTCTAAAATCAAATCCTATTGGAGAATGAATTTGTTATATAAAGGTCCATATATTAGTAAGAAAATTTGGGGATCATACGTACGAATTAAGAGACGATGATAATAAAGTGATAGGAAAATATCACAAAACACTTTTAAAACCATTCAAAAGCCTTGACACTCACAAGAACAAATGATTAAAAAAAAAAAAAAAAAAAAAAAAAAAAATAATAATAATAATAATAATAATAATAATAATAATAATAATAATAATAATAATAATAATAATAATAATAATAATAATAATAATAATAATAATAATAATAATAATAATAATAATAATAATAACAATAACAATAATAATAACAATAATAATAACAATAATAATAATAACAATAATAATAATAATAATAATAATAATAATAATAATAATAATAATAATAATAATAATAATAATAATAATAATAATAATAATAATAATAATAATAATAATAATAATAATAATAATAATAATAATAATAATAATAATAATAATAATAATAATAATAATAATAATAATAATAATAATAATAATAATAATAATAATAATAATAATAATAATAATAATAATAATAATAATAATAATAATAATAATAATAATAATAATAATAATAATAATAATAATAATAATAATAATAATAATAATAATAATAATAATAATAATAATAATAATAATAATAATAATAATAATAATAATAATAATAATAATAATAATAATAATAATAATAATAATAATAATAATAATAATAATAATAATAATAATAATAATAATAATAATAATAATAATAATAATAATAATAATAATAATAATAATAATAATAATAATAATAATAATAATAATAATAATAATAATAATAATAATAATAATAATAATAATAATAATAATAATAATAATAATAATAATAATAATAATAATAATAATAATAATAATAATAATAATAATAATAATAATAATAATAATAATAATAATAATAATAATAATAATAATAATAATAATAATAATAATAATAATAATAATAATAATAATAATAATAATAATAATAATAATAATAATAATAATAATAATAATAATAATAATAATAATAATAATAATAATAATAATAATAATAATAATAATAATAATAATAATAATAATAATAATAATAATAATAATAATAATAATAATAATAATAATAATAATAATAATAATAATAATAATAATAATAATAATAATAATAATAATAATAATAATAATAATAATAATAATAATAATAATAATAATAATAATAATAATAATAATAATAATAATAATAATAATAATAATAATAATAATAATAATAATAATAATAATAATAATAATAATAATAATAATAATAATAATAATAATAATAATAATAATAATAATAATAATAATAATAATAATAATAATAATAATAATAATAATAATAATAATAATAATAATAATAATAATAATAATAATAATAATAATAATAATAATAATAATAATAATAATAATAATAATAATAATAATAATAATAATAATAATAATAATAATAATAATAATAATAATAATAATAATAATAATAATAATAATAATAATAATAATAATAATAATAATAATAATAATAATAATAATAATAATAATAATAATAATAATAATAATAATAATAATAATAATAATAATAATAATAATAATAATAATAATAATAATAATAATAATAATAATAATAATAATAATAATAATAATAATAATAATAATAATAATAATAATAATAATAATAATAATAATAATAATAATAATAATAATAATAATAATAATAATAATAATAATAATAATAATAATAATAATAATAATAATAATAATAATAATAATAATAATAATAATAATAATAATAATAATAATAATAATAATAATAATAATAATAATAATAATAATAATAATAATAATAATAATAATAATAATAATAATAATAATAATAATAATAATAATAATAATAATAATAATAATAATAATAATAATAATAATAATAATAATAATAATAATAATAATAATAATAATAATAATAATAATAATAATAATAATAATAATAATAATAATAATAATAATAATAATAATAATAATAATAATAATAATAATAATAATAATAATAATAATAATAATAATAATAATAATAATAATAATAATAATAATAATAATAATAATAATAATAATAATAATAATAATAATAATAATAATAATAATAATAATAATAATAATAATAATAATAATAATAATAATAATAATAATAATAATAATAATAATAATAATAATAATAATAATAATAATAATAATAATAATAATAATAATAATAATAATAATAATAATAATAATAATAATAATAATAATAATAATAATAATAATAATAATAATAATATGTTTGTGAATTACTGAAAAATGTTCTGTTTTTTATTATTGTGTTCGAATAATTTCTGATTTTATATTGTTATTTTAAATTGTATTAATTGTTCATTGTTGTAATAATGTCTAATTATTGGGGCATTCTTTAGAATATATGGAACAATATTCTTGGAAGATTTAAGTTAATTTTCCATATATTCTAAAGAGGGGCATCTGAAACAGTTATTTTATGTTGTCCCCAAAGAGTTTCAAATATTGTATTATGTGAGGTTAAGTAGAGTGAGTCATGCACAGAGAAGCTATGTAAGTGGAAATGACGTCACAAAAGTGTTGAATAACAAACTTATTTGTGATTGGTGTGACGCGTATATCGTAAAACGTGGACCAATCAGATATAAAAGATTTTACGTTGCCATGGAGGATATTCAATATTCCTCTAGGGGGGTCGAAGGATTAGCGAAGTGCTAATGGGTAGAAAAAGAAGAACTGGGGATTCTTCTCCTAACAGTCGCCGTGAACGGATGTAAAATTCTCTTCTTAAACGCCGTTGTGTGCGGGAGAATATAAGGCTATTCTCGTAACAATCATCGAGTATAACTAGATAATCTTTACATTAAATATCATCGCTAGAAGACACACAATTTAATTATTATACACGGTAGTGAACAAACGTATAAAACTTTTGATTCTTGCACGCATCCAGATAAACGCGTCACATCAAGTGAATCTTGTGTAAGAATAGTGTTATAAATGTTGTATCATACATTTTGTTCGAACTGGTGTTAATTGAAGTAAGGAAATAAAAGTTTCTACATTATTTAATACAGAGGAAAATGATTACTCATTTTACGTAAAATTTCCTTCCGCCGTACCACTCCTGTAAAAGAAGATATCTTGCTCAACCGACTGAAGCCACGCCGAGGTAAGCTGGGACTTCAAGAACCATCAATTCCAACCCTGTTCCAAATGGTCACCTCAACGAGGGGCATAATTCGTCATCCATCAATACGATACGACTAAAATCCAGTTCCAACCTTTCATTTATTGCTACAGCACTTGTACCAAAAGACCCATGTGAGCTAATGCCTTTGTCTTTTGTTTCTGTAGTCGAAAGCGGCCTGTTCAGCTTGCAATAAGAAAAGTTTATGTTGAGCTTTTTTGTTTTGAGATAGTGTATACCGCAGACTCATTTAATTATGTATTACTTAGTTGTATTTCCTGAAATTTAATACATATGAGGGCTGTTCAATAAAGAATGATCACAACTTCTTTTTTGATAAGGTACCTTTACTCATACTCATAATTTTGATGGTCCTTCTCAAAATAGTCTCTCCTGAATGTGATGTACTTGTCCCAGAGTTTCTGCCAGTCTTCAAAGACATACTGGAAACAATTTTTTGAGAGAACCTTCAAAATCGCCTCTGCAGCCTTCACCACTGCTTCTGATGATGGATAATGACTCCCACGAAGACGTTTCTTCAAGTTAGGGAATAGAAAAAGGTCACATGGTGCTAAATCCGGACTATAGAGAGGGTGAGGAATGTACTTCATGTTGATTTTTGCAAGATATTCAGCAACAACATTGGCAATATGCGGCCACGCATTATCGTGGTGCAGCATCCAGCCTGCTTCACGGAAATGTGGTCTTTTGCGCCCGATATGGACTTGCAATGTTTTCAGGACATCACTGTAGTATTGTCCAGTTACTGATGTGTGTGCAGGTACAACATGCTGATAAACCATTCCATGAATATCAAAGAATGAGATGACCATATCTTTCCCAGCAGAAGCAACCACTTTCGCTTTTTGAGGGTTGGTGGTGAAGGAGATTTCCACACTGAGCTTTGCTGTTTGCTCTCAGGATCAACATGATGTAGCCAAGTTTCATCAGCAGTTATTACATTTGAAAGAAACTCCGGATCTTTCTCTAATATCAACTTTAACTGCATGCAGACCTGCATGCAAATGTCTTTTGTTCGGGAATCAACAGTCTTGGAGCCCATCACGTACAAACACGTCTCATGTGTAATGTTTCTGTCACCAACGTGTGGGTGGCACCCAATGAAATGTTCAGTATTTCAGAAAGTGATCTTAAGGTAATTCGTCGATCCTCTCTCACAATGGCAGCAGCAGTGTTGATGTTTTCTTCCGTAAGAGCAGTAACTGGAGCACCGGTCCACCTTCTTTTGAAATTGGTTGTCTCCCCTCTTTAAACATTTTAAACCACCTTCGAGCTGTGCTGTAGGGAATGCAGACTCTCCATAGGCCTCAACTAAAGATTTGTTGAGACAAATGCAGAATTTCAAAACTGCATATTGTTCCTTGCGTGTTACCTCCATTACAGCGGTAGGCGATATTGAACATGTCTGAACTTGCCTGGTTCTCACAGGTGGGAACCGGGAGTACCAACAATGAAACTACTATGGCTTGTTTGTTTCACATTAAGCTAACAGAATAAAGTAAGATTGAATTTTGGTGTGAAAAATTATGACCATAAAAAAATTATGATCATTCTTTATTGAACAGCCCTCGTATAACTGTGAATGACATATGAAAGCATGAGTTAGTGTAAGGTTCTATTAACATATTTATAAATTATATTTTTTACGAGACCTGTGAATATTTACGTATAAATATGAATAACATATAACTGGGTTAAGTATAAGGCTCTATTATCTTAATCATTGTTGTTGTTATTGTTGTCATTTGAGCAATTATGGTAAAACATCACTGAAAATTAAGAAAATAAATGAAAATTAGCTAATACAGAAATACAACTGATTTGCAATGTATTGCTATCTCCTTTATATGCAAATTCGTTACATATAAATTCACCAACTCACCTTTTTGTATATTTTAGTGTTATAATCTGACGACATCAGCACCCAGTTGAAGTGAGCTGGGGATACTGAAGTGGATAAGAAGTAAGGACGTTGATAAAACTTCCTTAGAGCCTTCACTGCATTTATATCACAGTTTTGCCTGTAAAAAACGAAACCAGGTTATCAGCTCTGAAATAACATGACTGTGTGAAGACTCTGGCATCATTAAACAGAATGTTACATTAAGACAAAAATAGATTCACTAAACTGATGATCTGACGGCTGGTAGATAAGAGTATTAAATAATATGATAGGATTGACTAAGATTTCAAGGCAAGGTGATATCTAGAAATCCATGTCATTTTGGAGGTGTAGTTCAATCACCATAGTAGGTTAGCACGTACGTTTTAAATTCATCATAGACTTCAATCAGTGGCGTGGCGTTAATGTTGCCTCTGTTGCCACCAGCAGCTAATAAATTGAAGAAAGTGTATCCAAATTTTACATTATTTTCGTTCAAAGAATAATGGAAAATCCAAGCGATTTCACCTTCAGATCTCAATTGCATTAATTTGTGACCAATCCACCAGGACCGGTAGGTGATACATTCCAGAAGCCGGTCATCTAGCATCCTCCAATTCTAAATAGTTCATTATTTTGCCAGTGGTACTCACTGGCAAACCCAAGGCTTACAGATTCGTATGGGATGTCAGTGACCTTGCCAGGCAACCAAGGCTTCAGTTTCTTGTTTATAGCACAATATTTGCTGGTGCAGTGAAAAAGCAAACTTTCAGTTTTAGTAAATACGTAAAATATGAAGGTATTAACAGTGAAGCAAACAAATATGTACAAATATAACAGTTTGTAACTTAAAACTTCACTTATAAGAAATGATGATAATTCTTATAAATTTGCCGGTAAAAAATCTGGTATTTATCAATTTAATTGTTTCGATTGTGATAAAGTTTATATTGGAAAGACTAAACATAATTTAGAAACCAGAACGAAAGAACATTTTCGTAATAATAAAATGATAAATACAACTTAAATTCATTAGCACATGAAATCCGAACCTTGCTTCAAAACCATCCAGGACATATTTGCATGGGATGGCTTAAAGAACACAGTGGAATTTTAGGTAACGAGAGAGCTGATTGCTTGGCTAAGAAGGCTGCAGAATCCAATCTTCCTGTGACATACTCTTTATGTCCTATTTCTACTGTAAGGAGAATAATACATCAACATATTCTTGAAGAATGGAACCAACAATGGCTAACAACTCCAAATGGAAGTTTAACAAAAACATTATTTTTCCCTAGTGTATATGAGAGGAAAATGTGAAACTCTTGTACCAAATTTTGTTTTGACACAATTTTTAAGTGGACATGGTAAATTTGGTGAATAATTATCACGTTTTCACTTAACATCTAACCCCAAGTGCATGTGTGGTGAAGAATTTCAAACTGTGGTTCATCTCCTTTTCTGTTGTCCCATTTTCTGGAGAGAAAGACAAGAATTAATATTCAAGCTAGACTCTCTAGGAACTGAATTTTCTGCTCCGCTCACATCTTTGCTAATGAAGCCACAACAGTATACGTACTTCATGATGTTTATAAACTCAGTGTTTAAACGTCTGAAATAGTTTAAATTAATATGCATCAGATTATAACATATTTTCTTCCTTCTAGTATTTAAAATATTTTTGTTAAAATTGTGTATTTTTATGTATCAACTATAAGCCTAATATACCACTGTGTAAAATAGGGTTCATAAATCTGGATAAATAAAAAAAAACCAAAAAAAAAAACATTTTCATAACATTAAATATAAATAAATTGATAAGTCGGCCGTAGCAGATCTTATTTGGTCATTTCACCATGAAATAAATCCAGAAGTTAAATAATTAAAACAATTAAATGGTCCAATAGATTTAATGGTTTGGGAAAATATATTTATTTTAAAAAATAAATATTGCATAATGAATTTTGAAATACCGGCAGTCGATTCTGTTTTTAAATTTGTTTTATTTTCAGATTTTGGTAGTAGTACTAACAAGAGCATATTAACATCTAGCGTTCGTAACGATGACGACAGGTTTGTTGTTTCTGGCTGAAGATGTGTATAAGTTTGCATGAAATCGCGATCCCTGAGAATTTATTAGAATTATCATCATTTCTTATAAGATAAGTGAAGTTTTAAGTTACAAATTGTAATATTTGTGTATACGTGAGTTTTAGTGTTAATTCTCCAATTCTTCAATTCCAGTAATATGGTGAATGGTTTAATTCAATAAAAAGAATGGTATCACAATTTGCGGGTAAAAGTGACTTTGATTGTGTAATTGAAAACCTTTTAAATCAATCCTACAGTTCACATTCTTGTGGTAAAAAATATCACTTAATTTCAATAGGAAGGCCAACTACGGATCTTAAACCTTTAAAAGCTAAATCACGCGGAGGTTTCAAAAGGCATTTTAGTAGCTCTTGGATAACAAGTTTCCTTGGTTGTGTGGTTGTGATAAATGATTAAAACTATTTTGTAGAACATGTCTGATTTTTCCTAATGAATAGAATGCATTGACGACAGATTATATTATCAACATGGATAGTTTTCACACCTTGAGAGTCTGTCATGAAAATTCAAGAACTTATATTGCTTCCATTGTTAAGTTAAGTTAACCACTGGTGTGACAGTCCTAAGGGGGCTAAGGCCTACCAACCTGACTGCCGGCATCACGCCCACCTACGCACAACAGAGGTTGGCAATCATCCAACCGATACGGGGAGGAGATGTGGTCAGCATCTCGGCATCCCCAGCTGGAATGTTGGTTTTCGTGACCAGGGCCGCTTACCTAGCGCAAGCTCTTCACTTTCCTCATGATGCTGAGTGGGCACCGGTCCTATATCCAGGACCTAAAATCCCAACCACATGGGTGGGATCGAACCTGAGCCGCTTTCCGTGGCCAGGGACCAAGGCATGCTGCCTTAGCCCGCTACGTCATGGCGCAGGACATTTGCTTCCATTGTAATGCTAGTAAAGTTTGGAAAAACAAGAATTGACTCTTCTTTGAATGACGCGTTTAAGAATTCAATTAGAAACCATAGTGAAAGTGTGAAAATAAATAAGTATATAATGGGGCTATTGATAAGTGCTGTTTGCTATTTAGCACAGCAGAAACTCCCATTCAGGGGTAATGACGAGTCCAAAAATACCGATGAAAGAGATAACTACATAAGTTGAACAGGAGTTATATGTCATGTGACTTAAAGAAGCCTTGCCACAGATGTATAAACTTCATGAATTAATGTAGTCTATTCCTGCCACCAGTTCATCAGCAGAACAATATTTTTCAGTGCTCTGCAGAATACAACTTATATAAGAAACTCTCAAACTCAAAATAGACTTTCATCTCTGTCCTTGTTATCAGTGGAAAATGAATAATATTAATGAATTTAAAAAGCAACAGCAAGCAACATTTGAAAACTCTGTCATTGAAGTTTTTTTGTAGAATAATCAGTGCATTAAAGTGAAATACAAATAGACAATGTAAATAGATATTAAATAAGATATGTTGTTATAGTTTTAGTTATATATTTGTTTGTGTTCGTTTTATGTTATACAATTACATAAAACCTTTATAATATTAACCTGGAAACTTGGAATTCGAGACTACCAGTCCCCAGATTAAGTCTGAAGTAACTGGCAACACTTAAGAATTACCCACGCCACACCACTGACTTCGACATTTCTATCATGTTTTTCAAATGGAAAGACAAATTGGGGTACAAGAAGGAAAAATAAATACTTATCTTATGATATTATTTAGCTGTAAATCATTTTCTCTGTATAATATAACTGTATAACAGTTCATTTTTTATGACATGCTCAATGTGACATGTGCAATGTGAGGTCAAAATGTGTAACTTTATTTCTTCTGTGATTTTATCTTTGTCTTTAATGCAATATTATTTGTGATGGTGTAAAGTTTATGAAAAAGCACATACAGTACGTGCAAAATAAGTTGAGAGCTGGATTTACAGTGTGGTGCGGGCAGAGGGGAAGAAGCGAGAGCTAACGCTCTTTTGTTTCTGCAGTGTTGTTAACCTTGAAAAACACAATTCAGCAAAATAGCGTGTAAGATAAGCGAAGATATAGCAAGTAACGTTGCATCCTCTGAAAATATTCCTTAGTTTTGCCCACACCAGCTCAATTGCACCCTTTCGAGAGCTATAACATCCACAAATGTTCATACAAATATAAATAATTTTCAAGTAAATGCTGATGTACATTACCACCACACTCGTAACAAGGATAAACTGGCAATTCGAGCGCACCAAACGAGCCTTTATGAAGGAAGCTTTAACTACAAAGTGATAATGTTATATAATAAAGTTCCAAATTCATTTAAACAAGCTGCATCATTAAAACCCTTTAAGAATAAGGTTAAGAAATTTTTGCATGCACACTGTTTTTATACGGTTAATGAAATTTTATAACTATAACCCTGTAAATGAGCACTGGGAGCATAGTACATTCACAAACCTGTAATCTTTATATTATGACATTTCTTGTAGTAAATTAGTCTATGCAAATACCACATGAAACCATAGAAAAGCAGCTTACTATGTATATTGTATGTAATCAATTTGACTTTATGTATATACTGTATTTATACATTTTGATGTGTCTCATAACATGTATATGTTGCCAAGGACGAACTAAAATTCTAATTCTAAATTACGATTGTTGTAAACTGGTTAGCTAATTAACCTCGAAATTGATCAAAACGAAATATGGCGGACATGATAAAGCTTAGCGTATTAGCTACAAGATGTCAGTGTATAGCGCGTTTCAAATTTCAAAGTTGTCATCTATGTTTACAGAGTTAAACGAAACTTATTGAATGAGGACTTGGAACCCGATCGCTCTTCATATCGCACACATATAGTATTTATGAACAAAGAACTGTAACATAGACTGAGATAAAGCCTCAGTTACTTGTGTTTGATGTACTTACCAATGAACAAACCACTTGTCAATTTTTGGACTGAGAATGCGCTTGAGAAAGGCGTGAAGATCAGAAGAGCCAGTCCTTAGATTTGTTGTTAGAATACACGGTACTGTGTCCATCAGCTTGTCATCTTGAAGATAGAGCTTTAAAAGGATAAAAATGTCATATTAGAAATGTTAAGGAAGTGCGTACATTAAGCAGTTATGATTAGATCTTGTGACAGTCTCTGAGTAATGTATAACTCCCTACTTAATTAAAACACAAGGGTAGAGGAATTTATGTGGAAGTCTGTGGCCTTAACAAATTGTTAAAATTTAAGCAGATGTTAAGAATAGCTGCCAAGTGCTTTTTTTTTTTAATTTACGTCCTCCATATAAGACGATAGCTGTCGAAAACATCAGTGTATATAAGCAATGCCTTACCTGAGTTATGTTATCAAACCAGAAGTCATCTGTATTCATAACTGGCCATGATTCCATAGCATCCACAACAATCAGAGGTGCATCACGATTCAAATAACCATCCAACAGCTGCTCATATGCTATGCCACCCAGGCGGTCTACATGATCCAATGCTTCGCAAGACTGTGAATAAATAACATGAGAAAATGCTGGCATCATTACATATCTTGTTAATGTTTAAAAGCATAACAACCCAGAAGCAAAATCTAGATGACTCCAAGAAGCTCAAATATAATTGTAACAATATGCAAAATAAAAAGCTGAGTACATGGTAATTCATATGAATCTTGCTTAAGTAAGCGGGCTGTTCAATAAAGAATGATCACATTTTTTTTTTTTTTTTTTTTTTTGACAACGTAGCTTTACTCAGCCTCATAATTTTGATGGTCCTTCTCAAAATAGTCTCTCCTGAATGTGATGCACTTCTCCCAGCGTTTCTACCAGTCTTCAAAGACATGTTGGAAACCATTTCTTGAGAGATCCTTCAAAATCGCCTCTGCAGCCTTCACCACTGCTTCTGATGATGGATAATGCCTCCCACGAAGGCGTTTCTTCAAGTAAGGGAATAGAAAAATGTCACATGGGGCTAAATCTGGACTATAGGGAGGGTGAGGGATGCACTTCACGTTGATTTTTGCAAGATATTCAGCAACAACATCGGCAATATGCGACCACATATTATCATGGTGCAGCATCCAGCCTGCTTCACGGAAATGTGGTCTTTTGCGCCTGATATGGACTTAAAATGTTTTCAGGACATCTCTGTAGTATTGTCCAGTTACTGATGTGTGTGCAGGTACAAGATGCTGATAAACCATTCCATGAATATCAAAGAACGAGATGACCATAACTTTCCCAGCAGAAGCAACCACTTTTGCTTTTTTGGAGTTTGGTGATGAAGGAGATTTCCACACTGAGCTTTGCTGTTTGCTCTCAGGATCAAAATGATGTAGCCAAGTTTCATCAGCAGTGATTACGTTTGAAAGAAACTTCGGATCTTCCTCTAACATCAACTTTAACTGCATGTTACCTCCATTGCAGCAGTAGACGATACTGAACATGTCTGAACTTACCTGGTTCTCACAGGTGGGAATCAGGAGTACCAAAAATGAAACTATTACGGCGTGTTTTCTTAACATTAAGCTAACGGAATATAATAAGATTAAATTTCAGTGCAAAAAAATTATGATCATTCTTTATTGAACAGCCCTTGTATATTATTATTGCAAGGTAGTTTTTTTTCTCTTTTGCCTGTTTTGATTCCTTCTTTAATGTATAACAAAAAAGAAGGTGATATGTATTGAACAGTATGAGTCACTTAACATTTCCGCTGCAAATATCTCTGAAACAAAAACAGGAATTGAAAGACAACTTCCATGGCATGAATGCTGATGTGGGACTCTTAAAGGCAATGCATCGATGCTCTGAAAAATTAGCAAAATAGTAGTTTATGAAATGAAATATAGATGCTACATTTTTTCTACAAAAGAACTATCACTTTGCTCACACCTGTATACACTTGAGAGTTTGATGACATCATCTCTACTCTATGTGGGGCCTGTGTGCAGGGTATAGCTGGAAGTACCTGAAAATGGGTCCAGAATACATGGGAACATAAATGCATAATAACACTGAATTATACTAGAGGTATTGTTTACCCCTGACAGACAGCAGTCTACACATGGCATATGTAAGGAGCACTGGCACAGAGCTGACAAGGGTTGTCCAGCAGCTTCTTGCAAGTGGTCGCATGCAGCACTTTTCAAGCTTCAGTTCTGGGCATTGCGGATCTACCTTTTTGTGCACAGGCCACACATAGAGCAGAAATGATATCAAACTTTCAAGCGAATACAGGTATGAGCACAGTGATAGTTCCTTTGCTAGATTTATTAAGAATGAAGAAATAAAAATAGAACATGACATAATTGATTGTTATTCAAAGTGGTTATGCAAACTGGAGCTTCTATCCATTATGCAGCTTCTATACATCAGTAACTGGAAGGTATGGATTGGAAGAAGGGGTCTTGCTAATTGGGCATCCCAATCATTTGAACTAACCCCACAAATTTCTCCATATAGGGATACTAAAAGCTGCAGTATGTACTACAGTAAAGGATAACTGTTGCAGCAGCTGCCCTGCAATTGAAGATCATTAAGAGATCACTTTTATCTGCGGTTATTTCCGGAAATAAACCGTGAATACATGTAAACATAACATATGCTCAACAAGGCATGCTAATTTAGAAGATGCATTATGTTGAATATTGACAATTCTCAAAACCACTACTACATTTATAAATATAATTAACTATGAAGTAAGGAATCCAGCATTTTAAAAAGCAGCAAGAAGAAATTCTTGAAATGTAAAGCGGTAGTTCTTCTTTCTTAAATGAGAAGTTTTATACATCCAAAAATTAAACATAAATTAGGAATTAACTCCCCTAAAAAATAAACTGAGATTATATAAACATTGCACGCTGGTAATCCAAGAAGTTCTAATTAATAATCATTGCCATGAAAGTATTACAATTAATTATTTCCAGACTGTTATGCCATGGTCTGTTGGTGTAAGGATGTCCAAACGTTTCGTCCACAACTGCAGTAGACATCTTCAGTGGCACAGTCGAAGTTTCCTTGGAGACAGTTTCGCCAAAGAAACTTCAACTGCGCCACTGAAGATGTCTACCGCAGTTGTGGACGAAACATTTGGACGTTCTTATGCCAACAGACCACAGCATAACAGCCCAGAAATAATTAATTGTAATATTGACTCCAGCCATGTAAGCTTACGTTCTCTCATTGCCATGGAATCTTCAAATCTTATTTTATAGTTTATGATCCATATTTAATGATTGAAAGGTTTAGTACACCTGATTTGTAAATAAAAAGTCTAACAGTTTAGAATAAACAATTTAAATTCTATATCTGATTATTAAAACCATTTGTTTTCCCTCCTAGTGATTTAGATTTTCTTTCTCTCAATCTTGTTATTAAAAATTATATTTATTGTTTGAATCGTGTAATAAATGATTATGAGTATACATAATCATCCATGGAGTATACAAGGGCCGAAAGCTCGACTTTCATTAACTTGAAACGGCTGATCACGCGTGAAGCCTTGATTAATAACGTTCGCCGTGAAAACTTCAAGTCTTAGATGATGAGTTGTGTTTAATTTCAACTAAGTTACATTGACGGAAAAAAATGCAACAACATCAAGGATTGCTTAGCTTTAATGAAGAGTTAAGTTAAAGATAGCATCATATGATAACAAATAACTTCATCGCTGCTATAACTCCTCAATATCTACATACCATTCTCATTTTTCAATGAACACAGTCCTGAAGAGTGTTGCATTTGTTTTTCCCCATCAGTGTATGTTTAATTTTAACACAAATGCTTATGAGCAGCAAGAATACTATTTTCCTCACTATAAAACAAACAAAAGTGTTTTTTATATGTAAGGAAATGTTTCTACTTACCACACAATCTTCTTCAGTTAATTGGTATTCCCCATAGAAAGGATTTGAAACCAAACAATTGTCATAAAACATTGAAGACCAATCCCAAAATGGAAGTAGCTGTAATCATAAAAAGTGTAATTTATTTAGCAATATAGGTCACAGCAGTCATAATAAAAGTTCAGAAGTAACATTTTCAGTTTTAAAACAATAATTTAAAGTATAGATAGAGTCAACATGAAAAATTCAATGCCATGGCCGGGATTTGAACCATGGATCTCCTGGATTCCATCCAGTCGCTCCTAATCATTGAGCTCCCTAGTGGTTTACTGGGAAAATATACGAGTCAAATGGAGAATTTAATGTCATGACGGCAAGTTGGCCATGGTAGCTCAATGGGTAAGAGCAACTGGATGGAAACCAGGAGATCCGTGGTTCAAATCCCAATGAATTTTTCATATTGACTCTATCTATCAAAAACCTTAGCCTATGTATGGCTAGTATGAAGAAATTATTAATTTCCATCAATTAACTAAAATTTAAAGTATGTTAGAATGTCCTTCATATGTTTGGAAAGCATGGCTATAGATCTTACTTATGTATTTATTTGATAATTTGCTCTGTTAAGAGGGTTTCTACACATGACAAAATGTGTCTGATAATAATTGCTCTTTGGCCTTCTTCACTTCCTGAAAAGAGCAAGCATGGCCAAAAGCTCGAGCAGTTTTATAAACATTGCATGGTTGGTAACCCAAGAAGCTCTAATAAGTAACCATCACTGAGAAAGCTTCAAATTT
Source organism: Mantis religiosa (assembly GCA_030765055.1). Lineage (NCBI taxonomy): Eukaryota > Metazoa > Arthropoda > Insecta > Mantodea > Mantidae > Mantis > Mantis religiosa. The sequence continues at coordinate 32,741,441 of CM060960.1, forward strand.
CAATGTTATAAAGATATCAAAAACCACTAAACCGATAGGTACTGATAATTCTTTCATCATTGAGAAACTTAACTAATTTTTATAGACGTGGGACCTGAAACACCTTTAGCAGGGAACATGTGAATAATTCTGTGTAAACACAGCCTGGCAATTCCCATTTATAATAACTTTTACACATGACAATGCATTGCTCTAGCCCCAGCGCAAAACTGCACCCAGTACTGGTGGAATCCAGCAAGGTTGTGAGTGAGATGAAATGCTGTGTGCTCTATTAGATTTTACGGGCCCAAATGACCTTGTTGTCGACAGGCCCTAAAACACCACACACTCACTCACTCACTCACTCACTCACTCTATTAGATTTTAAATAAAGAACCTTGTACAATATAATAAATAAAAGTAAAATTAATGCTCAAAGAGAAACATTGTTTCTTGTAATTTTAATTCATAAATCAGAAAAGATTAAAGAGAATTTACAAAGGCTTAACATTTAGTTCAGAATGCCATGGAGCGAAAAAATCTTCACCTGTTTGAACTCTGTTTCCATAAGTAGGACATAAAAGCCCAAATGGCATCCCATTTCAGAAAAGTGTAAAGTGTTAGAAAATTCAAACTTATTAAAAAAATTTCAGAAACTGTTCACTCTAAAAAGAGAGAAAACACATAAATTTGATATAAATTGTATATTTTAATGACATCTACGTTTATTATAGTAACTTTTTGTCTATTTGTTGTTAAGGCATTCAAAGTTAAAAAATTAAGAGGACGTCTGAGAACATTCGCAGAAAATTCAAGAGATGCATTATATCTGTTGTAAAAATATATGTGTATGGTGTTTTAATCAAAACTGTTAGCCATTTGTGAGAAAAACAAAATTTTTGAAAAATATTCCTTATAAAGAGTAGTTTGGAGTGGGAGAATTTTCTTGAAAACATTCATGTCACATCCTTGGTAGAGGCTAAACTGGAATACACCGTCACCGCCACCACCACCACAATAATGATGATGATGATGATGATGATGATGATAATAATAATGATAATAATAATAATAATAATAATAATAATAATAATAATAATAATAATAATAATAATAATAATAATAATAATAATAATAATAATAATAATAATAATAATAATAATAATAATAATAATAATAATAATAATAATAATAATAATAATAATAATAATAATAATAATAATAATAATAATAATAATAATAATAATAATAATAATAATAATAATAATAATAATAATAATAATAATAATAATAATAATAATAATAATAATAATAATAATAATAATAATAATAATAATAATAATAATAATAATAATAATAATAATAATAATAATAATAATAATAATAATAATAATAATAATAATTAACAAAGGCTAATATTAAATATTTGGGGGACATTTCTGGATCTTTCAAAGCTTTCGAAGTTAAAACAGGAGTAAGACAAGGAGCTGTTAGAGTGAGTTACCTGGATAAGGTTTTCTCCGGGGGTTTCCCTTATCTTGTAATGGAAGTTACTATGTTATTATGTTTTTCAGTATTACCAAAATCTGAAAACGAATATGTAGAAATAATGAAATAATGTAAATAATAATGTAAGATTATGTACGAAATAATGTAAGATTTTGATCTTACATCTCCGGTTTCCCCCGCCATCTCATTCCACCGTTGCTCCATCTTCATCTCATGTATCATCAGTGTCATCGCCTGTGGTGCCGTATGTAGTAAAAGCGGGCATTAAACACTACACATTTTCCTCCTTCAATTTTACTACTATTAATTAGCAGAACAGTGCTAGTATTTCAAAATTCTGTTCTTAAGTTTGTTTCGTTTTCAGATTTTGGTAATACTGAAAAAACATAATAGCTTAGTAACTTCCTTAACGACGAATTTGTTTTCTCTGACTGATGACGTGAACAAGGGTTCGTGAAGTCAATTTCAACTTCAACCAATTCAACTAATAAGAAAAATCGACATCGTTTTTCTTAAGATAAGCGGAGTTTGTTGTTACAAATAGTTTTGTATAATGGAAACGCCCGCCTCGGTAGCGTGGTGGTAGCATGTCTACCTCACGTTCAAGAGGTCCCGAGTTCCAATCTCGGTCAGGGTGAGTTACCTGGATAAGGTTTTTCCGGGGTTTTCCCTTATCCTGTAAGACTAATGTCGGGTAACTCTAAGCTCCATGGACCCCGGACTCATTTGAGCATCATTTCATCCATTCCATTCATAGTCCGATATGACTTAACGTTGGAGGACGTAAATTACAAAAAAAAAAAAAAAAAAAAAAAAAAATGGAAACAGTATAGCTTACTCAAAACATATATAATAAAAATGCATGTCTAAATATACAAAATTAAGATACTATAACACTGTAATTACACCAGAGTGCCTCTATAGAGCAGAAACATTAATTTTGAACACAAAGGCAGATACCAAAAATATTGAAAAAGAAAAACGAAAAATTATTAGACAAAGTTTAGGTCCACAAGTCGTAGGTGAAGAATACAGACTTACATGTAAAAGGGAAATAAAAAAATATACAGACATCTATAGTGATATGAGAATACGAAGGTTAAAATTTTATGGAAATATAACTTCAAATCCTCACAAAAAATTATAGAATTTTACAAAAATAGAAGTAAAGCAGAAGTAGACACTATAAAATGGATTGGTGAAGTAAATACCATGATTTAAAATTGGCAAGAATCGCTCAAGGCTGATACCGAAATTAAAGGATTGCAATCATGATGGATTTCAAAGGAATGTTAGTTCTTTGTTACAACACGTGCAGGGACAGTTGAGTCGAATAGCAGTTGGGGTGAATAGTTGTTTTAACAAAAGAAACGTAAGAAACAGTGTCCTTAGCAGATTTCTAAAGGGTAGCACTTGACTTTGTTTGAATAGGGTATTCTTCGGACCTTCCATAATGGCATGACAAAATAGTCACAAAGGGAATCTTTGGTTGAATAAAGGGCTTCCAGAAAGTGAAAGTCACACACCCACGCGCAGCTGTGGACATTCAGATGGTGGCTTGAAGCCGATTAGGGCAGTCCTCTTTTTCTGTCTTGGTCGAGGGCAGACCAGAAGCGATGAGAGAAGATATTTGTCGGTTCATATGTACGTGAAGAACGAATTAAGTTTTATCGAGTAATAAGCATTTCACATATAGTAACTCTAAACAGTGATAACGCTTGGTCGGCAATTTCGAGTTTAATGTAATGATAAAAAGAAGCAGTCATTAAACCAGTTTGAAACGGGCATTCCAGTGTCATTAAAACTATCCTTCTCATACATACTCACGCATACCCTGAGAGAAACCTCATTGGTCAACCCTGAGCTACCCATATTACTGTATCAAACTGTAGCGGAAGGTGGAACTGTGCGCCACCATCATATATTGCTTCAAGACGATATCCTAGACAGGGACCTCTTTAGAATGAAGGTACATAAGTGGCAAGAGCACAAACCGAAGAAAAAGTCTGCAACAACGGGGAGAGTCGAGAGAAAGAAAGCCCGCAGCCAAGGAATGACATAGAAGAGCTAACAAATGCCTCTAAGTACTTTGTGTAGTCCTACATGGGCTCATTAAGGTTAGGGGGAGGGGGAGAGTGATCCTCATTATTCCAAAGAGACATACCTATTTATAGTTTCTCCTGCTTTCGAAATTGCCCAAAGCTTTCTATTGCTATCCATTCTGCATAAGTACATGTTCATGCCATTACTCCTATATTGTTCTCCTTTTTCTTTAAGACCAAATGTTTTCAAATCATCCACGGTTAGCTGCGTTTTCTATCCCTTAAAGTATACCCTGCTTCAAGTTATAAACATTTCATTCTGCAAGTTATTGAGAGTCCCATAATTCTGAGCCGTACAGTATTGAAGTTACTACTAATACTTCGTAAAATGTTATGTTAAGCGTTTCCTTTCTTCTTCTTCTTCTTCTTCTTCTTCTTCTTCTTCTTCTTCTTCTTCTTCTTCTTCTTCTTCTTCTTTCTTCTTCTTCTTCTTCTTCTTCTTCTTCTTCTTCTTCTTCTTCTTCTTCTTCTTCTTCTTCTTCTTCTTCTTCTTCTTCTTCTTCTTCTTCTTCTTC
>CM060960.1:32746545-33096545 GCA_030765055.1 Mantis religiosa
AAATTTTTTTTAAAGAATTTGGTGTAACTTCAGTTCCTCAAAATAAATGTAGTATTAAAAATGTATTGCATTTCTCTAAAAGAAAGATAAAATTCATAATAATAAAAAATCTGGCATTTATCAGTTTAATTGTTGCTATTGTGATAAAGTTTATATTGGAAAGACAAAACGTAATTTGGAAACCAGAACGAAAGAACATTTTCGTAGCATTAAGTATAAGCAAACTGATAAATCGGCCACAGCAGATCATTTTTGGTCATTTAACCATGAAATAAATCCTGAAGTTAAATTATTAAAACAAGTAAATGGTCCGATAGATTTAATGGTTTGGGAAAAGATATTTATTTTAAAAAACAAACATCGCGTAACGAATTTTGAAATACCGGCAGTCGATTCTGTTTTTAAGTTTGTTTAATTTTTAGATTTTGGTAGTACTAACAAGAACAGATTAACATCTAGCGTTCGTAACGATGACGACAGCTTTGTTTCCGGTTGACGTTTTACATGAAATCGCGATCCCGGATAATTTATAAGGAAAATATCATCATTTCTTATAAGATAAGTGAAGCTTTAAGTTACAGATAACATTTGTATATATTTGTTTGCTTCACTGTTAATGGCTTCATATTTTATGTATTTACAATGTTATGTTAACGTCAGTAAAAAATACAAATATAATAATTATATTTAAAATAATCTGATCGATACCAAATAGATAGATACAATAAAAATTAAAGGAGAATTTAATAGCATTATGAAGGCGTGAAATACAAAGACACGACAATATCGTAGAAAGCCTTGGCAATACCGTTACCCTGTTATGTAACTGAACTCTGCAGAATGCAGAAAGTTCCATAGAGTTATGTATAAACAGTGAGATGTTTAGAGAGCAACGGCGGGCTATTCTCGATGGATTACAAAGATTTGCACTCGGGGGACCTCAAATCGCTATTTACAGTGAAATTTCCATATCGGTTCCATTTTCCTGATATTTAAATTGTAAAACTCGTTTATTTTTTCCCTATTTGGTTTCTATGTATTTTGGTGCTTGTTCATCGCACGAAATATATTCAGTTTTTTTTAAAGATATCTGAAGATCAACTTTCAGTTTCTTTTAATAATTCAGTCGGTTTTTTGAGTTGTTATGATGTCACGGGTTATAAGATTACTAGATCATCTGCATACGTTAGGCAACCTATCTTTAATTTTCGTCTCTCTAATATGATTGGTTGATCATTTTGAGAATTATTTTCTATTTACCCCATTCTTGTATTACTTTTGCAAAAGCACAATTAAACAATAGTGGAGTTTTTTTTTTAATTTACGTCCTCCAACGTTGTCATATCTGACGGTGAATTAAATGTGTGAAATGATGCTTAAATGAGTCCAGGGTCCATAGAGCTTAGAGTTACCCGACATTCGCTTTTAAGATAAGGAAACCCCGGAAAAAACCTTATCCAGGTAACTCACCCTGACCGAGATTCGAACCCGGGACCTCTTGAACGTGAGGCAGACAGGCTACCATCTACGCTACCGAGGCGGGCAGTTTGAAGTGGTGAAAGACCATCTCCTTGTTCTGTCTGTTTTAACTTCGAAAGATTCAGAAATTTTCCCCAAATTTTAATTTTAACTTTTGTATCTGTTGGTGTCTGTTGGTGTCTGTCTGTAATTATGATGAAAGTATTAAGACATTTATACTTACTATGTACATGGTAGATAAAGTAAAAATCTCATGTTCTGCACTCACATGACTTTCTCTACTCTTGTACAAACTATTCTTACAAACACTTGTTCTAATCGAACTGAATAACTTCCTAAAGGCTAGATAAGAATAGTTGACCTTGCCTAGCCTCTCTAATTTGTCTGTAAAACCTGCCGTTCTCTACTCTTGTACAAACTATTCTTACAAACACTTATGCCTCTATCTATGTAATTAATCGAACTGAATAACTTCCTAAAGACTAGACATGAATTATTGGCCTTGGCTAGCCTCTCTAATTTGTCGGTCCAACCTGTGGTTCTCTACTCTTGTACAAACTATCCTTACAAACTCCTATTCCTCAATCTACGTAATTAATCGAACTGAATAACTTCTTAAAGGCTAGATATGAATAGTTGGCCTTGGCTAGCCTCTCTAATTTGCCGGTCCAACCTGCCGTTCTCTACTCTTGTACAAACTATTCTTACAAACACTTATTCCTCCATCTATGTAATTAATCGAACTGAATAACTTCCTAAAGGCTAGACATGAAAAGTTGGCCTTGGCTAGCCTCTCTAATTTGTTGGTCCAACCTGCCGTTCTCTACTCTTGTACAAACTATTCTTACAAACACTTATTCCTCCATCTATGTAATTAATCGAACTGAATAACTTCCTAAAGGCTAGACATGAAAAGTTGGCCTTGGCTAGCCTCTCTAATTTGTTGGTCCAACCTGCCGTTCTCTACTCTTGTACAAACTATTCTTACAAACACTTATTCCTCCATCTATGTAATTAATCGAACTGAATAACTTCCTAAAGGCTAGACATGAAAAGTTGGCCTTGGCTAGCCTCTCTAATTTGTTGGTCCAACCTGCCGTTCTCTACTCTTGTACAAACTATTCTTACAAACACTTATTCCTCTATCTATGTAATTAACCGAACTGAATAACTTCCTAAATGCTAGACATGAATTATTGGCCTTGGCTAGCCTCTCTAATTTGTCGGTCCAACCTGCCGTTCTCTACTCTTGTACAAACTATTCTTACAAACACTTATTCCTCTATCTATGTAATTAACCGAACTGAATAACTTCCTAAATGCTAGACATGAATTATTGGCCTTGGCTAGCCTCTCTAATTTGTCGGTCCAACCTGCCGTTCTCTACTCTTGTACAAACTATCCTTACAAACTCCTATTGCTCAATCTACGTAATCGAACTGAATAACTTCCTAAAGGCTAGACATGAATAGTTGGCCTTGGCTAACCTCTCTAATTTGCCGGTCCAACCTGCCGTTCTCTACTCTTGTACAAACTATTCTTACGAACACTTATTCCTCTATGTAATTAATCGAACTGAATAACTTCCTAAAGGCAAGACATGAATAGCTGGCCTTGGCTAGCCTCTCTAATTTGTCGGTCCAACCTGCCGTTCTCTACTCTTGTACAAACTATTCTTACAAACACTCATTCCTCTATCTACTTCATGTTAATCAAGGCGAACATTTGCAGAAATTATTTGAAGGCTAATTTTCTTGTAGGTACAACGGGAATATGGTAATAGAACAGGTTTTAAGTGATACATAAATTTTCTAGGGCTGGTTCCTGCGCGAGGGCTTGGACTTTCCATTCCCTCAGCATGGCCAGGATATAAAAAAGATAATTAGTTTCTGAGTAAAATATAAATATTTTGAAACTCAAAACAATAACAAAGAATATCTCAGAAATGGTTCAATTTAAAAAATGCCTTTTTGACATAAATGGTTATGTAGTAAGATTTGGTCTATCTCCAATAGTTTATTAGTTATTCAAAAATCATCAAGATTTATTTTATTTAATTTACGTCCTCCATCTTTAACTGACATAGGATGAATGAAATGAGAGAAATAATGCTCAAATGAGCCAAGGGTCTGTAGAGCTTAGAGTTGGATTGGATTACGGTACGGAGGGGATTCAGCACTGCGACCAATCTTGATCTATTGTGCTTATGCCTCAAGTGAGGCTTCCCCAGGAGGAAGGGTGAGACGAGAGGAGGGAGAGGGAGGCCCTCCCAGGGAGCCACGACAGTGCAGAGGGCAGGGTACCTACGTTTTACTAGTTGGGAACTCCCCGGCAGGCCAGGACAACCGACAGCTCACCCGACTGCGGTCCTGAAACGGCCTACCAGACCGGGCTCGGAGACCGTCTTACTGGAAGAGGAAGAGTTTACCAGGAGTATATCATCCTGCCATGCAACGCCGAGTCTCCCACCGACACTCCTATTCTGAAAGAGACCACCAGATGGGAGGTGATATGAAATGATAATGAAGATGAAGTGGAAGAACAAGAAATTCGGAGGATGTAATTATCTATCCAGCATTTCCTTGACTACCCAGGAAAATCCACGATAAAACCCATGAGTCAGGTAAGTTAGCCACGGGAATCGAGCCTGAACTTCCCGAATGCGGGCCACAGACGAAACCGTCATAGCCATCCCGCTCGGTTAGCTTACAGTTACCCGACATTCATGTTTTAGGATAAGGGACGACCCTGGACAGATAACTCACCTTATCCAGATAACTCACTCTGACCGATGTATATTACCACACTCAGCGGCCAGACTTCGAAAAGGGAAGATCGTCGTTCAACGCAGATTCGCTGTAATGAAGAGACAAAAGAGGACGAACCACCACTCTGCCGGCATATACAAGATGTATTATTTTATCTTGACAGGAATCCTGCGTGGTAGGGATGAGTAGCAACTATGGTGGGGATAGTGCACCTATCGCCACAATGCGTCACACGTTAAGATTACGAGAGGGGAGGGCGGTGCATAAGGTGTCTAAAAACAAATTTCAGTCTCGAAGCCAGTTTTGCAACTCTTGTAAACTAAGTTATAATTCTTACTATGGTAGTAATCTCCACGCTTTTGTTGGATCTTAAATAGTACATAGGCATTTAGAACAAAACACTGTTCTCCTCCAGCAGGCATGATAAACAACTGTCGGCCTTTCAATATCGCTGCAGAGTCCCTGTAACGTATTTCACTCCAGGCATATGGTCCAGTATGTGTTGTAGTTATATAAGTTTCATCCATATAAACTATATAAACTTCACTTCGATATCTCCGAATATTTCGTAAATACTTAAGCCTTATTGCACGTATGGTGCGATGTTCGATTAAAATTTGTCTGTCACGCTTAGTGTGTTTTTTTTTTTTTTTTTTCAAATAATCCTAGCTTCAAAAGACCTCTTCTTAATGTTCAGACACTGCCTTGGAAGTCAGTAGAATTTTTAGCTTCATAAGCACTTTCTTCAAAGTTGGTCTTTGTTTTTCTGTGCTTTAAAAATTATTCATAGTTCGCCTAACTACTTCTGAATTAAAACATCCAAATTAGATTTTATGCATGTTCTTAATCTTTGTTTACTGGGCATAGAGAAGGACGTTGTTGCACTAGCACCAATGGCTTTTCTTTCCTTAATAACTCTCCTAAACTGCTTTCAGACACAACTGTTGCTTCAGATACCCTTCCCCAGATTTTTATAGCTGACCCAGACCATTGTTCCTTTTTTATAAATCTATGGATATTAGTTATTACTTCTCGTGTTTTTAAATGTAGCACTTTATTTCCTAATGTGCTGCTAGGAGGCGTCACTTATAAATGCCCTCTTGGAACCAGGAGACAAGCACATTTTGAAACAAGCTGTAGTGTTACCGAGTAGCTCTGCACGTATTTACTTGCTCGTAACTGGTACGCAACTGACCTGCCCTCCCCTCCAGTTGCAACCGTTCTGAGCTGGACTCGTCCAGATACCACTGCGCATCGCTCTGCACTTTTCAAGATAAAAAAAAAAATACATCTGCACCCGAAAGGCTAAACGCCTCTGTTGCGTAGGTGGTACCGTGTCGCCTCATGTTCAAGAGGTCCGGATTTGAATCTTGATCAGGATAAGTTATCTGGATGAGGTTTATTGCAGGGTTTTACCTTATACTAAAAGATGAATTTCGGACTACTGACTGGAGCATTGTGATGTTCATTTGAACGTTGATATAGATGATAAATTAATATTTATAATGAAATTAAATATGAATATCTTGTGGATTTGTATTTTAGGTTTGACAGTTAATTATGAGCACAGTTTGGCTCGGGGAAAGAGGACATTAAGTATAGTAATTAACGAGGGCGGTAAAAGTATCCAAAATTGCCAGATTAGGTATTACAGGGTAGTTTGAAACTCCTGGAATATGTGAGAGTATTTCTTAGAAATGTATAGAGAGAGTTAAGATGGAAAGTAGATCAGTTCAATAATGTAGAAACGAAGTGGCAATATCGTATTAGAAGCTAGTAGTGGGGGTTTAGCAAAAGAGGAGGTTATTAGGGGAATTTTTGGTAGCTGAGTAGGATATTCTTGGCAGAATCTTGGACATTTCTATACTGGTCGCCGATGGAGTAAGACGTAGCTGCATGAGGCGTCATTTCCTGCCTCAGTGATAGAATCACATGTTATCGCGTAAGATAAGATTCAAATTTATTAAATCCGTATAGTTTCCATTGGTCCAGAACTTCTCGATTTGAGTGAATACTTAGGAAGATATTAAACGTTTCCAACTTAGATTCCGATGTCATCCTTACTTTGATTACACACCCACGCATACTCTGAGATAAGACTGCTCAAGATTTAGGCAAGATCACAACTTCAAAATTGGCGCAGCAACATTGAGTTAGATATTCCTACTTCAATATCATTTCATTCATCGTCCGATATGATTTAATGTTAAGAGGACGTAAATGAAAAGAAAAGGAAAATGAAAGAAACTCCGTTACCGCTCCCCACAGTACAAGATATCTTCCGTCGTTGGATGTGCGTCAAACGTAACCTCACTTGCCATCGCCACCGCCGCAGTCCTTCCTCGCCTCTTTAGAAGCACAGCTCAATTATCTGGAGTTATTCGTGATCTTCGCCGTAAATACATTCGGGTCAATTGGAGAATTTATCATGCTGGCATGTTGCCATCGTAGCTCAATGGACGGAGACCGGGAGATGCGTAGTTCAAACCCGGACTAAGGCATTGAATTTTGCAGCCTGACTCTACCTAGCCTACTGGTGTGAAATAACAATTTCCATCAATTGATATAATAGTGATCTGAACTACGAAGCCTGAGACAGTTTGGTTTATCTTGAAACACGGGACATTAGAGAGCGTGCACTATTGTAGGTAACCCATGACTGCCTAATCCCACATGGCATCGTTTTTGTGTGCAGTTTGCTTTATCTTGAAACATGGGAATTTGAGAGACAGAGAGAGGAGGGGGGGGGGGGAGAACGCATTATTGCCGGCGTAGGTAACCCATGACTGTCTAATCCCACATCGTATCACTTCTATGTACAGTTTGTCTGGTTTATCTTGAAACATGGGAATTAGAGAGACAGAGGGAGGGGGGAGAACGCATTATTGCCGGCGTAGGTAACCCATGACTGTCTAATCCCACATCGCATCACTTCTATGTACAGTTTGTCTGGTTTATCTTAGAGAGATAGAGGGGGAAGAACGCATTGCCCGCATAGGCAACTCATGACTGTCTAATCCCACATCGTATCACTTCTATGTACTGTTCGTCTGGTTTATCTTGGAACATGGGAATTAGAGAGACAGAGGGGGAAAAACGCATTATTGCCCACATAGGTAACTCATGACTGTCTAATCCCACATCGTATCACTTCTATGTACAGCTCGTTTGGTTTATCTTGAAACATGGGAATTAGAGAGACAGAGGGGGGGGGGGGGAGAGAACGCATTATTGCCAGGTAGGTAACACATGACTGACTAATCCCACATCGTATCACTTCTATGTACAGTTCGTCTGGTTTATCTTGAAATATGGGAATTAGAGAGACAGAGAGAGGGGGCAGAACGCATTATTGCCGGCGTAGGTAAACCATGACTGCCTAATCCCACATCGTATCACTTCTATGTCCAGTTTGTCTGGTTTATCTTGAAACATGGGAATTAGAGAGACAGAGGGGGGAGAACGCATTATTGCCGGCGTAGGTAACCCATGACTGCCTAATCCCACATCGTATCACTTCTATGTACAGCTCGTCTGGGTTATCTTGAAACATGGGAATTAGAGAGACAGAGGGAGGGGGAAGAACGCATTGTTGCCGGCGTAGGTAACCCATGACTGCCTAATCCCACATCGCATTACTTCTATGTACAGTTTGTCTGGTTTATCTTGGAACATGGGGATTAGAGACACAGAGGGGGGGGGGGAGAACGCATTATTGCCCGCATAGGTAAACCATGACTGCCTAATCCCACATCGTATCACTTCTGTGTACAGTTCGTCTGGTTTATCTTGAAACATGGGGATTAGAGAGACAGAGGGGGGGGGAGGAGAACGCATTATTGCTGGCTTAGATAACCCATGACTGTCTAATCCCACATCGCATCACTTCTATGTACAGTTCGTCTGGTTTATCTTGAAACATGGGGATTAGAGGGACAGAGGGGGGGGGAGAATGCATTATTCCCGGCGTAGATAACCCATGACTGCCTAATCCCACATCGTATCACTTCTATGTACAGTTTGGTTTATCTTGAAACATGGGAATTAGAGAGACAGAGGGGGGGGAGAACGCATTATTGCCCGCTTAGGTAAACCATGACTGTCTAATCCCACATCGTATCACTTTTATGTACAGTTTGTTTGGTTTATCTTGGAACATGGGAATTAGAGAGACAGAGGGGGGAGAACGCATTATTGCCGGCGTAGGTAACCCATGACTGTCTAATCCCACATCGTATCACTTCTATGTACAGTTCGTCTGGTTTATCTTGAAACATGGGGATTAGAGAGACAGAGGGGGGAGAACGCATTATTGCTGGCGTAGATAACCCATGACTGTCTAATCCCACATCGCATCACTTCTATGTACAGTTCGTCTGGGTTATCTTGAAACATGGGGATTAGAGAGATAGAGGGGGGAGAACGCATTATTGCCGGCGTAGGTAAACCATGACTGTCTAATCCCACATCGTATCACTTCTATGTACAGCTCGTCTGGTTTATCTTGAAACATGGGGATTAGAGAGACAGAGGGGGGAGAACGCATTATTGCTGGCGTAGATAACCCATGACTGTCTAATCCCACATCGCATCACTTCTATGTACAGTTTTTCTGGTTTATCTTGAAACATAGGAATTAGAGAGACAGAGAGAGTGGGGCAGAACGCATTATTGCCGGCGTAGGTAACCCATGACTGTCTAATCCCACATCGTATCACTGCTATGTACAGCTTGTCTGGTTTATCTTGAAACATGGGAATTAGAGAGACCGAGGGAGGGGGGGAACCGCATTATTGCCGGCGTAGGTAACCCATGACTGTCTAATCCCACATCGTATCACTTCTATGTACAGTTTGTCTGGTTTATCTTGAAACATGGGAATTAGAGAGACAGAGGGAGGGGGAAGAACGCATTATTACCGGCATAGATAACCCGTGACTGTCTAATCCCACATCGTATCACTTCTATGTACAGTTTGTCTGGTTTATCTTGAAACATGGGAATTAGAGAGACAGAGGGGGGAGAACGCATTATTGCCGGCGTAGGTGACCCAAGACTGCCCAATCCCACATCATATCACTTCTGTGTACAGTTTGTCTGGTTTATCTTGAAATATGGGAATTAGAGAGACAGAGGGAGGGGGAGAACGCATTATTGCCCGCATAGGTAACCCATGACTGCCTAATCCCACATCGTATCACTTCTATGTACAGTTTGTCTGGTTTGTCTTGAAACATGGGCATTAGAGAGACAGAGGGGGGGACACATTATTGCCGGCGTAGGTAACCCATGACTGCCTAATCCCACATCATATCACTTCTGTGTACAGTTTGTCTGGTTTATCTTGAAGCATGGGAATTAGAGAGACAGAGGGAGGTGGGTGGGAGAACGCATTATTGCCGGCGTAGGTAACCCATGACTGCTTAATCCCACATCGCATTACTTCCATGTAATATTCAGATTGATTCCGCGTGATTATATTGTAGCTATCCCTTTAATACTTTCAAGCGCAATGCTTCAAGGACTACTGGTAGATGGCGGCGGTATAAATATACCATCAATTAGGGAATTTTTTGGACAGTCACTTTCTTCTAAATTTATTATGAAATTGTCCAACACATCAATTAATCCGTGTTTTCCGCAGTACATATTTTCTACCTCCTTCATTGAGTTGTGCCCAAATTAGCTCGATAGCATTCGTAGCACAATAACACGGAGGTAAGGTATGTCCATTTAATTCAGCTATGGATTCGGTTGTATACAGCTTTAACTTATCTTTGTTTCTCTTAATTATCTGGTTTTGATACCATATTTCACTGTCAGTATAAAGCACTGTTTGTAAATAGGCAAGTCCTGCAGTGGTTGCAACACCTAACACTGTCTGACGGAGACTAAGGCAGTCGCGGATAGCAGTGGTAATGTGATTACAAAACTTTTCACCCCTACCTTGACACAGGGAGGGGTAGCGCTAAATAGGTAATGTTTCAAGTTAAACCAGACGAACCTTAAGTACTTATATTATAGTAAGTTACCACAAACGGTGTGTATATCATTGTAAGAGGCATGTTTTTTAAGTCAGTACCGTTTTGCGATTCCACCGCCGCAGCGCTACGGTCGGCGTTCCGCGCATGCGCGCTGGTTACCTACATCTCTTGTCTACACACTGACGCCATTACAGTCTTATTCTTCATTGTATACGTTGGTTACTGAGTGTTTAAGATGCCTCCGACAATCGTGAGTCCCGTCGATTGTGAAGTACGGGCTCTTATACGATTTCTTAGTGCTAAAGGCGTAAAACCGATCGATATTCATCGTGAGATCTGTGAAGTTTACGAACAAAACATTATGAGTGATGGAATGGTAATGAAATGGGTGAGAGCATTTAAAGATGGCCGCACAAATGTGCATGATGAAGAACGGAGTGGGCGTCCTTCGGTCGTTACTGAAGATTTGGTGCAGAAAGTGGACGAAAAGGTGAGAGAAAACAGACGCTTTACAATTTCATCAGTGTGCGACTATTTTCCTCAATATTCTCGTAGTGTTTTGTATCGCATTGTGACCGAGAACTTGAAGAACCGGTAATTGTGTTCACGTTGGGTTCCGAAAATGTTGACAGTTTTTTGGGACAGAAAAGGAGTATTGCTAGTGGAGTTTCTGCCTCGTAATGAGATAATCAATGCAGCGTCTTATTGTGAGACAGTGAACAATCTGCGCCGTGCAATCCAGAACAAAAGACGATCAAGTTGAGTAAGTCTATCGTTTTGCTGCATGACAATGCCCGTTCCACATGCGACTAATAGGACCAAAGATTTCATCAAATCTTTTCAATGGGAAACTCTAGATCATCCTCCACACACCCCTGATCTGGCACCCAGTGACTACCATTTGTTCCTGCACTTGAAGAAACATCTGGGCGTTCAGCTTCTTCAAGACGATAACGAAGTCAAAACAGTTGTGATACAGTGGTTTACACGTCAGGCGGCAGAATTTTATGAGGAGGGTATTCAAAAACTGGTGCCACGTTATGACAAGTGCCTCAATATTCACTGAAATTATGTAGAAAAGTAGATTAAGGTACAGGCTTTCATGTAAAATTAAAATTATTGCGATATCTATGCACGTCTTTTTTTAATTCCAAAACGGTACTGACTTAAAAAACATACCTCGTATATGAGAACTCCTAGTGGTTTATCGAAAAAATATGAGTTAATTGGTATACCAATACTAAATACCAAGTTTGGTATTTATCCAATTATTGAATTTTAGAGTTAAGCTGTTAACACATACACACACGGTTAACTTTTTAAAAATAATCGTTTAGATTCAGGGTGTCCCAAAACATGCATTTGTATCAAATTTTTGGCTGAAGTGCAAAATCTACTTTCCCTACTTATTAATGCGTTAGAGAAAATAATGGAAAACTCGTCAGCCTGTCTTATTCCTTTTATTACTTTCACTTGAATGCCTTGTAGTGATATCATTTTCGCAACACTAGTTT
Source organism: Mantis religiosa (assembly GCA_030765055.1). Classification (NCBI taxonomy): domain Eukaryota; kingdom Metazoa; phylum Arthropoda; class Insecta; order Mantodea; family Mantidae; genus Mantis; species Mantis religiosa. Next base: position 32,758,291 of record CM060960.1, read on the forward strand.
ACAGCCTTCCTTTCTGCTATTAAAGAAGTTTATCTCTGGATGATTCATAAAGAAGATTTATTGGATGCATGACAAAAGCAAATCGATTATGGCTGAGTCTTCTCTTTCAAGGAGAACGATTTCAAAATGTCGTATATCTTAAGTATCCACATAATAGCAGGGAATGGAGAATGTCAGCGGGTTTTTTGTCAAAAAGACAAAACTGCACTCACATGACTTTCTCTACTCTGTACACACTAATCTTGCAGACACCTTTATGCCATATTATTCGATACAAATATTTGCAGAAAGTATCTTATTGCTAATTGCCTTATAGGTACAAGGGAAATATGGGGGGTGAGTGAGTGAGTGTGTGGTGTTTTAGGGCCCGTCGACAGCAAGGTCATTTGGGCCCGGGGAAATATGGGAACCACTGAATGTTGCTCCTGTATGGTGCCTTTAAAATTTTGTTCTCATTGATGGCCAAGAGATAACAAAATGAATAAGGATTTACCATTTGGAAGATTCTGAAAAAAAAAAAAAAAAAAAAAAAAAAAAAATCTGGAAAATGGCTAACTAAAACGAATACCATAAATATATACATAAAATATGAAGCTATTAACAGTGAAGCAAACAAATATATACAAATATAACAATTTATAACTTAAAACTTCACTTATAAGAAATAATGATAATTTTCATATAAATTGTCCAGGATCGCGATTTCATGTAAAACTTTTACAAATCCGCAGCCGAAAACAAAGCTAGATCTAAAGATAATAAGAAATAAGAAGTTAAACTTTGGTATTTATAAGAAGTCTACTCATATTGATAATTACATAAAAAATAAAAGTTTTAACCCTTTTTCACATGAATTTGCTGTTTTCAATAGTTTGATTTATAGATTAATAAATATACCCTTGAATAAAGAGGAATTTATTAAAGAATATAAACATATTAATGGTTTTAATAAAGACTGTATAAATAAAAAATTGAAAAATCGTAATATAAAAAAGCTGTTAATGATATTTCTACCCTTCAAAAATAAAATACGATTATAATTTTAAAACATTTACTTACCATTCTTGGGTTAATAAACATTTTCAATTTTTTTTAAAGAATTTGATATAACTTTAGTTCCTCAAAGTAAATGTAGGGTTAAAAATTTATTGCATTTCTCTAAAAAGATAAAATTCCTAATAATAAAAAAATCTGATATTTATCAGTTTAATTGTTTCGACTGTGATAAAGTTTATATTGGAAAGACAAAACGTAATTTGGAAACCAGAACGAAAGAACATTTTCGTAACATGAAGTATGAAAAATTTGATGAATCGGCCGTAGCAGATCATTTTTGGTCATTTAACCATGAAATAAATCCAGAAGTGAAATTTTTAAAACAGTTAAATGATCCGATAGATTTAATGGTTTGGTAAAAGGTATTTATTTTAAAAAAAATCGCGTAATGAATTTTGAAATACATGCAGTCGATTCTGTTTGTAATTTGTTTTTATTTTCAGATGTTGGTAATACTAAAAAGAACATATCAACATCTAGCGTTCGTAAGGATGACGACAGCTTTGTTGTTTTCGGCTGAAGATGTGTAAACGTTTTACATGAAATCGCGATCCCGGACAATTTATAAGAAACGTATTATCATTTCTTATAAGATAAGTGAAGTTTTAAGTTACAAATTGTTATATTTGTATATGCCTAATAATATATTGCATACTAAGAACTGTAAGTGATACTTTATCAGGTCGAGAATTCATATTTGGAATACGAGGCCCTCATTTCGTGCTTAGCGAATTATTTTTTGCAATACGAGGGGCACTGTTTATATTTTGAGCCTTGGCAACCCTGAATGTTGTTGGTGCCATTTTACGTTTCCAATGGAAACTTTGCCGTTGTTGACCATAATCTACTTCAGACATTTTGTCAATAAAGCGTCATTTTTTTGTTTACATTAACTTGAAAATTGCGTATCAACAAAAACCATGGAATTCGTGAAAATGTTCGTGCAATGATTTATTATGACTTTCGACGTGGATTATTAAGACAAGAGCGCATCGATCAACTAATTTCGACATTTGGTGACGAAGCTCCATCTTTTGTCACTGTGAAACGCTGTTATAGCGAATTCATTTGTGGCCGCCGTTCGCTCAATGATAAAGTTCGTGAAGGTCGTCCAAAATGAGTTGTTGTGCCAGAAAACATTGATGCTGTGCAAAAACTAATAATGCAAGATCGTCATACGACATATTGTGAGATTGAGGGAACCCTAGGCATTAGTTCCACCAGCATGTATAAAATATTGCATGATTATTTAGCCGTGAAGAAGGTTTGCTCTTGTTGGATCCCACATAATTTGACGTAATCTCCAAAAGATGCTCGTGTTGATTGATGTACAAAAATGCCCAAGAAACACAATGGCGGTGCCACAAAAGACGTATATAAGATTGTAACAGGTGGCCAATCATGGATCTGTGCGTGGGTCCCCCGTAGGGGAGGGGATCCGTCCCCTTCAGCTGCTGTGGTGCGAGAACTGCGGACCGCCGGCACTCGTGGTACCTCTGACGTTACTAGAGGAACCTCGGGCCGAACATTCCAACCCCTCCCTGGATGGGAGTTGTTCGGATTGGGTTGGACTCGAGGGGGCAGTGGTTCCCGATACCCGTGGGAGATCGGGTACGTCTCCGGAGGGGGTTGAGGGAAGCCATATATTCCCGCATACTAGCCATCCCGTCTTGAGTCCATAGGACCAGATGGGGGGCTTGTTAGTCTCTAAGTCTTGCCCTATGCAGACCCCCACGGAGGCACTGGGCCTCCTTTTGGGACAGCTCCGTAACTCCCTGGTCATTAGAGGGGAGGTCAGTCTTCACTTTGTGTGGATTGCCCTGGTAGATACCCTCGAGCTTATATATACTGTGTGGGTGTTTCAAGGTGAAGGAAATCCACCAAAAGTTGTTCACACTCGAAGCACTTCGAAGCAAATTGTCGCCTGCTTTTTCAGCAAAACTGGAAATGTGGCATCAGTGCCTTTAGAGGAACGTAAAACAGTCACTGCCAAATGGTACACTACCACTTGTTTGCGGAAGTCTTCGGTGAAAATAAGGAAAACCAACAAGAACGCTCTTCATCAAGACAATGCTAGCGCACACACATCTCGTCTAACAACAGAGTATTTGAAGTCTCAAAAAATCGAATTGATGGGTCATCCGCCATACAGTCATGATTTTGCACCCAATGACAGCTTCTAGTTCCTGAACACCAAAAATAAATTGCGTGGACAACGATTTTCGTCGGCAGAAGAAGTCGTTGATGTCTTCAAAATCCGTATTTTGGAAGTGTCTCAAGAAGACTTGAATAAATGCTTTGACATATAGTTCAAACGGATGCAAAAGTGTACTGATCATAAAGGAGAATATTTTGAAAAACAATAAAGCAGTTTCAATCAGAAATTACTTTGTTTTAATTATTAGGCTCAAAATATAAATAGTGCCCCTCTAAATTGCTCCAAGTTGTCAGGCCTGGAATGTTACGTGTTGGTGTAAAATGCGCCGCACACTTCTATCTGACGATACAGCTGTCACCTCCACGTCATCAGAAGTCAACTTATCTGCTCACAGGATTCAACAATATGCCGACCTGGTTCAGACGTTGGCGCCTACGCGTCCACCCACAGAAGAACCAGGCCATCACCTTCTCCTGAAGATGACTAGCGGACCTTCCACCAGTTCGCCTAGCTGGTGAGGACGTCCATTGGCAAATTTATGTTGAGTACTTTGGTGTTCTACTCGACATCAAATTGACGTGGAGAGACCACATTACATATGTGGCTAATAAAGTTAGCAAAAGAATGGGTAAGCTATACCCTCTCTATAACCGACGATCGGTGATGTCTCTGCCTACAAAACTGCTCCTGTACTACGGCCAGCCATCACATACGCCAGTGAAATATGGGGAGTAATAATCAAGTCTCGCCAATACTGCCTTGAAATTCTGCAATCCCCATTCTTCCGCATTGCCACAGACTCCCCTTGGTGCATCCCCCATCCAGTTATCCCCTACGTATCCCCAGAATAACAGACTACGTACATACTTTTTCTCATTCCTTCTATTAAACACTTCCACAACTTCAGCTTCCTCATCCGCGGTCTAGGTGAGTGCGACATCGATCCTGGAGAACGCTACAAAGGTTTGACATTCAGATCTTCAATGTCCACTTGTGATTGATGGATGAGGCTGCTTCTAGATAGTAAAATAACACATCAGATGGTATATTTAGGTGGTATATATAACTCCAACCTAATCCTCTGCCGCATATCCTTCCTTGAAAAATATTCTACTGCCAGTAGAGGACCTAGCCCTGATCTGACTTGAGACCGAAGCTCTGACATTCAGGACACCATCACGACTGGACATTGAAAATCTGGATGTCAGATCTTCGGTCTCAAGCCATATCAGGGCTAGGCCCTCTACTGGCAGTGTAGTGTTTTGTAAGGAAGGATAATATGAGGCAGAAGATGAGGTTGAAGTTATATATAAGCCATCTGATGTGTTATTTTATGTGCCTAGAAGCAGCCTCGAGCGTTTGTAGCGCTCTCACCTAGACCGCGGATGAAGGAATTGAAGTTTTGGGAGAGGTTTTGATAAAAGGAACGTGAAAGGGTATGGATGTAGTCTGTTATTGTGGGGATACGTAGGTCACGTCGGGTAACTAGATTGGGGATGTACCAAAGGGAGTGTGTGGCAATGCGGAGGAATCGGGATTGTAGAATTTCAAGGCGGTGTAGGTGAGACTTGGCTGCTACTCCCCATATTTCACTGGCGTATGTGATGGCTGGTTGGAGTACTTGCTTATACAGAATCAGTTTTGTAGGCAGAGACATCACCGATCGTCGGTTATAGAGAGGGTATAGCATACCCATTCTTTTGCTAACTTTGTTAGCCACATATGTGATGTGGTCTCTCCACGTCAATTTGATGTCGAGTAGAACACCAGGATACTTAACAAAAGTTTTACAGTGGACGTCCTCACCAGCTAGGCGAATTGGTGGAATGTCCGCTATTTGTCTTCCAGAGAAGGTGATGGCCTGGCTCTTCTGTGGGTAGACGCGTAGGCACCAACGTTTGAACCAGGTGGTGAAGGTGGTCGGCATATTGTTGAATCCTGCGAGCACACAGGTTGAGCTCTGATGACGTGGAGGTGATAGTATCGTCAGCAAAGAGATGCAGCGAGCAGTGTGGCAGGGATGTTAGGGTGTTGATGTATAGAAGAAAGAGAGTGGGTGCCAGGACACTACCTTGGGGAACGCCAGCTCTTATGGGATGGAATGAGGATAAGATTCCGTCGTGAGAGACATCAAAGGTTCTGTCAGGAAGGTAGGAGTGAATGAGATGTATTAAGTAGGAAGGGGTTTGGTAGGTGATGAGACGGGAGAGTAAGCCTTCGTGCCATACGCTATCGAATGCTCTGGTGATATCTAGGAGTAGTGCTGAAACGAACTGCTTCCTGTTAAAGGCTATGTGAACTTCATCGACCAGACGAAGTAGTTGGTGTTGAGTGGAACTGACATTCACACACACACACACACACACACACACGAACTGCTTCCTGTTAAAGGCTATGTGAACTTCATCGACCAGACGAAGTAGTTGGTGTTGAGTGGAACTGACATTCACACACACACACACACACACACATACACACACACACACGACTGGACATCAGACCTTCGGTCTCAAGCCAGATCAGGGCTAGGCCCTCTACTGGCAGTGGAGTGTTTTGTAAGGAAGGATAATATGCGGCAGAAGATGAGGTTGGAATTATATATAAGCCATCTGATGTATTATTCTGACATTCACGACTTCTTAGGAAGGAGCTAGTTCAAGTTACTAATGTTAGATGCAGTATTGCCTTAATAAAGACACACGTTTGTTTTGTAACAATAGCTATTTTCTGTTCGGAAAGTACAAGCCTGCCTCCCAATGATAAAAGAAACATATGAACCATTTGGAGTTCATTTGTTTAAGTTGCGGAAGATTCTTGAATGCAATTATGAATTTAAAGATATGAAAGTCATAAATTCAGTATTACAGGAAGAAAAGAATGCAGGAAAATTACTCCTAGAACTGCTGCATTATCATTATGGGTCAAAAACTCTTTCTTAATACAAGAATGTGTCACAAGGCAAAATGAAATCGTTTACCCACATCAGAAAATTTGGGTGTGTATATAGTTATCTCTGAAAAGCCAAACGGTAAGCTACAAAATAAATAGTAAAACCTATTCTCCGCGTGTTTTAGACGAATAACTTTGTAATATTAACTTTTTGAAAAAATAATCGGACATAATTATATTTAACAAAACTAAGGAAAACATGAAACGTCCGGGTTCGGTGCCTGTATTGATCCACGAAGCAAAATCCAGATTGAGGTTTATTCCAGCTGAAAATCCGGACTCCCGGAAACAAGGCATGCGCAGATTGAGGTAGACGGGGGGAATCAGACGTGGCAATGCCCACTTCCCTGTCCCAGCTCATTAGGCTTGCAGAATCTATGGAGAGCTGACGTGCTGCACGCCATACAGAACAAAACAAGGTCCAATATCCAACTGCCAGTTTAAATTGCCGAGCTCAAATAAAGAACTTTAATTCAGGGATAATACAAAGACAATAAAATAATTTTCAAATTAGGTTTTTCTATTTTAAAAAATCTGATAGATAATAGAAATAAAACGCACAAGTATTTATAAGTAGTTATCTGGAAGTCCGCCCGGATTCCTTTGAAGCAGGTTCATCTGTTCATTTATGTAATACCGTGCTCAAAAGAATCCGGAGCTGAGATTATCCACATATCTATGGTCCGGCTGGATCAGTTGACCAGGCACTGGTCAACTCATCTAAGGCCGTGGTGCCCGCCTCGGTAATGTGGTGGAAGCGTGTCTGCCACACGTTCAAGAGGCAAGGCCGTGGTGCCCGCCCTCGGTAACGTGGTGGTAGCGTGTCTGCCGCAGGTTCAAGAGGTCGCGGGTTTGAATCTCGGTCAGGGCTAGGCACTGGTCAACTCATCCTAAGCCCATGGTGCCCGCCTAGGTAGCGTGGTGGTAGCATGTCTGCCTCACGTTCAAGAGGTCCCGAGTTCAATCTCGGTCAGGGTGAGATCTGAATACGGTTTTTTCCGAGGTTATATCGTCCGATATAACAACGTTGGAGGACGTAAATCACAAAAAAAAAAAAAAAAAAAAAAAAAAAACACTACGTAGTTTCAACCCAATACAGACAAAATTCCAGTTCACCGACGGCTCTGATACGATTTTAGCAATTGCCAGCGGCGTTAATAAGCAAAATAATCTAATATAACTACGGTTTGTTTGAAGAAAACTACACACTATAGAAATATGTAAGACAAAATTATGACTAGCATCATATGGTGGGGTATAATTTGTTTTGCACTAACCTTTATCATAAATATTCTTCCAACAGCTGCGCAATGCATAGTAACATTTCCGAGTTGGGCAGTGAAGTAAAGGAGGACAATAATGCTCATCAAAATTCCCCAAGCTTTGGCAAGTTTCTTCATATTACCTTTTCTCAGCGATTCAACTAAGGGTTGAACGATCATGTCCATTTCCTCTTCGGAAAATCCCGCTTCTTGACAGTACTGGTAAAATGACATTAATTCATTATCTAATAATTTGAGTTTCTCTTTGTATTCCTCTTCCTTCTGCAGTTGGAGTTTTCTTTGATTCGCCTGTGCAGTTGCCATTGAAGCGAAGATAAATGAAACCTTTGGAAACCTGCTGGTTGTTCAAAATGCACCACTGTAACTCTTGCACCACACCAAGTTCAATATGTGACAGTAGCCGACCTTTATTCGAACTCCTTTCACTTTTCAGCACCACGAGAACTGTCACTTGGCCAAATGGTGTAGTATGTTATTGATCGCATCACGTTTTGCAATTACCGCCTATTACACCGAAGCCGGCTACAAACTGTTTTTGTCAATAGATAGCAGCACATACAAGAGCTAGAATTAGTTTGGGAAATCACCGCCAGGGAGCAGGAGCTTGTCACACATGTTCCTCGAACAGCTGCTGGATGCTTGAAATCGGACAACACGTCGAAGTAGAATCCACTGTGTGCGTCCGTTTGATGACATACTCATCAGATCAAACGGAAGCGCCTGGACCAGAGGCACAAAAAGGGTGAAAACACTAGAATTTGCCGGAGAGGAAACACGGCAAATATATCGTTTTGTACTATCAATTCGTACACTTAAAGATTTACGTGGAACAAGTAAGCCTCAGGGTTTGTTCACTGAAGTGCAGATGGGAAATCATCACAGTCATGAACAAATCAGAAAACATTCTTTGCGTAGAACTGCATCTGGCGCAGATATTCAAGACAGAACTCCTACCCAACTTGTTCCCGTAGATAAACTGGCTAAGGTAATACCTAAGAAGTAATAGGTGTTTAAATATAGTCGTTTAATCAGTTATATGGAGTTGTTTTTGTAATATAGCAATACAAAAGGGTATCTTATCGCTGTCGGGAGGATTAACAACTTCAAGGTGCCTTAATGACACTGCAAACGTAGTTCAGAGCTGTTGTCAACAACATTCAGTTCGTAACTTCTCTAGCATCAGTTGCTGCACTGTCATCTTTTACATGAATACTCCTTTAATTTCAGATCCTATGCCAAAAGAGTTTGGAAGAAGATTCTGTACAAGGAATTACTTGCCGTGTCTTCACTGTAAGTTAAGGCTTATGATATTTTTGTTAAGGGCTACCAAATGCTAACAATATCACTAACTACATGTATTAGTAAAAGTTGTTTGTTGTTGCAGAACTATGTTTTCCCACGATATCCTGATTTGGCTCAAAGGCTGTTTAAGTATTTTCATTCCTCAAATGGTAACAATAAGCATGAATGGATGAGCCAATCATCTTTTCGACAGCAGGCAGAAAGGTTCTTGGGTGTCATTGCAGATGATCGACAGATTGAACTGTATGTTAAGGTAAGTGTAGGACATACATACATACAATGTTAATTACTTTGGGTCAATTCCACTATCAACTGCATTGCCTACTGTACACTGCTTTTACAATTGTCTGTATACCACATATACCAACTTAACATTACAAAACCACTCGGGTCCAAATAACCTCGTTGTCAATGGGCCCTAAAACACCACACATTTACTCACTCTCGAAACCACTGGCCTAACTTCTAAATGATGTGAGATGGGAAGCACTGGAGAAATTATAAATTGGCCCACACTGCTTTCAACTCTCTTATTTAACACAAATACATTTTAAATATGTAAAATATGAAGCTATTAACAGTGAAGCAAATAAATATATACAAATATAATAATTTGTAACTTAAAACTTCACTCATCGTATAAGAAATTATGATAATTCTTATAAATTCTCTGGGATCGCGATTTCATGTAAACTTACACACTTCAGCCGGAAACAAAGCTGTTGCCATCGTTTCGAACACTAGATGTTGATATGTTCTTGTTAGTATTACCAAAATCTGAAAATAAAACAAATTTAAAAACAGAATTGACTGCTGGTATTTCAATATTCATTACGCGATGTTTGTTTTTTAAAATAAATATCTTTTCCCAAACCATAAAGTTTATCAGACCATGTATAATTAAATCATAATGTATAATAATGCATAATTAAACCATTAAATCTATTACTCTTCACTTTTTGTGTTGATCTTGAATTGTGATAGATTTATTCAAAATTCCTCGGCTGCGCAGGGATTAAGCTTATTATCTCCAGGGCGTAGTTGCAAAGGAGAAAGGATACAAGATGATATGCAGATAAAACCATGACAATTGTCCTTTCCTCTTAAAAATATTTCATTTGTAGATAAATTATTTTTAACATTGAACAAATAAATACATTCATCAATGTTAGCATTACTTGTTCTTGCAACTTTGAAAGATGCTTTTACATTATATAAGCACTGCAATGTTTCTGCAAACTTGTAGATGATATCGCACGTCGGAACTGTTTGGAATGTAAATGCAGAAGAAAATTTCAAATCCTTTTTAACTTCAAAGTATAAACTTGAAAGAAGCGTAGGGACAGTGAAGCACATATTAGCACAAAAGCGAATCGAGAAGATATTGACACACTGCTTCACTCACACTGTTTATTCACAGGACATGTTTCAAGAGCTCTTGCTCTTATCATCAGCTGATACTCGACTAGTGCAAGTTGTAGTGGTTTCTTCTTTCTCCGTATTGTCAATAGATGGCGTGATGTACTTGTCAAAGATGTCCGGTGGTGGAGTTTCAAAATTCATGACTCTATGACGATTTTTGTTAATGAAGATTTTTTCCCATACGGAAAGGTCTATGGGGTGATTAACGTATTTTATTAGAGATGTTTCCAAGTTGATGTCATGTCTAGTATTCAAAAAATGAAAAGCCACTGCTGATTTTTCTGTTTCACCATTTTTAATGTTTCTTAGATGTTCTTTAGTTCTGATGTTAATATTTCTTTTTGTTTTTCCTATATAAATTTTAGGGCAAGTTTCACATTTGATCTCATAGATTCCTGGTTTTTCTTTGGTTGTGATTGAATTTTTGGGAGGGCCTTTTAACAAATTTCTGATATTAAACTTATTTTGAGGTGCAAGAGTTATGTTGTGTTTTGAGAAGATTTTTTGGAATTTGTTATAGGCTGATGGGTGGAGTGTGAATTTTTTAAAAAGTTTTTTCTCTTTTTCTCCTGTAGGTTCTAGGGTGGTGGTTTCTTTTATTTTCTTAGCTTTGTTGAGTCTGTTAACTGTTTTGTCTACTAAATTTGGGTTCTCGATTCACTTTTGTACTAATTTGTGCTTCACTGTCCCTACGCTTCTTTCAAGTTTATACTTTATTGACACATTGCTTCACTTACACTGTTTATTCACAGGACATGTTTCAAGTTGCTCCCATCATCAACTGATTCTCGACTAGTGCAGGTTGATGTGGTTTCCTCTTTCTCCATACGGAAAGATCTATGGGAACCAGACATCACATTAATTTGGAGACAACTTTAATAAAACATGTTAATCATCCCATAGATTTCCCGTATGGGAAAAAATCTTCATTAACAAAAACTGTCATAGAATTATGAACTTCGAAACCACCACCGGACATCTTTGACAAATACATCAGGCCATCTATTGACAATAAGGAGAAAGATGAAACCACTACAATCTGCACTAGTTGAGAATCAGTCGATGATGGGAGCAACAGCTCTTGAAACATGTCCTGTGAAAAACAGTATTAGTGAAGCAATGTGTCAATATCTTCTCAATTCATATTAATTTTAATGGACATAAAATTAACACTAAACTTCTTTGAAATCTGCTTTAAGTGAAAACAGAGTAAAACAAATTAAAGTCAACAGATCATTCACAATTTCAATACTTAAACAGATGATTTTCTCATAATCTAGTATTTCCAAATTTTAAAATGTTCATGATGAAATTTTCGTTCTACTTCTTTTAAGTTTTCAAAACAATTTCTTTGAAAATGCATGAATTCTAATAAACAGCGTTTTGTTTATATCCAGTACAGCTACAAATTTAGGGTTTTACAAAAGTAAAAGTTAAAACAGGTACATAATATTTTTAATGTTTCACAAAATTTAATCCTTGATTATAATTAGCTATACCTTAGAAAGATATACCTATAATTTAAAAAAATTTAACAGTTTTTACATTTCATTATAGCAGTTTTCATTTTTGAAAAATCATTTTCTTTAAATTTAGCTGCACAGAACTATGAAAATTAATTTTATGTTATAATTATGATGAATAAATCTGTATTAACTAAATGGTTTGAATTTTTTTTATGTCCTGCAACGTTGGGCAGTGAATAAAATGGGTGATCGTGTGGCCAGTTTTCTTACTCATCACAGTATCACTAGTTTGGTTATGTGGTGTTGATATTTTCAACTAATGAATGTTTTCACTGTTGGCAACGCTCCAGCCACCATCATGCCCCCCATTCTCATGGCTGTTGTTCTGCAGTTTAACTACATCTGATAATCTTGCACAGTATCCACCTTCACCAATTATGAGTTTTTGTTTCGTATTTACAATACTTTCTTTCAAAAATGTCATGTGCACATAGCAGAAGATGTTGGTTTGGTGAACTCCTTGGAGGTGATAGGTGCATCTTTGTCGGTATCTTGATGAACTTGAAGTTTGGGTTTTCTTCAAAGGTAGTGTCGATATGAAACAATTTTCTTTCATATTTCTTTATGAAAATTAGACTTAAAGATCATTTTAGGAACATCAGGAACAAAGAAATAGATAAATCAGCGGTAGCGTATCATTTTTGGAAGGAGAATCATGATGTGAACGAGAAATCCACTTATTAAAAAGTGTCCATGGTCCAGCTGCATTAACCACGGGGAAAATATCTTCATAAAGAAATATTAAAGAAAATTGATTAATTTCCTTTCCTTACCTTTGAAGAAAACCCAAACTTCAAGTTCATCAAGATACCAGCAGAGACGCACCTATCATCTCTAAGGAGTTCACCAAACTAACATCTATTATAAATATTAAAAGCAGAAGCGTTGTTAACAGTGAAGTATTCTTCATATTTGAGTTTGATTTATGAGTCACTATGTTTACACTCAAACTTCACTTACTTGTTGTATAATTGAAACGTTTTCAAGATCATTCGATCTCATCCTCAGCTGTTTGGTGACTAAATGAACATTCCTTTTCTTCCACTACTACGGAGCTCCGATCACTCTGCCATCTGGTGTTAGGGGCACTAAGTTTTAATACTTCATTTAATGCCGGGATTTCAACATTTATAACTTTATCACGGTTTTTGTTGATGAATATTTTTTCCCAAATATCCAATTCTATGGGTGTACTTAAAGATTTTAACAGTTTAATGTTGTGGCCAATGTTGTGGTTTTCTGTCCAAAAATGGTGTGAAACTGCAGATTTTTCTGTTTGTTTCAACTTAATGTTCCTCTGGTGTTCTTTTTGCCTGGTTAACAAGTTTCTCTTAGTTTTTTCCTATGTAGCTTTTTTCACAGGTTTCACAATTAATCTGATAAATTCCTGATTTCAAATTGTTGGGGATTGAATTTTTCAGTGGTTTATTTAGCAGGTTCCTCAGACTGAATTTGTTTTGGAGTGCTAGTTTTAAGTTTAGTCTTTTGAAGATTCGTTCAAATTTTCTAAAAGCCCATGGATGGTAGGTGAATTTTCTATATTGCCAATTTGTGTTTTTAAGTGGTGTGAGAGTGGTATTTTTTGATATTATCTTCAGTTTTTCTTTTCTCTTCATCATGTTCCATATGATGGCTGGGTTGAAACCATTTGATACCGCTATGTCTTTTATGTGTTGTTCTTTCGAAAATTCCTCCTTACTCAGTGGGATGTTGTATAGCCTGTGAATTAGACTTTTAAAGGCAGCTAGTTGATGTGATGAATAGAAAGGAAAAACTGAAGATAATATAAAAAAATACCACTCTCACACCGCTTAAAAACACAAACTGGCAATATAGAAAATTCACCTACCATCCATGGGCTTTTAGAAAATTTGAACGAATCTTCAAAATACTAAACTTAAAACTAGCACCCTAAAACAAATTCAGTCTGAGGAACCTGCTAAATAAACCACTAAAAAATTCAATCCCCAACAATTTGAAATCAGGAATTTATCAGATTAATTGTGAAACCAGTGAAAAAAGCTACATAGGAAAAACTAAGAGAAACTTGTTAACCAGGCAAAAAGAACACCAGAGGAACATTAAGTTGAAACAAACAGAAAAATCTGCAGTGTCACACCATTTTTGGACAGAAAACCACAACATTGGCCACAACATTAAACTGTTAAAATTTTTAAGTACAATCATAGAATTGGATATTTGGGAAAAAATATTCATAAACAAAAACCGTGATAAAGTTATAAATTTTGAAATCCCGGCATTAAATGAAGTATTAAAACTTAGTGCCCCAAACACCAGATGGCAGAGTGATCGGAGCTCCGTAGTAGTGGAAGAAGAGGATTGTTCATTTAGTCACCAAACAGCTGAGGATGAGATCGAATGATCTTGAAAATGTTTCAAATATACAAGTAAGTGAAGTTTGAGTGTAAACATAGTGACTCATAAATCAAACTCAAATATAACATCTATTAGTCGACAACAGCTGATGATGTTAGGAAGATCCTAACGAAACACGTTCTAGGTAAATACTAGCAATAAGTGGAGCATTGAGTACTAGTTCGACTCAAAATTATATTAATTTTGTACTTCATTGTATCATAGTCCGTACACATAGGAATTAGATTTGAAGCCTAGACTGTCTAGGTGCATATTATCCACTCTTCCTCAAGCCTCTTGAGAAGCTGTTCTTCTGTAGCCATTTTCTTGAAAAAGTTCATAGTTCCACCGCCAGAGAGAAAAGAACAGACCACAGACAATAGTTGGATAAAGGATGAAAATGGATGCAACAGCTTCCGAAACTAGTCCTTCAATAATATAAAAATGTAAATGACGAACTGTCAAAAAACCCATTACAAATAGTTTTTTCAATTAATTTTGATGTCACTGTTACTAAATTTCTCCAAGCATGCATAATCAAGGAAATCCTTGCACACCAAATGTAACATTACCAATTGTCACTTTCCAGGAAAATAGAAGAGCTGATTCTGGTCATTATTAAATTTTAGATGAGTCGTATTTTTTACACATCTGCTTCACTTTCGTACCTATTTTGAGGACATGTTTTGCAAATCATTGTTTGCATCTACGGCTCTTATGCGACTTCACATTTGAAATTTTCAACGAACATTTCGGCAACAAGAAAGAAATAAAACAATATTTAGCAGTCGCATAAGAGCCGTAGATGCAAATGATGATTTGCGAAACATGTCCTCAAAATAGGTACGAAAGTGAAGCAGATGTGTAAAAAATACGACTCATCTAAAATTTAATAATTTTTCGCTTCACTGTGGTGTTCCAATACAGTTAAATCTTGATTCTGGTCAGTTCACATTAGTTATTCCAATATGTTTTCCAAAAGGGCATAGGATAGCCTAAGCTTGAATTATAGAAGAAATATGTTCCCAAGCTCTTCTTGGATGTTGATCCTCTGAACCATAACTAAGCTTGGGCTTCAATGCGTTTTAATTTTCACATTTGTGCTGTCGTACATTTTTATATATCTCTTATGGTTTTGTATAAGAGATATGTAAGACAACATTGGTTTTAGCTGAAGTTTATGCCTGGTTTCAGATATATGCTGAAGGAGATGAAGTCAAACAAGAGAACTTTCGGCAGCTGATACTACAGGCTTATCGTTTAGCAATGGATCACTATTCAGAAGGCCCACAGAATTGTAAACATATTGCCAAAATTGTCCAGTCAGTGGTGGATTCTGCTGTAAGTAGTTTTGTTTTATACAATTTGGGATGGCAGTAGTTAACTCTTTCTGCAGTTTATGAATATTATTAGAAAATCAAACAAGGATTAGTTTTAAAAAAATTAAATGAATTTTGTTCTTTTTCAAAATATTTGTCTTTTAACATCAGTACATTTTTGCATTAGATGAAACCAATTCCTAAACCAATGATGCCACTCTTCCTGTTGCACTTCAAAACATTTTTTTTATAATTTTCCACTCCTTTAGATGATAAGGGAAAGACGATTCCATACATTTTATTTTTAATTTTTGGAAACAGAAACAAATACTAACAAGGGAACTATCACTATGCTGATACCTGTATTTGCTTGAGAGTTTGATGACATCATTTCTGCTTTTTGTGGGGTCTGTGTGTCAAAAATTGGATGTGGAGTATAGCCGGAAGTACCCGAAAATGATTCCAGAATGCAGAGGAACATGTAGGCTTAATGTGGAGGGGATTGTTTGCCCTTGATGGCAACTGTGTAAACTGGGCATACATAAGGGGCACCATCCCTCACACCAGGCTGGGATGTCCAGCAGCTACTTGCAAGTGGTTGTATATTACACTTTTCAGGCTTTAGTATGGGCATTGTGGTTCTATGCCACAGCAGATTTTTGGTATACATGGGTTATATACAGCAGGCATTATACCATCAAATTTTCAGGTGCCTAGCAGTGTGAGTACAGTGATAGTTCCTTTGTAAGTACTAGGTCAGTGCTATATGGTCTATAATGCTGGTCTTTAGGGCATTCAGATACTGTAATATTTTTAATTTTGCATTTTTACAATTTGCCATGTAGTGATGTCAAATTGTAATATTTTATTATTTTATGATTTGCTGCAGGTTATGTTGTGTTGTGACCACTTTGAAATATATAGCAGTTTGATAATTAACTTTAAATACTTTTTTCCCAGCTTCACTGCAGTCAACAATCATGAAATATTAATATGCTGGATGTGGTCTCAGATCAATGATTAGTGAAATGATAACACATGAATTCTTATAAAGATTATTATTCAACTTCACAAATGCAAATAATACTAGATTTAAAAAAATACAAATTTCCACAACTTCTTTGTAGCATGTCTTCCTCGTTCCGATATAAAATCTCTATTAGTGGCTTTTGGGTGTTGATTCCATTGCCATAATACAGTGCATGCAGATAGACATGAACAGTGATGTGCAGTGGCAAGAAGTAGTTGGCCAGTCGGTTGGCGAGTAGCAAGCACCAGTCTGTCCCTGTCTTGCAGCGTTGTAACATGAGCATTTCTCTGTGCAGCACAAATATTTGCCAGGATGCAGATAACTATGTGTTGTATAGATAGTCAACCTGAAAAATTCAATGCTATGGCCGGTATTTGAACCATGGATCTCCCTGTTTCCGTCCAGTCACTCAAAGGTTAAGAGCAATTAATGCAGTTGCTCTTAACAATTTATCTAAGCAATTTATGGAGGAATGATTAATTTCCATCAATTAATTTAATAATGGTTTAATGATAACTGGGATCAAGTACTTATAATAGTAAGTTGCCACAAACAGTGTGTATCTCGAATATGAAGACCCCTAGCGTTTACTGGGAAAACATAAAAGTTAACTGGAGAATTTAATGTCATGATGGCATGTTGGCCATGGTAGCTCAGAGGTTAAGAGTGACCAGACAGAAACCAGGAGATCCGTGGTTCAAATCCTGGCCATGGCATTGAATTTTTCAGGTTGACTCTACCTATCCAAAACCTTAGCCTATACATGGCTAGTATGGAGGAATAATTAATTTCCATCACTTAACTTTAGTAATAATGGTTTAAAGAGAAGCTTGGAATTAAATACTTACACTAGTAAGTCGCCGCAAATGGTGTGTATCTCGAATACGTGGACCTGTAGCAATTTATTGGGAAAACATATAAGTCAGTTGGAGAATTTAATGTCGTGATGGCACATTGGCCATTAGCTCAAAGGTTAAGAGCAACCAGACAGAAATGGGAGATCCGTGGTTCAAATCCCGGCTGTGGTATTAAATTTTTCATGTCGACTCTTATCAATACATTCATACTTGTTTGTCCCACTTCAAGCCGTGTTCAAATATAGCAATAATAAACAGAAAAAGTAGGCTAGCGACATCAGTTGAAACTGTCCTTGCCGTGCCTAGTAAAATAATATTAGAATAAGTTCAAATAAATACATACACATAAAGTTATATACATATGAGCAGGGTAAGATTTGTGGAGCTCGCAGTTTAGGAACGCCAAGTTAGAAGGCCCCAGGTATAATAGAATACATTGACCCCTTTCAAACGGGATCACTGTGTAGAAAATAAAAGGGTTTTTCTTGGGAATGGAGGAATTTATCAGACAAAAGAGCAAATATTTCTGCGAGCCTTTATAATAGCCAAAACTAACGGAAGGGACACACTGGTACACCTAAGAGCGAACTCCTGAAAGTGATGGTGGATGGGTAACAGTCACATATACACTTGTGTACGCAAACTAAATATACCAGTTATCTAGCAGCAAGTGAATGAACGTGAATAATTTACAAAGACATTAAAGTGTACCAAAATAGTTGTGTGTTTTTCTTCAAATCCAGGACGTCCCTTACCCTGATCCATAGATAGGTCTCAAAGCTAGAGCAACCTCAAGGAAAACTCCATCATCGCAAATCACCACCCATCCGCGTGAAATAAATTATGAGGTGTCGAGTTAGGGCGACTCGACGACAACGGGCAGCCTCACAGTAAAAAGCAATTAACTAGGAAGATCACTAAAAAGCAAAAAAAAAAACTTAGCCAGAGATCAAAAAGAAATGTCCATAAATTAGGACAAAATAAATTAGCTAAGGATATTACAAACCATAGGTTGGGACATCTAGGGAAATATCCATGAATCAGGATCAGTTAGCTACTGAAATAAATAGCAGACAAAGCCAGTTAGCAGCTGATGTAAATTTCAAAATAGAAGAAATCAGATTTAAGCAAATTAAATTCAGGCAGAGTCTATGAATAAAATCATATATATGTTTAAGAATGAAATCATTACAATTAAAGAAGATACTGTCATAGTGAATATGTCTGCAAATAATTAAATCAAGAAGTTAAAATCAATTTGTGAGAACCAGCTGATGTAGTTAAGAAAATAGCAGTAGTAACTAAAACCTTGGATACTATATGAATTGAAATACATGCACAACAAGAGTTGTTATTAAAGTAGCCTAAAAATGTGTTTAAGAACGTGAGCAATGACGACAAAAATGTACTGAGTAATGAACAGGAAATGTATAGGAATTACGGGCCATTACAGGGTTATAAAATGTATTCTAAAAACACAAAACATAAAGTAAACCTACAATTTTCACCTTGCAAGTCTACTCCACGGACCTAATGTCAAGATAGTAGCTCTAACTTTTAATGATGAGCAGGGAGATAATCCAAGGAAATTCCTCAGACAGACCAAGGAGTATTTTAAAATAAAAGTGGTACTTTGTGAACCGAAGATACATGTAATCTGAAGAAGCTGTAGAAAATAGACAGCCGAATGGTTATGTATGACCTATTGGGTGAGAAAACCTATAGTGCATTCAGGAATTTGTTTAATACGAAGCGTGTCTGTAAAATAAGGTCTCCAATTTTATTTAATATAGAAAACATGTTTATTGTTAATGAATGTTACATTGATGAAAAGGTGGAACTTACAGCTATTTTTCAACTTAATCACTTTTGCGATAAATGTAATTTTGCATGTGCTGTGGCAGTTTTTGTATACCTTTGTCATAGCACTCTCCTGCCAAGTTGCGCAGGTAGCGCTCAACCTTGTTTTTCAAATCATTGTCGGTCTGGAAATGTGTGACTTCAACTCAGGAAACAGATGATAATCACTAGGTGCTAAGTCTGAACTGTAGGGGCAATGGGTGAGGATGTCCCATCCGAACTGGGTGAGGAGATCAGCCTTACGGTAATGCAAATATTTGGTCAAAATCTTGTCAATAGTAGTCTTACTGACTTCAGGGATAAGTTTGCACAGCTCGCGAACTGTCACATGCTGATCTTTAAGCATTTCTTGCTCCACTTTTGCAATTGTTTCGGCTGAAACCGAAGGCCGATCAGAACGCTGTTTGTCATAGACGTCTGTACGTCTGTATTTGAACTCTCTGAACCACTTTCGCACGTTTTTGTCATCTATACACTGTAGCTCATAGACTTCGCATAACTGACAATGAATTTCAGTGGGGGTAGTGCCCTTGGCACTCTAAAAAATGGATCACTGCATGCAACTTGCACTTGGCGGCGGAAGTGATAGGAAGCTCCATCGCAAATGGCTGCCCAGGCAAGACTAAAGGTTGCAACGGGTTCGTTATGGTGGGGATTTGAAGGTATGAAACCAAGCTACACGCCAGTGTTGCCGGATCTCACGTAATAGCGTTCCTCATGGTTCCAGCGCCTTGGAGACCTTATTTTACGAATACACCTCATATTTGCACAAGAAAGCAACAATGAGAAATATGTGATAATTAATACATCAAGATAACCCTCAAAAGTAGAATCAAATGGTTGCATAATAGATCTTGAAATGAAGGTATTTTATTTCACCTGTACAAATTTAGACTCATAACTATAGCTGATTGTGTTTACTGATCATATTATCTTTTGCACAAACGTGTAAACTAATAAACTCATAGATCTCACACTACATATTGTAGTTTACTTCACACAACATAGAGTAGTACTGATCATCTGTCTCATGCTTGGGCACATTTAACTCGTGGATAATGAGGTGCAGGTGCCTCTTAAGTGCAAATATAAGGATCGGCTGATAAGTTCCTGGCCTCGGAAAAAAAATTCTCATTATTTCTCAACATAATCTCCAGAAAGCCTAATACCTCTGTCATATCGGTGTTCCAATTTAATTAAACCATCTCTGTAGTGCAATTTATCATGGTCCTCAAAAGAACTGTTTATTGCATCAATGACCTCGTTGCTGTGAAATCTTTGTCCTCCAAGATATTTTTTGAAGTTTGGGAACAGGTGGTAGCTAGTGGATGCTAGATCTGGCAAATAGGGTGGATGTTCCAGTAATTTGAGCTTTAATTCGCACAGTTTTCTCATTGAAATGATTGAACAATGGGCTGGAGCATTGTCGTGAAGAAACAAAATTTTTTTCTTTGACAAATGAGGTCTTTTTTTTTTTTTTTTTTTTTTTTTTTTTTCCACCTCATCACTCACATGTTGCAGTAAGCTTGCATAATAGTCATCCGTGATACTTTTACCCTTTTGCAAATAATTCCTGTTCATCCCAGAAAACACTTGCCATAACCTTATTAGCTGACAAAATTGACTTTGCCTTTTTTGTAGTTGGTTCACTTGGCGCAATCCACTGCTTTGACTGATTTACTTTCTGGGGTATAGTGAAGTATCAAAGTTTCATCCATGGTAATAAGCCTTCTCAAAAGTTTACTGGGATTTTTACAGTAGAGCTCCAAATTCTTAACAGAAACAGGTTTTCTTTGCAACTTTTGATCAGGTGTCAACAAACGCGGCACCCATCTTGCACAGACATTGTGAAAGCCCAAAAAATTGCTTAAAATATTACCTGCACGTTCTTTTGATACGTTTACAGCATCTGCTATCTCAAACAACTTTAACCTGTGGTCTTCCAGCACTAATGAATTATTTCAGTGATCTCTGGAGTTGTGACTTCCACAGGGCGTCCAGAGCAAGGCTCATCACTAGTGCCCCTACATCCCATTTTAAACTCTACAATCCACCTTTTAATCATTGTATATGAAGGGGCAGAGTCTTTCAATGTATTGTCCATTCCTTCCTTGAATTCTTTAACACTAAGCCTTTCAAATGGAAGTATTTAATCACTGCTCGTTTTTCCAAATCCTCCATTTTCGTGAAACCTCTACACTTGCTTTGTTTAAAATGCTGTCATTCAAAAACTAAACAAGTTATTGACCTGTAACTATGGATATAAGTTAGTCTGGAGTTAAACTATATGATGCTATCTGTCAAACTGGCCCAGTGGCGCCATCTCTTTGTAAGGCCTGGGACTTATCAGCCGACCCTCATATATAAGAAAGCCTATTTCATGCTTTGGGCATAAAATGCAACTGTTTGCACTGATAGATAAACAATAGATTGTCACCAACTGTTTTGGAAGTACTGAAGTATATTCATTTGTAGTGCTGTGGAACGACTAAAATATTACATTTCATTTAACTGAATAAGTAAGAAAAGTTAAATGATTATCTATCTCAAGCCAATGTTATTTGCCATTAACTGAAGGTTTTTGTTTATATTTTGAAAAGGTTTTGGATATTCTGTATATTTATGCTCTTGTTTATGTTGGTTTTAATTATTCAATTTTAGAATATAATAATGTTACTTTATTTCAGTTCCATCGCAAATCAGAGTTGTCCATTTCCTTCTTGTCACACTGGATTCAGCAGCACACTCCACGGTTAATAGTTGGAATACATCGTTTTTTAGTGCATATACTGAGTACCGCATATCGAGAAGCAGGGCAGTCATTACCAACCTCTAGCTCTGTAAGTATACTATTTAAACTGAAGTAAAACTGAGGAGTAAGGGCCAGAAAGTTGATAACTTCAATTTGTTTAGAAAATTAAAATGTCTTGTCCTAAATACTTTTTATCAATATAAAATATTAATCCTTTCTGTTGGCAGATGGCAGAGAGAAATTAACTGTACGCAACAAAGGTACTTTTGCATATTGAAAAACAGAACTGTTTTCATATATATCAGAATATATTTTGTGTTGGTTATAAGTTTTACCACACATTTTCAAATATTTTCTATTCAATGCTATATTAGAATACATATTGAGAGCTTATGGTCTGGTACTAACTCCAAAAAATGTGTTTTTCAGTTATGCTTGTGTTCCTATAATTGGTGTACCAATTCCTGTATGCTTTTCAGGCTCAACATATGATACAAGATTTTTATTAGGTCTGTCTGATATTAGTAATACAATATATGTACATTGATGGGCATAAAAAGAAAATTCCTGCATCACATGTTATGCCTGAAAAGCAGGCATAACTGCTTAGAGGAAAACAGACATTACTGAAAAACTAATTTTTTTGGACCTAATGTTGTTTATAATACAATTGGTTGTTTCCGGGCTGTTTTGCCGTGGTCTGTTGGAGTAAGAACCAAATGTTTCGTCCACAACTACGGCAGACATCATCAGTGGCGCGGTCGAAGCTTTCTTGTGGAGAGAGACGCAGCCAAACTCTCCACAAGAAAGCTTCGACCGCGCCACTGATGATGTCTGCCGTAGTTGTGGACGAAACGTTTGGTTCTTACTCCAACAGACCACGGCAAAACAGCCCGGAAACAACCAATTGTATTATGGACTCCGGCCGTTAAAGCTTACGTTCTCTCTAATGTTGTTTGACTCAAAACCCCTCATATGGAAGGAACATTTCATGATAGTGTTACCAAATTAGTTTGTTTGCAACAATTTAACATTTTGAATATTAAATTTGTGATAACAAGGTCTCTAAGTGTTATGACCTAAACAAAACAATGCGGTTTTTTTATTTTTATTTTATGGGACGATTGAAGATGCTATGATGATTAGTTTCTCACCTTTGATGACAAACTAGTAGAAATCCTGTTGGTTTCACCACAGCTCTGGAGCAGAGAAAGCTTACCTCTGGGCATGGTCGCAGAGTATAGGAAGTTGATACTGCTATTGTTGGAGAATGAACAATAATTCTTCTCTTTAAATAATGTAAATTTTATTCTAGCGGAGCAATTTTATTAGTGCAACACCAATGCATTCACACAAAATTATTTCTGCACACTCCCAAAGCAACACAATTACACGTCTTACTCCTACGAAAGTTGCTTGCAGATACTCTTGAGCTCTATTCAGCTGCTATTCCAACAAACTTGGGATCTAGAAGTTTGTTTCCCTTTATACTAGTTTACTCTGTTTTCCAAAGCCATTTTTGTCTTACCTTGCCAATAAATTTTCCCAGTTTTATTATATTTTCTTCTGATCTTAGATTCAAGATTAATTTGGTATGTTTTCCCACTTACACAAAAGAAATTTGTCTCTCCAATATTTTATTTTTTGACAATCAAAAATATAGTGCCAAGTACTATCTTCTTTTTCACACATTGGACATCTTCCCTTAATATATCCATTCCTTATACCCCGTAAGTATATTACTCCTGTTCTAAACCATGCCAACCCTTCTCTTTCTACTTCATCACAGATGTCAATATATTTTTCTCTGCCTCAATTATTTTTCAATGTTTTATATAATTTCTGAGATCTTTTGTTATTAAGATTAGCCCATAATTCTTGTTTTTCAATATCTTCAATTCTTGTTTTTACTTCTTTCCAGAATCCCTTTTCTGTTCTTCCATTATTTAACCATAATGAACCCATATCTACTTCCTGTAAAATCTTTTGAATTTTATGTATCCAAGTGTCTCTCTCCTTTTGTTAGCAGTAAACAATCCCTCCCGTACAATGCTGTGTTATTATGCCCATATGTTTCTATGTATTCTGGACTCATTTTTGGGTACTTACAGCTACACACGGCAGCTGATTTTTGGCATAAAAGACCCACATAGAGCAGAGATAATGCCATCAAACTCTCAAGCGCGTGCAAGTGCACGCATAGTGATAGTTGCCTTGTTAGACTCACACACGCAGATACATTTTTCCAAAAATCTTTTTTCTGCATTTAAGGTTCTCAAAACGTGTATTTTCAGTGCTATGTTGTGTCAAATTTTAGATGTAGTACTATTCTTTCCTTACTGTAAGTGTCTTGAAAAGCAGTAAGAGATATAAAATGTTTTTTTTTCTTGTTTCTAACATGCGTACTAGGAACTGGAACCAGAAAATCCTGTCTCCAAAACAAGCACTGTAAGTTTATTAAAGCATACCATGTTACTATTCCTCTTTTGAGCCAGTGTTTGTAAATTAGAGTTCATCATATAACATATCCCTTAGTCGGATCATTCTTTGGAAGTTTTGCAATTAACAATTTGTAAAAGGTTGGGTTTATATACAAGCACTTTATATTTAAATAATAATAATAATAATTAATAATAAAGGATTTTGTCATTAAGCTAAGTATAGCAATAGACAACGTCAAGAGATATTTACAATGATAAGGTATAAAATAATAAACAGGGTATTTACAATGAGATACAGCATTCACGAACTTAAATTAATTATGGTAATAAAAGACACATGCTTAGCAATTATAGTTAAGCATAGATGTATATTGGTCTTTCAGTAAAAGAGTTTAAAACTACTTGTATATGTTTATCAATACAAATTGTGAATCATTACAGACTGTAATTGAATTAAGGCAAACATTTCCTAGAGCTTTTAAGATATATTTTCAAAGTATTCTTGTATAAAATAATAGGGATTGGCTAGCAATTTGTCTCTGAGTCTACGTTTAAAAGCTGTGTGTGGTAAATGAATTAAGTCAGCTGGTAATGTGTTGAACAGTCTTATGCAGAACACTTCAAAACTGTTGTGCGATTTCGACAATCTATGATATGGTGTATCGATTCGTTTGTTATTCCTTGTATTATAATTGTGAATATCCTGCCTAAATTGGTAGTTGGCTAAATTATTCTTTAGATGTTATAGGACAGTATAAATGTACAAGTTTACAATGGTCATTATTCTTAATTTAATAAAGAGAGGTTTACAGTGTGCTAATTTGTCTGAATGTGTTATTATATGCACAATTTTTTTCTGCAATAAGAGGATTTTGTTGATATGGCTACTGTTATCCCACAGTAAGATACCGTATGCAATAATGCTGTGAAAGAAAACGAAATACACTGATCTGATATGTCGGGTACAGAATTTTTTAAGTTTCTTATAAGATATATTACTCTTGAAAGCTTGGGAGTAATGTAGTTAATGAGGCTCTCATGACAGTTTACTATCCACCACTACACCCATAAATTTTACTTCATTTGCAACATTTGATTCTGGGATTTCTCTTAAACTAAACCAAAGATGCTGTGTTTTGTTTTCATTCAACAAGAAACCATTAGCTCTAAACCAGAGATCTGCATGCAGCAGAGTATCTTCTACTATGGTTTTAAGGTTTTATAGTCATAGCCGTTACTGAGAAAAGTGGTGTCGTCTGCATATAGTATATCTACATTATTCTTTAAATCTTCTTAAAATGGGGTCTATGCAAATTGCACCAAAAAACTGAATGTTTTCAGACGTATCTTTAGTTGATAGATTATACATTTTAGATCATATTCCCAGAGTATTTTGTTTTCCATTTGTAAGTTCATTTAAACATTGAAATGCCTTGGCGATACAGCTGTGCCATACTGCTTCCTGAGATTAGAACCAGCTCTGATTTTGTTGATGTGTATGTATGTATATTTGTTATTTGTTTATTAAATTTTAAATTCTTTTAAATATTAAAAGTGGTTCATTACAAGGGAACCAAAAATTATTGTTTAGAATGCAGTAATAATTTTAAAAAAGTGAGTATAGTAATATGTTTCAACAATTTACAAAACAGGTCTCGCACCGGGTGCTACTGCTTACTCTGTCATCATCCAGGCATGTCGTCCCACTGATAATTTAACTTGGGCCCACCCCATCTTAATCCACAGGCGAGATACAGCACCTAACAGATCTAGCCACCATATTTCCAACCATGACATAGAGGCTGTGTCCAGGCAGAGGGCAGTTCGACTCATATGTTTTCTGCTATAGTCAGTTGGCTATAGCAAAAATGGTCTGTGAGAATTGCTAGTTATAATCAAATTAAACGTTTGCTCTGTTGATCTTTAAAGAAATACTATTAGAAACAAGAGAAGTGATAAAACTATAAATAGAAGTATTTATAAACAGTGCAGCTTCATCAATAAAACCTTTAAACCACTTCTCGAACTGTAAAAACACTTAAGCTCCACTTACATTTAAAATTAGGACATGTTTCAAGGACCCCATGTCCTCATCGTCAGCTGATGTTCAACTAGTTCTTCAGGTGACCGCCTCCCTCTTCTGGCGCTGTTCAATGAGTTGAATGACGTCATCTACTATCGGTATTTCAAAGTTCATGGCTCTCTTTTTATTCTTCAAAATGTGTATATTTTCCCAAACTGGTAATTCCCAATACTTTTTTGCCGTACCAAAAGTTTTATGTCTTTGGAGATATGATATTTTGACCAGAAATGATGGGCTATGACTGATTTATCTGTCTGTTTGTATTTTATGCATCTCATGTGTTCTTTCATCCTTGTTTCTAGGTTTCTTTTTGTTTTTCCAATATATATTTCGTGGTAATTCTCACATTTTACACTATAAATTCCAGATACTAAATCACCCGCTCAAAAACACAGGTCCAACCAACAAACTATGCGGAATTCCAGATACTAAATCACCCGCTCAAAAACACAGGTCCAACCAACAAACTATGCGGAATTTATAGTGTAAAATGTGAGGATTGCCACGAAATATATATTGGAAAAACAAAAAGAAACCTAGAAACAAGGATGAAAGAACACATGAGATGCATAAAATACAAACAGACAGATAAATCAGTCATAGCCCATCATTTCTGGTCAAAATATCATATCTCCAAAGACATAAAACTTTTGGTACGGCAAAAATGTATTAGGAATTAACAGTTTGGGAAAATATACACATTTTGAAGAATAAAGAGGGCCATAAACTTTGAAATACCGATAGTAGATGACATCATTCAACTCACTGAACAGTGCCAAAAGAGGGAGGCGGTCACCTGAAGAACTAGTTGAACATCAGCTGACGATGAGGACGCGGTCCTTGAAACATGTCCTAATTTTAAATGTAAGTGGAGCTTAAGTGTTTTTACAGCTCGAGAAGTGGTTTAAAAAGGTTTTAAAGAGAAGTAATGCTTAGAATTAGTTAAGATTTTAAAATGTGCTTTCCTGAGCAAGGGTAACATATAAAATTTAGAATATTTATTCCTGTTTCTAACATGCATACTAGGAACCAGGACTGGAACATCCCATTTCTGATACAAATGTTGTAAGTAGCTTTAAAAAGCATTTGATATTGTTACTCCTTCTTGAAGTGGTTTGTAAATTGTGTATTTATTAGTAACTTGTTCCTCAGTCAAATCCTGCCGAGGATTTTGCCACTAATAAAACTTGAAAGTTCTGGTGTAAACAAAAGCATTTTACATTTGAAATATATTTTTAGTATTACTGTTTAAGTGCTCTTAATTTGAATATTCTGATATAGCACTTTAGTAGTTTTCTCTAGAGCACCATAATATACAAATTTTCAAGATGCTAAATGAGGATGGTTTGAAAAGTCTTGTGATAGCTATAAAATATGTGAGATGCAGAAGCTGGTAACAACGTAATTGTTGACTCCTGGGGTATATTGTAACAATCCTACACAGGGATCCAAACTAACACAGAAAGTTGGTGTAACACCAGAAAATGTGACTACATTAGGTCAGAAATTGGGTAGAGTAGAGGGTTAATGGGTTATTAGCATAATAAGCTATTAGTTAAATTTATTGGGAGTCGATTAATGACACTAAACAACACTTACTTTTAATTATTAAATTTTAGATGAGTCGCATTTTTTACACATCTGCTTCACTTTCGTACCATCAAATCTTAAAAACTGCAATTAAAAATGGATATGGAAAAAACCTTGTAGATAAAAAACTAAAATTATTCAAACTTCAAAAGAAATTAAAACAGATCACAGCTCTCACACCAATAAAACAAGAAACTAGATTTGCTAAATTTACTTACCACCCCTGGGCCACAAAAAAGTTCCAAAAAATATTCAAGAAATACAATATAACATTGGCACCAAAAAACAATTACAACATTAAAAACCTACTTCACAGTAATAATACTGATAAGATAAAACCAGAGGAAAAGTCAGGCATTTACAAAATTAAGTGTAAAGACTGTGAAAAAATTTACATAGGAAGGACAAAAAGGAACATAGGCACTAGAAAGAAAGAACACTTCAGGCACTTAAGATACAAAAATATTGATAAGTCCGCAATAGCAGCTCATTTCTGGTCTGAAAATCATGAAATTGAAGATAGCACAGAATTACTAAAATACGTACAAAAACATAGTGAACTCGTCATATGGGAGAGGATATACATAGAAAAACATAAAAACCAACTAATGAACTTTGAAATCCCGCTAGAAGAGAATCCCACATTTCAGTTCATCACTAAATCAACAGATGGCAGCAACAACCCCAGAATTACCCACACCGCTGGATCTAGCGTCAGTCGCACAAGAGCCGTACATGCAAACGAAGATTTGCGAAACATGTCCTCAAAAAGGTACGAAAGTGAAGCAGATGTGTAAAAAATGCGACTCATCTAAAATTTAATAATTTTTCGCTTCACTGTGGTGTTCCAATACAGTTGAATCTCGACTTACTTTTAAATTTTTCCAGAACTAGTTTCAGAGGCCTTCCCTCTATCCTCAGCCGGACATCGACTGGTTCTCATTGGTGTAGCTGGCAATATTTTGTCATCAGTCTCTGGTGGCAGTTCGAGGAACTTGCTGAACAAATCTTCAAGTTCCTCGAACTACCATCAGAGGAGACCGATGACAAAATATTGCCAGCTACACCAATGAGAACCAGTCGATGTCCGGCTGAAGATAGAGGGAAGGCCTCAAAAACTAGTTCCGGGAAAATTTAAAAGTAAGTGTTGTTTAGTGTCATTAATCGACTCCCAATAAATTTAATTTATACAACACTGTTTTCAACACTTCCATGAAAGGATTTATAATAAGCTATGCCTAATTATTTAAATTAATTGATGAAAATGAATCATTTCTTCACACTAGCCGTATATAGGCTAAGGTTCTAGATAGATAGAGTTGACATGAAAAATTCATTGTCATGGCCGGGATTTGAAACACGAATCTCCTGATTTCCATCCAGTCGCTCTTACCGATTGAGCTACCATGGCCAATGAGCCATCCTGACATTAAATTCTCCAATTGACTCGTATATATTTTCCGGTAAACCACTTGGGGCTCTCGTATCCAAGAACCTTATCTAAAACCTTAGCCTTTATTTGGCTAGTGTGAAGAAATGATTAATTTCCATCATTTAACTTAAATAATAAGTGTTTAATGATGAAGCCTGGGATTCAAGTACTTACAATGGTAAGTTGCCACAAACGATGTATCTCGGATGTGAGAGCCCCTAGTGGTTTACCAGTTAAATATATATGAGTCATTTGGAGAATTCAGTGTCAGGACGGCATGTTGTCCATGGTAGCTCAATGGGTAAGAGCGACTGGATGGAAATCAGGAGATCAATGGTTCAAATCCTGGCCATGGCATTGGATTCTTCATGTCGACTCTGTCTATCTAGAACCTTAGCCTATATAGGGCTAGTGTGAAGAAATGATTAATTTCCGTCAATTAACTTAAACAATAAGAGTTTAATGATGAAGCCTGGGATTCAAGTACTTACGATAGTAAGTCGCCAGAAACAGTGTATCTCGGATACGAGAGCCCCTAGTGGTTTACTTGGAAATATATATGGGAGGCCTATGATAAATTAAAAAAAAGTCTTCAAAAAACAAATCATTCAACTAGCACCAGTCAACCATTTTTCCTTAAAAAACTTAATTTGTTCAAACATCAAAGATGCCATTCCATCTGGTATATATCAAATTGAATGCACTGACTTTAGTCAAATTTATATTGGAAAAACCAAAAGAAATTTAGAAACAAGAGCAAAGGAACACTTTAGAAACATAAAATATAAACAATTAGAAAAATCAGCAGTTGCCACACATTTTTGGGAAAAAAACCACAACATAAATCCAGAACCAAAACTACTAGAACATACATCAGGAAAACAAGAGCTATCCACATGGGAACAAATCTTCATTTCAAAAAATAGGAACAAAATATTCACTTTCGACATCCCCCAGAAAGATTTGTTCAGCAAGTTCCTTGAACCGCCACCAGAGGAGACCTATGACAAAATATCGTCAACTACACCAATGAGGACCAGTCGATGGCCAGCTGAGGAAAGAGGCAAAGTCTCTGAAACATGTTCCGGAAAAATTTAAAAGTAAGTGTTGTTTAGTGTCATTAATCGACTCCCTTTAAATTTAATATATGAGTCATTTGGAGAATTTAATGTCAGGATGGCACATTGGCCATGGTAGCTCAATGAATAAGAGCAACTGGACAGAAACCAGGAGATCCGTAGTTCAAATACTGGCCATGGCTTTGAATTTTTCTTGTCGACTCTATCTAACCTATGCCTAAGTTGGTTGCATTCTCCTAGTGTCTTTCTGCCCCATCACTGTTGGCTCATGTTGCTGGAGTCTTCTTTTTTTTGGGGGGGGGATGTCAAGAGCAGCAAGAACTATCACAACTATATACATTTGTTGAATTGGATAGGCTAGACCCATAGGTCTCAAGACAATACAATAAACCTCTTGGGCATAATGGGCATATAGTATTTTTTTCTTCATAATATACTACTATTTCTCATCTCATACACTTACATAAATAAGAGTATACTCTTCCAATGTACACAACTTTTATAAATGTAGCAATTGTTCAGAATTATGTAAAAAATGAAGCTAGTAACAGCTGATTATATTACATAATTTTTCTTTTTTGTTTTTTCTAAATGCATCAGGAGGAGGCACATGCTTCTGATAATCCTAACTCTGTGAGTAAATAGCATGAACTTTATATAATGAGTCTTAGAATTTGTGTGTTTAATTTATATAATTATATCAAGATTTAACTGTATTGGAACACCACAGTGAAGCGAAATAATTATTAATTTATAGATGAATCGTATTTATTACACATCTGCTTCACTTACCTATTTTGAGGACATGTTTTGCAAATCATCGTTTGCATCTTCAGCTCTTATGCGACTAAAGCTTGAGAATTACCCACACCACTGGATCAAACTTTAGTCGCATAAGAGCCGAAGATGCAAACGATGATTTGCGAAACATAACCTCAAAATAGGTACGTAAGTGAAGCAGATGTGTAATAAATATGACTCATCTATAAATTAATAATTATATAATTATATTTACATAATTGTAAAGGTGCAAATGGAAACTTGGGATTATATCAGAAATAATAACGCATTGTGGGCACCAACTAACAAATTATTTGCAAAACAGTTGCAAATGCATTGAATGTTTAATACAAATTGTGGCAGTGGTCAAATGCTGCACTCTACCAGTTGAATGTAATCAACATGCCACCCAGAATGCTGTGTGGAGTTACGTAGTTAACCATTAAAATTTCTCTATCATCCTGTGCTTGAATAGATTAGTTAAGTTTGTTTATAATTTGAATACCGTATTTATGTGAATCTAATGTGCAAGCACTCTAATGCACACCCCATACTTGTAACTTAAAATTGTGAAAAAAGGGTTTGTATCGAATGTAATGTGTATGTGATGGAATATTAGGTATTTTATGTAAATTTATTGTATACATAAACCGTCAATTATAGAATTAAAAGTGCCCTATTGTTAGGTGACACATTGCTGTGAGGACCTGCAAATTCTTACTAGCTTTAATAGCAAATAATGCCAATTCCTATTTTTGCCATAAGTGAATGTTATTCTCTGATACAGTGAACTCCCTTCCTGCCCTCTATTACCATTTTTTTTCAGCGTAAAGGATTACTTTATGCTTTAAAGAAGCCTCGTAAGATGTTCTTCTCTGTTTGCCCTCCAAATTGTAACTAAAAGTGCTTCCATTTTCCCCTTCTCATAATACAAGAGGCGTCCAGAAAGTAAGTTCTGTTTCAATTTATCTCCACTTCAGCGCTGTGATCGCAGTTCCACACGTGCGTGGTAGATGCTCTCTACCAAGGAGAAGAAACGTGCGTCATTGTGAGATCCCTCTCAGCCACGTACGCTTTGTTGTGCTTGTTTACAATGTCGGTGTTGATTGAAAATCCGCTTGTGAAATCAGATCTGTGATTTGTTTTCTGAATGCTAGGAAAGTGAAACCAATTGAAATTTATCAGAAAATTTGCGATGTCAGAAGGTGTTGTGTTTCTTCACGACAACGCATGACCACACACTGCAAATGTGACGAAAAACATCCTACAGGGATTTGGCTGGGACGTGTTTGACCACTCCCCGTACAGCCCTGACCTTGCTCCTAGCGACTTTCATCTGTTTTTGCATCTCAAATCTTTCCTTGGCGGTCAACACTTCAACAATGACGAGCTGAAAGAAAATGTTTCCAACTGGTTGAAGAGACGCAGGCAGCAAACTTCTATGAAGAAGGCATACAAAAACTTGTGCCTTGCTATGACAAATGCCTGCAAAATTTCGGCAATTATGTGGAAAAGTAGTTTAAGAGTTGTAGAATTTTGTGCAATAAATAATTTTTCTGTATCTGTACACAATTTAATTTTATTAGCAAACAGAACTTACTTTCTGGACGTACTTTGTATTAAGATCAGTAATTGGCTGACATTAGGGATTGGGATCCAAGTTGATCGGCAGTCAAAAATGTAAAGTTTGTTTTACAAATATTCATTGATTTGATTTGATTTATTGATTCATCCATTAAAACATGTACATGTTATAGGACACGTCAAATTTAAAACTAAGTACAATATTTATAATTAAGGTAGCTAACTAAATATTTATAAATTTAAACATTCATCCATGCTGTAGAAGCTATTGGCTCTAAGGAAGTTTAATAACAATTTCTTAAATTGATGTTGTGATTCAATCTTTTTTATAGATTCAGGTAGCTTATTGTAAAGATGTAAGCCAGCATATGTGAAACTATTTTCATACATCTTTGTTTTGTGTGCCTTCACAAATAAATTATTCTTTGTTCTAGTGTTGTGTATATGAATTTCAGAATTTGTTTTGAATAAACTTAGGCTTGCTTTCATATGTACAAGAGTTTCATATATGTATATACTTGGCAGAGGTAAGATGCCTAATTTACTGAAGTATGGCTTACAACTAGTTGTGCTTGAGAGATCTGCTATGATTCTAATTACAAATTATACATTTGTACTTAATTCCAATACTATTGTTTAATTTGTAATTTTACATTGAACTCCTAGGGTCTTGAATTGGACACACCAGTACTGGAGAAGGATATTCTGTTCCCATCAGATGACAATGAAAATGATTTACTTCCTGTGTCAGAAGTATGGCTGTTATCATCTTCTCTACCTGCATTGTACACCAAACCTTCGGAACATCACTCACCATCTCAACTGTCCAATGGACTTACATCACAGGCATTTATAGCTAAAATGGTAGGTAAAATACATTTATGGAAACAAAGGAAATCTAAATTAACTATCTCGTAAGTTAGAAGCAGTTAATAAGGTATTATGCTTGTATAATAAATTATTATTAGTTAATTATTTATATTCTTGCAAAAGTCATAGGTCAAAGATAAGTAACTTTTAAGTATGATGAGATAAGTATCTTATTCTCTTCGTATCAGCTGAAAACCAATAGTTTTATCTTCCATGGTCTAGGGTTAACATGCTAGCCTCTGGTTCCTGAGGTCATGGTTTCAAAGCCAGCAGAGGCTGACACTTTTTTGGGCATAAAAATGGCTTCCTTCAGAAGGGAAGTATAATTTGTAGTCCTGTATTATAGATTTACACCATGTAAACCAGCCTCTGAGCATAATTAAGCAGTCTTTTATGCCCAATATAGAATGGGACGCAAGAACCACATCAGTTAAAGAGCTTCCATAAATAAATTAAAAAATCCAATAATAAATACAATGTTTCAAGATATTATACATTGTGAATGTTAACCATTCCGGTACATTGAAGCATTTTGTCCAAGATCCTGCTCTTTCCTTTCTTTTCTAAAATGCTAAGTGAAATACTGGGTTTCCGTAAGAGAACTCTGAGGTTTTGAAGTTAAATATTTGTATTGTCGCGGCTGCAGCGACGCACACAAAAGATTCGGCACAGAAAGATAAGGGACACATAGTGCCAGGCGAAGATAAACAGTTTGCCTAGGCAGATAAACACAGCGCGGAGATAAAAGGCATGCCAAAACAGAGTGAGGTAAATGGAACATTCTAGTGACAACTTGATTGATACAGAACATTTGATTTCTAGTTTGTTCCAGAAATATCTAGTAATATGAGTAGTGGTATATATAAGGAAGCCGAGACTCGTCAAGACAGTTGTAAACAGTAGTAAACAGAGTCGTAATGAGAGAGTGTAATCAGAACTGAATTGTGTGAACGCTTTTGTTTGTGAACGGCAACCTTGGAAGATCATAATTGTGTATGTGACGTAATCCTGCTTCTGTAAGTGTACTTCTACGGAAATAAAGAAAATTTTTAATTTCTGCAACTCGGACTTTTAATTCTACGAACCCACAAAGTCACAGTATTAAATAAACATCTTAGTT
Organism: Mantis religiosa; assembly: GCA_030765055.1. Classification (NCBI taxonomy): domain Eukaryota; kingdom Metazoa; phylum Arthropoda; class Insecta; order Mantodea; family Mantidae; genus Mantis; species Mantis religiosa. Next base: position 32,793,160 of record CM060960.1, read on the forward strand.
TAATGTGTTATACACGAATTTAAAGGTAATATTCTCAAGATTTTATTACGATTTAGTAAATTTCAATGTGGGCCCCATTAGTGGCAGGGCAGACTTCCAAAAGAAAATCTACCTTTTGCCAGGTCCTGGTCGGTATGTCGGGGATGATGGTGGTCATGCATAAGTTCACACCAAACGTTGACTGAATGCCCAATGGACTCGTGAAGTAGCTGAAACCCCATATTATGCAGTTCTGTCAATTCACGCCACTGTTTACAAAAAAAGTTGCCTCATCGATAAAAATTACAACAAAACATAACTTTTGGAAAGACAAAACGTAATTTAGGAATCAGAACGAAAGAACATTTTCGTAACATTAAGTATAAACAGACTGATAAATCGGCCGTAGCAAATCATTTTTGGTCATTTAACCATGAAATAAATCCAGATGTTAAATTGTTAAAACAATTAAATGGTCCGATAGATTTAATGGTTTGGGAAAAGATATTTATTTTAGAAAACAAACATCGCATAATGAATTTTGAAGTACTGGCAGTCAATTCTGTTTTTAAATTTGTTTTATTTTCATATTTTGGTAGTGCTAACAAGAATATTAACATCTAGCGTTCGTAACGATGACAACAGCTTTGTTTCCGGCTAAGGATATGTAAAAGTTTTACATGAAATCACGATCCTGGACAATTTATAAGAAAAATATCATTTCTTATAAGACAAGTGAAGTTTTAAGTTACAAATTGTAATATTTGTATATATTTGTTTGCTTCACTGTTAATAGCTTCATATTTTATGTAAAAATTACATTTACAAAATTGTTATTTTCCTCAATTTTGAAACTTATTAAATTGTAATAAAATCTTGAATATCACCTTAAATTCATCTATAATACATTAAACGAAGATGTTGATATTGTGACTTAATGGGTTCCTGAAATTAAAAGTCCAGGTTACAAACACCAAAAATTGCTCTTTATTTCCGTAGAAACACTTTGTCAACCTTTACATTAGCTGAATTACGTCACATACACAATACAACTTGAGTTTGATTTATGAGTCACTATGTTTACACTCAAACTTCACTTACTTGTTGTATAATTGAAATGTTTTCAAGATCATTCGATCCCATCCTCAGCTGTTTGGTGACTAAATGAACCTTCCTCTTCTTCCACTACTATGGGGCACCGATCACTCTGCCATCTGGTGTTAGGGGCACTAAGTTTTAATACTTCATTTAATGCCGGGACTAGCACCCCAAAACAAATTCAGTCTGAGGAACCTGCTAAATAAACCACTAAAAAATACAATCCCCAACAATTTGAAATCAGGAATTTATCAGATTAATTGTGAAACCTGTGAAAAAAGCTATATAGGAAAAACTAAGAGAAACTTATTAACCAGGCAAAAAGAACACCAGAGGAACATTAAGTTGAAACAAACAGAAAAATCTGCAGTTTCACACCATTTTTGGACAAAAAACCACAAAATTGGCTACAACATTAAACTGTTAAAATCTTTAAGTACACCCATAGAATTGGATATTTGGGAAAAAATATTCATAAACAAAAACCGTGATAAAGTTATAAATTTTTAAATCCCGGCATTAAATGAAGTATTAAAACTTAGTGCCCCTAACACCAGATGGCAGAGTGATCGGAGCTCCGTAGTAGTGGAAGAAGAGGAAGGTTCATTTAGTCACCAAACAGCTGAGGATGAGATCGAATGATCTTGAAAACGTTTCAATTATACAACAAGTAAGTGAAGTTTGAGTGTAAACATAGTGACTCATAAATCAAACTCAAATATGAAGAATACTTCACTGTTAATAATGCTTCTGCTTGTAATATTTACAATACAACTTGCAAGGTCAATGACCACAACACAGCGTACAGGTGTTCATGCATGCAAGTTCAATTAACAACTGTCTCACTCTGGCGGGTGGCGGCTCCCTTTTTATAGATTACTCACTATCTGGAATGTTCTCAAACAATCAAGATGGCGCTAGAAAGACGAACACTCAAGAAATCCATCTCCTTCCCCCCCATCATCGGCGAGCTTTATCTCTGCAATGCACTGCCCGTCTCTTTGAATGCCTCACCACGCCACCTCGTCACAATGATTCGCGACAATATAATACAATATAATACAAAATCCTGGAGTTCTTTTGGGAAACCCTGTATTATTTTTATTTTATCTTCTGGTTCATGTTTTTCCTTAAAGTGAAAGTAAATTTTAATACATTAGGAGCTAATAATATCCAATAGTGCTTAGATTTTGTTAATGATAGTAACATTTCAACCACATTGCTTTCCATTCAGATTTTCACATTAATTAGTAAAAATTAAAGTTCTGCGTTAAAGTTTCTCCATTTCTACCCTTGATAAGACGGGCCTGGTTATCTTCAACCATGTGCCAGCTGGTGCTTCTCTATGTTGCCTTCAGATGTTCAACTACCTGCAGTGATACAGCACTCGCTGCAACTGTCCAATCACAGAGTTAGATGAGAAAGTTCAATTGAACCGCTGCTTGATAACAACACTTGAGCACAGCAGCAGAACTGTCCAACCATTTACAATGACACATCACTTGCAAACAACTCAATGATTTATGAAGTGAGTGGAGGCATTGATATGGTCAACATGGTAGCAGTAGAGCAACGTGATTTGCATATTGACCAATTTGTTTTATCAACTGTAAATAAACCAGCATTATAGGATTGTTGAGTTACAAAATATTCAAACGAAGTTAAATAATAAGAAGCTTGAAGGAAAACAAATACTCTGTCAACAATGCTGTCAATTGCTAGGTTTTTGTTTAAAAAAAATATCTGTACGCTTTCTAGATTAAAAATTAAGATATAAGTCTTTCCTTGAAAAGGATGTATTGGTATGGTCCTTTATCATTATGTGAATGTCTAATTTATTGAGAAGTTCATTAAATAATTTGACTGAGATTCTAAATCAGTGGTGTCCTTGAGGGGAAACAGAATGGTTACCTTTTCCCCCTTCTAGTTAACCTTTGCAGGTGACATAATAGATATTGGGGTGAGGAAGAGAGTGTGGAAGATTCAGTGGCGGCTTGTTAAACTATTTGTTCTAATTTTTATGTGCATAATGTGTATTGAATAACATTGTGGATCCAAGACCAAATTTTTTCATTGAGAATGATAATAGAGAAAGCTATAGATAGAGGAAAGGGTATTTATTTAGGATTCTTAGATTTGAAAGCAGCATTTGATTCAATACCTAGGGAAGAAATTTGGAGAGCTCTAAAGAACAAAAAAGTACCTATGAGTTTTATTGAAGCAATACAATCAGTTTATCAAGAACCAAAAGGAGTTATGAATACCTGAGTACAATTATAAATAAGGATGGAAAAATAGAGCAGGAAATTTTAAACAGAATAAGAAAGGCCAATTTGGTCTACTATCAGATTAATAATACTATTGTGGGGAAAAAGGAAATAACAAAAGATACAAAAATTATAGTATTTAAAACAATAATACTACCAATTCTATTATATGGAGCAGACAGCTGGACTCTCCTACAGAAACAAGAAAGCAAAATAACAGCTATGGAAGTGAGATATTTAAGACGAGCTGTGGGGAAGACAAGAAGAGATAACAATAAGGGAAGAGTTGGGTACACACTCCGTTAAAGAAATATTGGAAAAAATACAACTTAAATGGTATGGACATGTACTCCACATGTCAGAAGAAAGAAAACCCAAACAATATTTAGAAGCAAGACCAGAAGGTAAAAGAATTAGGGGAAGGCCACGCATGTTGTATCAGGAATAAATTGAGAAGTTGGGGAAGGATAGAGGGAAAACCATGACAGAAATGAAGAGAATGATGATGGACCGAGAAAAGTGGAGGAAATGGGTAGAAGAGGCTTGTACTCCACGCTTAACAGCACAAAGGTGTTAGAGAAAGAAGAAGAAGAATACCATTGTGAATTATACTTTTATAGCTACATGTTAATAATTATTAGTTCATAATTTAAGTGGAGTTCTTATTCCTCCTGGCTATCAATTTATCGATGTCAGGCTCGTAACGGGACATGTTGACAGTCCACTGCTTACTTGCATTTGTTTTAAAACCCAAACCCAAAGGCATGTAGATGTATTGCAATAGCCAATGCCATTCAGCTGTTCCTGTGCATCTCTGTGACGCCAAGCGAAAAGTTGAAGAGGGGGGGAAAAGGAGGGGAGTCACCCTCAGTGACACTCGATGGCACCTCTGTTCTAAATAGTTGAACATTTTTTTTTACATTCCCAATAAATCTTGAAACAAAATATGAAAGCTACCATAATTTAAATGGGATCGTAGCATAGGATGAACATTGAGATGCCTCTGTTTCCATTTCTTTTTTGTGTTAACAGAACCCAAAAAGCACAAACTTCTTCTGGCATTATAAATGCTGAAGTTGCACTGAAATAATTTTAGTTATAGCATAGTTGGTTGTAAGTTGCGCACTGTGAAATGGCTAGCTGTAGGAGGTTATATGCTGTGTTGTTGCTGATAGTTGACAGGCTGAAAGCTATAGAAGCAGGGACTTGCTTAGTACATATAAACACATCTAAACCCTAAAAAATGTAAATATATATATTGTGACTTTGTGGGTTCGTAAAATTAAAAATCCAGTTGCACAAACTCAAAATGTTGTTTATTTCCACCGAATTACAGTTGGAACACTTGCTGATTACATAGAATTACGTAGCACACACAATTACAATCCACCAGTTCGTCTGTCACAGGACCACTCCACACTCACAATTATGTACAACTCCTCTGATACACGTACACAGTCTTCCAGTCCGTTCGCTAGCACTGCACTCTTCACGGCTGCTCACCAAGAACTGCCTGAGTCGTCTAACACTCCGCTTATATAACCAGATCACTGCATCTCGAAGCTTTGCGGCTCGGAACATCATTCCGATTGTTCCAGATGTCAGGGGGAGGGGAAGGAGACGGTACAGTGGCTCGTGTCACTTTCCTAACCATCCCCTATGTGAGCGCGCTACAAGATAAATGGGTGGGCATGGCCTGAATGCCTCCTGTCCCCTACCCAGCTCCAGTTGGTCATGCCTTCCAGTAATTATTTTTTAGTAAGTAACTAATAATTTAACTGATGTTTATTGTACTGTTGTTTCCTTATTTCTTCATTTGCTTGAATTATTGACATTGCTAGTACATTTGGGAAATGTCATATTTATGAGGATAAGATATCTGCTCTATTCTGACTGTATTTTTCAGCATAAAGTAACTTAGCAATGTCCAAATTTTTAACTGTAGGTACTTAAGTATTTTTCAAAGAAACAAAATATCATTAATGAACATCAAAGCACACCATAACATATAACACCTTAAATATGCAGAATTATCTTTAGATTTCTAACAAGATTTCAATAAGGTATAGTTAGAAACTTTTGATTACTATGAAGTAATAAATAATATGATTGTTCAAACTAAACAAGTATGTAGCTCTCTTTAATTCTGAATAGTCTCACTATCCATTTTTATTCATACATTAATAGTGAACAGTTTGTCCCATACAGCTGGTACGAAGATGATGCTAATGCAGAAGGATACAAAGTGTTTTGTTTACATCAAGTCTAGTTCTAAAACTGAAACAACAGTTACCTTCCCATAACCACATTTGACATCACTCCTTCACTGGGATTACTCGAATCCCTTCTCGGGTTGCCTCCAGTTAATAAATGGTGGAACGGTTTTCCTGCAGATCTAAGAGGATGTGGAGGATTGTGAATCAACCATTAATTAACTTCATGTATCATCAGCGTCACTTTTTTTAAAATTTACATCCTTTAATGTTAAGTCATATCGGACGATGAATGAAATGGGTGAAATGATGCTTATGAGTCCAGGTTCCCAGAACTTAAGGTTACCCGTTACCCACAACATTTGTCTTTCAGGATAAGAGAAAACCTCAGAAAAAATCTTATCCAGGTAGATAGAATCAACTTGAAAAATTCAATGCCATGGCCAGGATTTAAACCACGGATCTCCTGGTTTCTGTCCAGTCACTCTTATCCATTGAGCTACCATGGCCAACTTGCCATCCTGACATTAAATTGTCCAATCAACTCATGTAAGTGGTGTATCTTGAATACAAGAGCCCCTAGTGATTTACCGGGAAAATGTATGTGTCGATTGGAAAATTTAATGTCATGACGGCAAGTTAGCCATGGTAGCTCAGTGGATAAGAGCGACTGGATGGAAACCAGGAGATCCATGGTTCAAATCCCGCCACGGCATTGAATTTTTCAAATTGACTATCTATCCAAAACCTTAGCCTATATAAGGCTAGTATGAAGAAATGATTAATTTCCATCAATTAACTTATGTAGGTAACTCATCCTGACCAAGATTTGAACTTGGGACCTCTTGAACGCGAAGCAGATATGCTACAGAGGTGGGCATCACCATCTGTGGTGTTATATGTAGTAAGTGTGGAAGTTAAGCACACATACAAGAAAAAAATAAGAATATAAATAATGATATCAGTAACAGTAAAAATAGTGGTAACAATTAGGCAGTCCAAAGGTTTAACCATGCAAGTTCTGAAACTTGTGTGCTCTAGACATTAGCATCTATGTCAACTGTTCAAGAAAAGCTTTGCTTGTTAGTAGTGACATTATCCATTCAAATTGGCTCAATATTTAATCACCTTACATGTACATACTTCACCTTATATGTGAATCACTGTTATTTAAATACTTTATCAAATACCCCCTCTGTTTATGCTTTCAAGTTTTAATGTAGCTAGTATTTTAATGGTGATGATTGGTAGGTTGTTTGTATATTTCAGCTGGGTTCCATCTGTCCATCCCACTGGACTCTGCTTTATAACAGCGACCAGCATGGCCTGGGAGCAAACAGGCAAGTAGGCACTAAACCCTCAAGTATTACCGTGCAAGCAAGTGTGGTGCATCAATATTATGTATATCAGTTGACTTAAATGTTAAATTGCAGGCTATTGCTTCCTGTCAACCGAAGAAGCCAAGCTTTAACTAAATTGATGAGATACATTTTACCTCATTTATTCCAACTAGACTTGCATTGAGAAAACTTGATACAAGCGCTCTAGAACAGAAAAAATGTAATTAAATAATTGATAAAATTGGAAAATGTTTTGTTGTCAAGACTTGTTATATTCCAGAGTTGACAAAACATTTTATACTTTACTATGTTAATGATTTTCAAGTAACAATCTGTTTTTGGAAAAGCTCTTCATGCTTTATGTTAAAAGTAAAGTAAATTACTACTTAGAAATGATGTGCAATAAGTTGTATAAGGTGTGTTCAAAAAGAAACGAGCTGGAGACATAATTACAGAAACCAGTACCTGTATAATAAATTTAAAGAGAGTTGATTAATGTCACTAAACAACACTTACTTTTTAGTAAGTTACTAAACTTACTTTGTTTAGTGTCAGTAATCGACTCCCTTTAAATGTAATTTATTATAGCAACACTGTTTTCAACACTTCCAAGAAAGGAATTGCAGTACCTGTATGTTAGAAATATTGGCCCTGGCTGTTGACACTTGTCACACTGTGATACAAGGCGGTGAATGGCTGTCTCATAAAAGTCCTGGGGCTGCGATATGAGCCAGTTCTGCACGTACATCTGGACGCCATCTGAGGTGAATCGTTTGCCCCTCAGAATTTTTTTAAGGGCACCAAAAATGGCGTAATCACAGGGAAAGAGGTCTGAACTGTATGGAGGGTGGACGCTGGGCATTCACTGTTGTCCCATGCTGCAGGAAGTGTATCAAATGGGGGCCATCTTGATTAAAGAACGAATGACAGCATAAGCTTTCCTGCACTTGTGTGGATGGCTTTGGCTTTTTTTTTTTTTTTTGTGGTGGTGGTGACTCTGGATGCTTCCACTGGAGACTTTGTCGTTTTCATTCTGGTTTGAAGTGATGACACCATGATTCATCTCCAGCCACTATTCGTGCCAGAAACTCATTCCCTTCCTTAGCATAGCGCTGCAAATGGCCAGGACAGTGGGCCATTTGACATGCTTCCTGGTGTGGTTGAAGACTTTGGGGCACCCATTGGGCACACACTTTGCACAAGAGCAGTGGTTCCTTCATGATGGTGTGAACACTTCCGACGCTCAATCCGACCTCAGCGGTTATAACTTTCACTGTCACTCAGTGGTCCTGGGTAATGAGTGCATCAACCAGCTGGATGATGTGATCAATATTGCAGTGTGGTGTTCCAGACCATGCTTCATTGACTAACGACACCCATCCTTGCGTTGACCCTTGCAAGGGACATGCAGTGTTTGCTGTTCACTTGCGACATTCGTCGATGAATGTCTGTTCCCCTACTCCTGCTGTCAGAAAACGAACAACACCTCTTTGCTTTTCTTTTGATGCTTCCATTTCACTGTTTGCAATGTGACTGGCAGCATTGGACGATTGATGCATGCTGCCGCTAGCTTTGTATAGTCACGTGGTGCACCCGTGCCCTATAGCAGTGGGCTGTGAACTTCCACGCTCGATCGGAACAACCCTTTGTTACACATGCCACGATATTACCATCCTGTCAGAGGTTTGCACATATCAGACTCCGGCTCATTTCTTTTTGAATGCCTCTTATATTTTTAATCTGTATTGTGATATATTGCTGTGTGCTTTTGAAACCTGTGCAACAATTTTTAGTTTAACTGTTGCTCATAATCATCAAATTCATAGATAGTGGAAATAATGCATAATGTATTTATTAATTTAAAAAATTACATAAAGGCCATACATGTTGTATTACAGGGTTACTTCTTGTTTTCAGACATATATGAATTTCACATTTATTGCCTCTAATGCTAAGGTCATGAACGTCATCCATCTGTGTAGTCTTATCGGCATAGTCAAAAGCTTTTGTGAGGTTCTAAAAAGACTACTGCAAATTAGTTACTTGATTCAATGTTGCTTATCTCTTAAGCACAATCTGATATGCATTTTATAGTACAGCTATTTTTCACAAATCATATGGATGTTTGGGTATTAAATTATGCAATTCTAAATATTTTATAATTCTTTTGTTCAAGCATTTTAGAGAAAGCTGGTGGAATAAATATAGGCCAGTAATTATTTATGTTCTTGATTAAGGCTTCACGGGTGATCAGCCTCATCAAATTTAGGAAGATCGAGCTTTCGGCCATTTTACACTCTATGGACTTCATCAGGAACTGAGTAATTGCTGTGAAACGAGACCCTATTCATATGTTAATTGGTGGGCAGAACATGCCCTGCCCTGGCCAATGACAGAGTGACAATGTTGGATTGGCTCGGCTGGCGATGGACATAGCTAACATCCGCTTTGGCGTTTTCTGTGAGGTTGGTCACTGAACGCGTGAAGTTGGAGCTACTGTCGTTTTATGTGCGGTCCATCATTTGAAATGTGCACTTGGAGTCTGAAGTCAAAATGCTTTTTATGGTCGGTGTCCAGGCTGGGCTCAGTTGAAGACCGGAATTCCGTTCAATTTCAATAGGGATTCCGGTCTTCAACTGAGCCCAGCCTGGACACCGGCCATCAAAAGCATTTTGACTGCAGACTCCAAGTGCACGGTTCAAGTGACAGACTGCGCAGAAAACGACAGTAACTCCAACTTCATGCGTTCAGTGACCAACCTCACAGAAAATGCCAAACGCCAGCCGAGCCAATCCAACATTGTCACTCGCACTCGGTCATTGGCCAGGACAGGGCATGTTCCACCCACCAATTAACATATGAATAGGGTCACGTTTTGCAGCAATTACACAGTTCCTGATGAAGACCATAGAGTGTAAAATGGCCGAAAGCTCGATCTTCCTAAATTTGATGCGGCTGATCACCCGTGAAGCCTTAATCAATAACGCTCGCCCCGAAAGCTTCAAGTCTTATATTTATGTTCTCTTTAAAAAGTACCCATAGTTATGTGAGTAATTTTCTTATAATAGGCAAGATTACAATTTCTATGCATGAGTTTATAAATGTGTTAACAGGTTTGACTATAGAATATTGATATAACAGGGCAGTCCTTTTTGTTTTATTTTTGTTTAAATTTGCATCCTCCAACATTAAGTCATATTGGACGATGAATGAAATGGGTGAAGTGATGCTCAAATGAGCCAGATCCATAGAGTGTAGAGTTACCCAACATTCATCGTTTAGGATAACTCACCCTGGCCGAGATTCGAATTCAGGAGCTCTTGAACGTGAGGCAGACATGCTGCCATCAGTGTTACCGAGGTGGGCAAAGAGCAGGTTTAAATCCATACCTACTCTCAAATCTGTTATCAATTACTTCAATTAATGAATGTAAGCAACAGAATCAAATAATGAACAGTAAAAAATAACTCAAAGTATAAACTTGAAAGAAGCGTAGGGACAGTGAAGCACAAATTAGTACAAAATTGAATCGAGAATATATTGACACATTGCTTCACTCACACTGTTTATTCACAGGACATGTTTCAAGAGCTCTTGCTCCTATCCTCAGCTGATACTTGACTAGTGCAAGTTGTAGTGGTTTCTTCCTTCTCCGTATTGTCAATAGATGGTGTGATGTACTTGTCAAAGATGTCCGGTGGTGGAGTTTCAAAATTCATGACTCTATGACGATTTTTGTTAATGAAGATTTTTTCCCATACGGGAAAAATAGGTTTAATGTCAGAAATTTGTTAAAAGGCCCTCCCAAAAATTCAATCACTACCAAAGAAAAACCAGGAATCTATGAGATCAAATGTGAAACTTGCCCTAAAATTTATATAGGAAAAACAAAAAGAAATATTAACATCAGAACTAAAGAACATATGAGAAACATTAAAAATGGTGAAACAGAAAAATCAGCAGTGGCTTTTCATTTTTTGAATACTAGACATGACATCAATTTGGAAACATCTCTAATAAAATACGTTAATCACCCCATAGACCTTTCCGTATGGGAAAAAATCTTCATTAACAAAAATCGTCATAGAGTCATGAATTTTGAAACTCCACCACCGGACATCTTTGACAAGTACATCACGCCATCTATTGACAATACGGAGAAGGAAGAAACCACTACAACTTGCACTAGTCGAGTATCAGCTGAGGATAGGAGCAAGAGCTCTTGAAACATGTCCTGTGAATAAACAGTGTGAGTGAAGCAATGTGTCAATATATTCTCGATTCAATTTTGTAGTAAAAAATAAGTAAATGTTTCTGTGAGAACTGGAAAGCTCTTGGTTTAAAAGTGTTATTAAAAGAAGCTATTAGTATTAAATGCCCCTAGAATAAATATAAAAATTATTTGTGGTTGGTTTATTGACACTCGTCACTTACTTTTTCATATATTTATGAGAGACTAGTTTCAAAGGCCCTGGCCTCCATTTTCAATCTCTTTCCAACTGGAAAGAGATTGAAAATGGAGGCCAGGGCCTTTGAAACTAGTCTCTCATAAATATATGAAAAAGTAAGTGACGAGTGTCAATAAACCAACCACAAATAATTTTTATATTAATTTTGACGTCACTGTTACTAAATTCCTTCAAACACGCCCCTAGAATATTTACAGCAATTGTAAATTTAGCCATAAATATAAATATTTCTTCCAACAAAGCTTGGCTTCTTTACAATAATCGTATAGCATAAATGCACCAGAATATGTTTATATATATTTATTTGTATAAGCATTCGAGGGTTTGGACGCACCACATTGCCTGAAGGAGAATGCCTTATATGGTGTTGTAATTGTAAGTTTGCACGTGGTTAAATGAACTGTGTGCTCATAGTTTAATGTGTTTATCATGTAAAATTGTATTTTGTTGTAGGTTAATTTTGGGTTGAAACCAAGCATAGCTTTATTTGCATCAAATTTGTTTACAGTTTTAAATACATTGTCCTTTTGTTGCAGTTATTATTGACTAATTTCTTTTGAGAATCTGTATATTGTACCTTACCTGCAAACCAGATCAGTATAAATCCTCTTAATTTCCACATGGTAGAAAGTCATTGCAGAAAGTTTCTTTTCGTAACAGTAAAAGTCCAAATAAAGCTTGACAAGAGTGAATGAATATGTGGGGTTGGGGTTTAAGGGCCCATCAGCAACTAGTCATTTGGGCCCTCTTGTGGAGAAGACAGAATGAAGTGTAAAAATAAAAGATCAGAGTGGATCTTGCACTCAAACTTCAATAATATGTACATTACGTTTAAACATATTTTAGAGGCATATTTTCTCCAACTGTGGCCACTGATGTAATACCAAGCATATGTATATATTCACTAACCTAAAAGGACTAAATATAATGAAGTATTCATATAAATAATGTAACAAAACGCCATATGTAGTTAATTGATGGAAATTAATCATTTCTTCACGCTAGCCATATGTGGTTGGTTGGTTGGTTGGTTGCTAATGCTCATGGAGTTGGAGAATTTCCATTTTCCTTCTGGCCTCCCAATAACGTGTGACTAGTTGTTCTGTCAGTTCTCCATCTGTTTTTGTCAGGGCACTACACTGCAGCAGATGATCTCCGTCCATCAATGAGTTCGGGTCCCTACACAGTGTGCAGGTCGGGGATTCAAAAATATTAATCCTGTGTAGATGAGCGGCCAAACAGTCGTGGCCAGTAATCAGTCGGAAGATGGCAACAGTACTGCTTCTTGGGTAGTCTGGGATGGGATTTTTACTTGTAGAATTTTCCATTGCTTGTTGGTATTTTTTTCTTTGCATTCTTCTTTCCAGAATAAGTTGATTCTATTGTTTATATGTAGTTTTGATGTGTGGAATGAGGTTTTTTGTTGGCAGCTTTGTTTTATTTGTGTTCCTGTTTTTGCCAAGGAATCTGCTATTTCATTGCCTGTAATTCCACAGTGGGATGGAATCCACTGGAAGTGTATTTCTTTTTTTTTAGACCTTGTAGTATTCGTAATGAACTGTAAATTTTAAGTAATCTAATTTTTTTAGGGTACCGTGAGGATAGGGCTTGAAGTGCTGATTTAGAATCACTTAGAATCACTGCTTTAGAGAAAGAGTTCACATGGTTGAAGAGTTGCTTCAACGAGGTGTTGATTGCTTCTAATTCTCCATCATAGTGGGTTGCTAGTTTGCCAAAACAGATGTAAAAATTGAATATTTTACTATGTATCCTGCTCCAACATTACTTTCTTTGTCAAATAGGGAGCCGTCTGTGTATATGTGTAGCCATGAGTCTTTTAGATAATAAGTTTCAATTGTTTCTAGAGCTAGCATTTTAAGTGTTTCTGCACTTACATCCCTTTTTGACTCTATATTTTGCAGAAGGTTTACTCTGCTATTTATTTTAGGTTGTGATAGAGGGCAGATTGGAAGTGAGAGATGTTCAATTTTGTTTGTGTCTTCAAGGTTGTATTTTCTCTGTAGGTTATAGGCTTTCTGCATAAATCCTTCTTGTGTTTTTAAGGTCCTTTCTCTGCTTTTGTAGTTCTTCCAATGAGTATTAAAGGGGAGCCTTTGTAGTTTTTCATTTAGGAGGAGATTCTGTTTTTCCATTTCATATTTAATTGGCAAGTTATTTGTAGACTAGCCATATATAGACTAAGGGTTTTGATCAATAGAGCCAACATGAAAAATTCAGTGCCATGGCCGGGATTTGAACCACGGATCACCTGGTTAACATCCAGTCGCTCTAACCCATTGAGCTGCCATGGCCAACGTGCCATCCTGACATTAAATTCTCCATTTGACTCGTATATTTCCCCGGTAAACCACTAGGGGCTCTCGCATCCAAGATACACTGTTTGTGGTGAACCCTTTGTACACGTTGCTGCCAGTCGCGACAATATGGAGCATGGAGTAGTAGTTTGACTCAAAATTATATTAATTTTGTGCTTCATTGTATCATAGTCCTTATTAATTATGAATGTTAAATTTTAAATATTTTTTTTAGTTAGGCCATCCACAAAAACACAGAAATTTATTTTTTTAAAATATCCTCTTATTATATAGAATAAAAAGAAGTATTTCAGAAAGTGGAGTGCCATTGTTACTAAAATTAGGCAAGTGAGTCAACCTTGTATATACTTTTCTCCACTTACAAGTTTTTTATGAAGACTAGTTTCTGGGGACTTCTCCCCTATCGTCAGCTCTGTGGTTGACTCACTTGCCTAATTTTTTTATCCTTTTATTATTTTTATAATTTTTTTCGGATAATCTCAAATTATGTGTGTCTGGTAAATTAAATTGTATTAAATTTGTAGCTGGAGTATTCTGAAGTACATTGCCCTGTGTGCAAGTATATTCAAACAAAGGTAACGTTATGTCCATGTCACTAGCATCATCACTGGATCATAACCAGTGATAAAGACATCTTCTGCATCCAAAAAATGTTCAAAAGCGATTTGCATATTATTGAAGTTTGTAGTCATTGGATTTTGTCATATTTTTGTATTGAAATTTGCTACTTGAAAATTTATTATGAGATAATTATATATTAAATAAGTTACCTATGTAGGTAGTACAAGAAACTAATAATAAATTTTCATTTTTTGTAAGGTTCATGCACCATGTGCTAGGTTACCGTGGACCAACGCTCACCTTCCTACGTGGTGATCAGGGAGTGCAGTTTTGCTTGGCAGCAGATTGTGAATGGCGGGAAACACATCAGTTCTGGGGAGGAGAAGACTGTGTCATTATTCAAATTCTACCACTGTATCATATAATTGAGCGTAAGTCACTTCTCCATGTCGAGGTTTCCTGATGCTCTCTAAAATTTTATAGGCCACACTACTCATATTCAGGATTAACCTTAGATATTGTATGTTCAAGTAATAACTACATTTGTTCAATAACAAAAAGTACAGTGCATCTATATATTGCTGGGCTGCAGATAGTTCATATGCATGCTCTTCACACTATTAGATGGGAGTTTTTCGCTTCTAAAAGTCATGCATTACTTACTCGTGATAAATTTAGAAATGATAATAAAATGATTTAAGCAGATACATATGAGTAAGCAGTACAAGCTAACCTGATGTACACATTTGAAATATTGAGAAACTGAATTTGATGAAAAAAATAGAGCAGACATTTAAGTCATTTTGCAAGGAAACACTGGGGCTACTCCAGTCAGAACTTTGGGTAGTAGCATTCATGGAATTGGGAAGAATAAGGAAAAAAGGGATAGTAATGGAAAGGCTGATAAAATTCTAGTATAGATACATCACATATTTCAAATTTGTGATCACAGTTTTCAAATTGAAACTTCCTATCATTTCTTGCCTTTCAGTATCTTCCTTTCTTAACGTAAGTTCTTTCCAAACTCCACTTTGTAATAATTCCCTATTTTCCCACATGACACCAAACCCTATTTTTAACATCATTTTGCCCGCCTTAGTAGCGTGGTGGTATAGTGTCTGCCTCACGTTCAAGAGGTCCCGAGTTCAAATCTCGGTCAGGGTGAGTTACCTGGATAGGGTTTTTTCCAAGGTTTTCCCTTATCCTGAAAGACGAATGTCAGGTAACTCTAAGCTCGATGGATCCTGGGCTCATTTGAGCATCATTTCGCCCATTCCATTCATCATCCAATATGACTTAACGTTGGAAGACGTAAAATTACAAAAACAAAAAAAAAAATGTAATTTCCTTGCTCAATTTCTTCTCAGCCAGCAAGCCAGGTGTAAAGACAATTAGAAATCAATGTTTTGGGAGTGTGCATCGCTTCCATCATCATCAGGATATTTATTAAATGTTATAACCACAAATGAAACGCTGGACAAAACACTATCAAAATTCACATTCCTGAACAAAAGACTGTTTTCAGTAAATTAAATGCCAGGTCAGGAGATGGCGTGAGTATAGAAAATTGTATCAAAGAAACGTAACTACTTAACTTGATTATCAAGCTGTATTGATCTTTGCTTCGTAAATCAACAGATTTCCATTTTTAAGGCTGGTTTCCAGGAGTAGCTGAACTGAAATCCAGCATCATGGTTAAGCCTGCTCCTTGCAGAGGAAATGGCCAAAGCCTCCTTAATTCTCCGCTCCCAGTAACTGTTGCATTTTGCCAAGATGGTCGTCTCTCGAAAATTGGCTCTATGGTCGTTATCAAAACAATGCTCTGCCAGCCCAGACTTCTCAGGTTGCATTAAACGAATGCTCCATTCATGTTTGTTTATTCTGGTAGCAATGGTCCTTCCTTGATCTTATTTAGCCATGAATCTTTGATTTAGTCTTTCCTGTACTATCAAACACGGAAATGTGAAATGTGTAGTGTTTAACGCCCGCTTTTACTACATACGGCACCGCAGGCGGTGACACTGATGATGCATGAGATGAAGATGGAGCACCGGTGGAATGAGATGGCGGGGGAAACCGGAGGTCCCGGAGAAAACCCGCCCCAACGCCGTGTTGTCCACCACAAATCTCACTTTGCGGTCGCCTGGGATCGAACCCGGGCCGCCTTGGTGAGAGCCAAGCGGTCTAACCACTGAGCCACGGCGTGGCCACATCAAACACGGACATAGAATATTCTTACACAAATAAAAATATTTATTAATTAATGTCCACTTATCTTAAGTAGTTGATGTTAATACTTCTTTATTCTTTTTAAAAATTGATTTCACGAACATTTGCTCGCATCATCAGTTAACACACTTCGTTGTCAAGGATACTATGTTTTTTCGTATTACCAAAATCTGAAGATGAAACAAACCTAAAAACAGAATCAATTGCTGGTATGTCAAAATTCATTACGCGATTTTTATTTTTTATAAAATAAAACTTTTAAACTTTTAAGTTTATTTTTTAAAAATAAACTTCTATAGGTAAGTGGACAATAATTAACAAATATTTTTATTTGTGTAGTATATATTACTCTACTGTAACTAGCTTCATTTTCTGTGTAATAGAATATTCTGCTCATCTAAATTCCTGATGCTCTTTCTATGAGTAAGGACTATGATACAATGAAGCACAAAATTAATATAATTTTGAGTTGAACTAGTACTCAATGCTCCATTTATTGCTAGTATTTACCTAGAACGCATTTCGTTAGGACCATCCTTACATCATCAGCTGATATCAACTATTGAATGTTGGTTTGGTGAACTCCTTGGAGGCGATAGGGGCGTTTCTGTCATAGCTTGATGAACTTGAAGTTTGGGTTCTCTTCAAAAGTGGTGTCGAAATTGAACAGTTTTCTTTCATATTGTTACTTTGTGGGTTTGTAAAGTTAAAAGTCTAGTTTGCAGAAATTCAAAATGCTCTTTATTTCAAGTAAAAAGACACTGTACAACTCTGATATCAGCAGAATGACATAATACACACGAACGCAATCTTCAAGACCATCTGCCACATGTCCATACTGCACGATTAACAGTTCTTGACTGGCCATTCAGCTTGCCTCTCTCTTATTTATAACCAAACCATTATTTCTCGAAAGTTACCAAAGCTTCTCGGAAGCTCACGAAGCTTCACAGTCTTTTGTGGTGGAGCGAGAACTTCCACACTATCTGTCTCTTTCTCCCTCTGTTGCTCTCTCACTCTCTCTCGGCAGGTGTTCACTGCTAGTCGGTCTGCAGGCATAGCTTGAGTGCTATCTATCTCTTTCACTCTTCACTTCTCTCTCGATGTTCGTCTACGCAGCAGTAAAACAATGCTTCGCAATACTATTTCTTTATGAAATCCCATGTGGTTAATGCAGTTGGACTCTGAACACTTTTTAATAAGTGGATTTCTTGTTCTATTTCGTGATTATCATTTAAAAAATGATATGCTACCACCAATTTATTTATTTCTTTGTTCCTGATGTTCCTAAAATGCTCTTTAAGCCTAATGTTCAAATTCCTTTTAGTTTTTCCAATGTAAAATTGTCACATCCTTTGCAGTTTATCCAGTACACACCTGTTTTTTGTCTGTGGGTATCTCCTTTGTATTATGAGATTTCAAAAGGTGTTGTACACTGAATTTGTTCTGTGGGGCCAATGTGACACTTACACTTAAGATGTTACACTTAAGCAACTATCCATATTAAGCATACTATCTGTATAATACAAATATGCCATAAGTGCTAGCAGCTTTATTCTCAGCAATTTTTTATTATACAAGCTCTTGCATCATAATTTTGAAAAACTTTTACTATGATTAATTATAACATAATTTCCTTGATGCTGTTTTTTAGGTGGTCCCAAGTTACTGTACCTAAACAACACCATTCGTGGTTATTCTAAAGGAATCCATGCAGGATTAGATCATCGCAAACCTTGCATTCAAGTTGACGAAGGCTTTTCTGTGATTACTTACAAGGGAATTCCTTATCCACTAACAACAGTCCAAGTTTGGGGATGTGGAACGCAACATTCCAGGTTAGAAAAAGAATCAAATAAATTCTATTTTACTTTCTGATATTGCTTAAAAGTAATTAATTGTATGTCATAGCATTATAAAAATTAAGTTATAAAATCTTACTTATCAGAATATACCAAAAGTTTGTTTGTCAGAACACTGAGTAATTTGATTGTTTGTAAGTTTAGTTTAATGATTATGCTCTAGTTCATTTTTCTAAATGTTTAAAAGATTGTTTAATTTAATAGTACAGAGTGATGATGAAGTCATTCTACATATGTTATATAACTAAGATTTTCTAGTAATAGATTTTACATCCTCGAGGCTGAACAAAATTACAAACAGTTATAAGGGTTAAAAGGGAGGATTTAGCATCAAAATATTATAGATCATTGTACAATAATTTCATAGATTAATTATACCGGCACCATGCTTATTTTGTGACAGTGTAAACAAACTGGGAAAATGTATTACTCTGCCAGTAATTGTGATTGGAGGGAATAGTCGTGCTATTTTATCCATCATGTAGCAAACATGTGTGCTGTCATCAATGTGTGTAGCTGCTTTGGTAATGATTTGAAAGTTCTACTGGATTGCAACTGAAAAATGGAGTGGAAGCTCATTTTTCTAAAGCTAAATCAGGATCATTGTTTACTTCTTGAAGCACATTTGTAATTGTTGGTGTGTCTTTCCTTTCAAAGATGCTATGTAGCTTGCGATGAATAGCACTTTTAACAAATTCATCACATTCACATTCCACAACTGGCTTCTTTCTTTTTCCTTATTTTCCTAGAGTGGAAACTGGCCTGTTTTCACAACTTTACTTTAAGCGGCATTAATACTTGGTACTGAAACACCATTAATTCTGCTGACAAATTAATAACATCCTCAATTGTTAAAGTTGCGTGTTTTTCTCACAACTTACAAAACATGTTCATTATATCGAGATTTAACTGTATTGGAACACCACAGTGAAACGAAATAATTATTAATTTTTAGATGAGTCGTATTTATTACACATCTGCTTCACTTTCGTACCTATTTTGAGGACATGTTTCGCAAATCATCGTTTGCATCTTCGGCTCTTATGCGACTGAAGCTTGATCCAGCGGTGTGGGTAATTCTGGGGTTATGAGTGTTCGGAAGCTTTCACGGCCGGGGTCAGAATTAATATGAGAGATTCCTTCCGGGCTTTGGAGCCGTGGTCTGATGGAGTTAAGCCCGGAAGGAATCTCTCATATTAATTCTGGGGTTGCTGCTGCCATCTGTTGATTTAGTGATGAACTTAAATGTGGGATTCTCTTCTGGCGGGATTTCAAAGTTCATTAGTTGGTTTTTATGTTTTTCTATGTATATTCTCTCCCATATGACGAGTTCACTATATTTTTGTACGTATTTTTAGTAATTCTGTGCTATCTTCAATTTCATGATTTTCAGACCAGAAATGAGCTGCTATTGCAGACTTATCAATATTTTTGTATCTTAAGTGCCTGAAGTGTTCTTTCTTTCTAGTGCCTATGTTTCTTTTTGTCCTCCCTATGTAAATTTTTTCACAGTCTTTACATAGGGAGGACAAAAAGAAACATAGGCACTAGAAAGAAAGAACACTTCAGGCACTTAAGATACAAAAATATTGATAAGTCTGCAATAGCAGCTCATTTCTGGTCTGAAAATCATGAAATTGAAGATAGCACAGAATTACTAAAATACTTACAAAAACATAGTGAACTCGTCATATGGGAGAGGATATACATAGAAAAACATAAAAACCAACTAATGAACTTTGAAATCCCGCCAGAAGAGAATCCCACATTTAAGTTCATCACTAAATCAACAGATGGCAGCAGCAACCCCAGAATTACCCACACCACTGGATCAAGATTTAGTCGCATAAGAGCCGAAGATGCAAACGATGATTTGTGAAACATGTCCTCAAAATAGGTACGAAAGTGAAGCAGATGTGTAATAAATACGACTCATCTAAAACTTAATAAATGTTCATTATAGTTATTTTTCACCATTTTTTAACTGTTTACCTTTGTGATGTTTAACATACTTCATGGAAGCAGCCATGTTGTAAAACTGATTCTTCCATTTCCTTCTGTTTTTAAACTGTGCAAGCACAATTGCACTCTGATTAATACTTATACATACAAATTACATTTAAATTTACCAAATAACATACTAATTAATTACTGTTTGATTGTTGCATTTGTAATAATGTCATGTTGTTTATGCATTTTGCATTTGATATAAAGTCTTCATAAATGATATGCAAACTATACAGGGTGTTCATTTTTATTCGTTATTTCCCGCCCTCCGATTGAGCAAGAATGACGTCATAGTTGACTGGTGAGTCTATCTTGTAATCATAGTGCCCTCTACAGAGAAGAAGCGGTAACTTCTGCGGAACAGTAAGCAAATTACACGCTCTAAGTGTGGTTGTGCTCATAACTAATACAAGCAGCTTCACCTGGATATGAACACGGAGCACCGCGTCTTCATGTTTGAATACTATTTTCGTACCGGCTTAAAATTGGTGTAACATAAATATAATTTAAACCGCTGCATAGAGGAGTTTATGCAATGCTATCCAGTATTCAGACAACTCCCTCGGAGCGTAATGTCAAAAGTGTCCAGGTACCGTCAAATTTACATACTTTTGTTTGCAACATAAATGTCTTATGTTTTATCAGTATACAATATACATTTTTTGTCATTCTTAAGCTTAATTAAAATGTCTATTAATGTTGGTATCCTTATGTCTTTTAAAACCAATAGGTGCATCAAACATTTCCAAGATACAGGACAAGCTACTCGCAAAAAGAGACACTGGACACTATAAAGTGACTGGCCCCAATCTAGAAGCAATAAATAATGTTATGACAGAAAGGCTAAGACGGATTTATCAGTTTATTTATACTTACTGTTTACAAAAATGTTCTTTCGTTCTGGTTTCCAAATCAAACATTTCTCTGGTTTGATAAATTGGCCTAACAGATCATTTTTGGTCATTTAACCATGAAATAAATCCTGAAGTTAAATTATTAAAACATTTAAATGGTCCAATAGATTTAATGGTTTGGGAAAAGATATTTATTTTAAAAAATAAACATCGCGTAATGAATTTTGAAATACCAGCATTTGATTCTGTTTTTAGGTTTGTTTCGTTTTCAGATGTTGGTAATACTAAAAAAACATAAGAAAAACATGGTAACTGAAATCCTTGAATATGATGTTGACTGATGATGAAAACAATCTGTTTTTGAAATCGATCTCCATTAGAAAGAAGAATTAACACCATTTTCTTGAGATAAGTGAAGCCTTTTGTTACAAATATTTATATTTGTATAATATTCATTGCTTCACTGTAGCTAGCTTCATTTTCTACGTAATGCTTTGCTAATTTTCTGGCTTGTAATGAAGTTACATTGTGAGGAAACTATGGGTGATAGAAAAGAATTGAGATGAAATTGAAATATTGCTATTTTATGTGACAAGTTATAATATGCATATATTAATATAATTTTGAGTCAAACTAATACTCAATGCTCCATTTTTTGCTAGTATTTTCAATTTGGCATACATAGAAAGGAAACACACACAGAAAATGTCATAAAAGCAGATGGATATAACCCAAGACAACATAAGCATGCTGTTATCAACAGTTTAACTTACAGGCTGGTTAATGTAGTTTAAACAAGATGGAATATATCAAAGAGTACAATAATATCATTCACATTGCAGAATACAATGGATTCAGTGCTGAATTGGTAAAAAAAAAAAAATTGATAAATTCAAAAGACAACAAAGATGCAAACAAGTAACTACTCTTTCCCCAATCAGCAATGAAACTTCATACAGAAAATTTACATGTCATCCCAGAGCTACACACCTTTTTCAAAAAGTCTTCAAAGTGCACAATATTACTTTGGCCCTACAGAACAAATTTAGTGTACAAAACCTCTTGAAATCACATAATACAAAGGAGATACCCACAGACAAAAAATCAGGTGTGTACCGGATAAACTTCAAAGGCTGTGACAACTTTTACATTGGAAAAACAAAAAGGAACTTGAATGCTCTCAAAGAGCATTTTAGGAACAAAGAAATAGATCAATCGGCGGTAGCGTACCATTTTTGGAAGGAGAATCATGATATAGAACGAAAAATCCACTTATTAAAAAGTGTCCAAGATCCAGCTGCATTAACCACGTGGGAAAAAGTCTTCATAAAGAAATATGAAAGAAAATTGTTTAATTTCGACACTACCTTTGATGAAAACCCAAACTTCAAGTTTATCAAGATACCGACAGAGATACACCTGTTGCCTCCAATGAGTTCACCAAACCAACATCCATTAGTCGACAACAGCTGATGATGTTAGGAAGATCCTAACGAAACGCATTCTAGGTAAATACTAGCAATAAGTGGAGCATTGTGTATTAGTTTGACTGAAAATTATATTAATTTTGTGCTTCATTGTATCATAGTCCTTACACATTGGAATATGCATATGTCTACTATAACAGAAAAACAGATGTTCATTGTAAAATAAGTGTTCATTGACTTATCATTTCATATAATCATGGTATACTTTTATGGCTGCATAATTAGCTTTGCAGTGCATTGCATTGCAGTATATAGTTTTTTTTAAAAAAACAGTTATCGTATCTATACACCAGGCAAAATTATGCACATTTATATTATGCGGGCAGACCCACCTCTCAAATAGTATATTTACCTGCCGGTAGAGGGAGGCCTCAAAGCTGCTGTCAACTCATCAAGTACGATCTTAAGCCGTTAGGGGAATCATTTATAAACTCGCTCCATCAGCGATGCTATCGATGACGTCAAATTTTGCGCGGTAAAATCACAGATAAAAATGAACACCATGAATTTTTCATCTGAGAGAGTTATAGGGCTAAACAACAAATGAATATTGCGCACGTACGCTTGCTTTTGTTTACATCACCACATAAAATAAGGATGGTGCCTGTATAATTAAATTGTCATTTGATAGAGTCAACATGAAAAATTCAATGCCATGGCCGGTATTTGAACCATGGATCTCCTGGTTTCCGTCCAGTCACCATGGCCAACTTGCCGTCACAACATTACATTCTCCATTTGACTGAAGTACTTACGATAGTAAGTCGCCACAAATGGTGTATCTCTATTGCAAGAGCCCCTAGTGGTCTACCGGGGAAATATACTAGTCAAAATGGAGAATTTAATGTTGTGATGTCAAGTTGGCCATGGTAGCTCAATGGGTTAGAGCGACTGGACGGAAACCAGGAGATCCCGTGGTTCATATCCCGGCCATGGCATTGAATATTTCATGTTGACTCTCTCTATCAAAGACCTTAGCCACTATACGGCTAGTGTGAAAAAATGATTAATTTCCATCAATTATCTAAAATAATAAGAGTTAAATGATGAAGCCTGGGACTCAAATACTTACAATAGTAAGTCACCACAAACGGTGTATCTCAAATGTGAGAGCCCCTAGTGGTCTACCGGGGAAGTATAAGAGTCAAATGGAGAATTTAATGTTGTGACGGCAAGTTGGCCATGGTAGCTCAATGGGTTAGAGTGACTGGACGGAAACCAGGAGATCCGTGGTTCAAATCCCGGCCATGGCATTGAATTTTTCATGTTGACTCTATCTATCAAAGACCTTAGCCTATATACGGCTAGTGTGAAGAAATGATTAATTTCCATCAATTAACTAAAATTTTCATTTGATGTTAAAAGACTATAGTCCAATTCCCACAGACAGCAATTTAATATGCGTAAATAATTTAAGAGTTCATTAATTCTAATTGGCTGTTAACTTTTAGGGAGGTTCAGTTGGATATAAAGAAGTGGCAAGTTAAACAGGCAGAGAAACAGCGCTGTGTGAAGTTGACTGCAGATGATTGGGTTGATCATCCTGACAGATATTTACTGGAACTGGCGGGTAGGCCATGTTATACAACCAACCAGCCAGACAGCACCCTAGCAAATCACTAACACTGACGCATACAGCATTTTAAGGAATTCCATTTACCTCAGCAGCAGTATGCGGCAAAAGTAAATTTTGTTCTTTGCCTTAAATGTTTTACCTTTGTAATTTGAAATTTTTATATTTAAATTATACTTAAATTACTGTGATGTAAAAATGCCATTCATACTTAAACATTGTAGTACTTAATTGCTTAACTTAACAAAGAATATGCCATTGTTGATGATTCATAAATGGACTTGCCAATGATTTTTTTTATAATGAAAGAAGTGTTGTGTTGGAAATTTATGAATGCTTTTGGTACAAGTGTGCCTTTGATATGTCTTACTTAAAATATTGGTTTTTATTGTTTTGGAGGAAACTTTTTTAAATGTCTGCATTTAAAAATTAGTTCTTTTGAAGATTTGATAGATGTGGAAGTGTTTGCTTGTGTATTTATAGGTATAAAGAATAACAAGTAAATGGCAAGCTTTGGATAGGTAGTCAGACTGAAAAATTCAATGCCGTAGCCAGGATTTGGATGACAGATCTCCCGGTCTCCATCCGGTTGCTCTTAACCATACTGGCATTGGCATGTTGACCATGGTAGCTCAATAGTTAAGAGCAGCTGAAGATCGGTCATTTAAGTCCCGGCTATGACTTAGAATCCTTCAGTTTAACTCTACCTATCCAAACCTTAGCCTATACATGGCTAGTGTCAAAGAACGATGAATTTCCATAAAATGGTAAGATTTTTAAAAAACAGCCAGAATTTTGAGGAGCCTAAACCCTGTTTCTTTTAAATTTACTGCAAAAATAAGCATACCTGTGTTACTCTCCATCTACTTAGCCCTGATTGGCTAAAACTATTCCTGCATATTTCCTATCACATGAAGACTGTCAGACCAGTGGACAACCTAGCTGCAAAGGAAATGTCATCAGAATACTTATTGACAGAATGGTCAGAATGACATTTTCCCTCCTGTTAGTATCTTATACTGTAATATGAGGTATGTCCAGAAAGTAAGTTCAGTTTGGTAATAAAATTAAATTGTGTACAGATACAGAAAAATTATTTATTGCACAAAATTCTACAACTATTTTTCCACATAACTGCTGAAATTTTGCAGGCATTTGTCATAGCAAGGCACAAGTTTTTGTATACCTTCTTCATAGAAGTTTGTCACCTGTGTCTCCAACCAGCTGGAAACATTTTCTTTCAGCTCTTCGTCATTGTTGAAAAGTTGACAGCCAAGGAAAGATTTGAGATGCAAAAACATATGAAAGTCGCTAGGAGCAAGGTCAGGGCTGTATGGGGGGGGGGGAGGGGGATGGTTAAACACGTCCCAGCAAAATCCCTGTAGGATGTTTTTTGTTGCATTGGCAGTGTGTGGTCGTGCGTTGTCATGAAGAAACACAGCACCTTTTGACAGTTGATAAATTTCAATTGGTTTCACTTTCCTAGCATTCAGAAAATGAATCACAGATCTGATTTCACAAGTGGCGAGATTTTCAATCAACACCGACATTGTAAACAAGCACAACAAATCGTATGTGACTGACAGCGATGGCGCACGTTTCTTCTCCTTGATACAGAGCGTCTACTGCGCATGTGCAGAACTGCGATCGCAGCGCTGCAGCGGAGATAAATTGAAACAGAACTTACTTTCTGGACCCCGTTGTATCAGGTTTGCTATTGGAAGACCTTTTCAGTTGTTTTAATCTACTTTGGGAATTTACCTACACTACTACACTCAAACTCTCAAATTCAGATATGAGCTCCTCTGTCTATTACATTGATACAATACAGAACATTAAAAATGTGTAAAACAATTTTTTTTCTTGTCATTGCATAAGAGGTTTCTCTTACAATGCTTGATTTCAGAGGTACTGGTCAATTCTGCCTTTATGCAGCATTTATAATATGATACAGTAGACCCTCGTTTAACCAAATTTCAAGAGACTGAAAATGAGCCATTTTGGTTTAACGAAGTTTTTTAACAAGGTTGTAAAAGATATGTATGCAGTTGCTTACTATCTAAAAGGCAAAATATGGCTGCAAGTTTATTTTTTCTTGTGTTATTGATGCCAATGAATGAAGATGCTCTATTTTTATGATCTTTAAGTAAAAATAAAAATAACTACTGTATATGTATTACGTAGTTTCTTGAATGCATGTGTTGGAACTATTTAAACAATGAATCCTCCACTTCCTCATGTTTGGCTGGCGTTGTGTGCTTAATGTTGTTATTAAATGAATAACTTGCCAGCTGTCTTGAACTTAATGATTCATGAGAGAGCAGACTTTGAAATCTTAATGTTCTAAATCTGTGTTTGTTTTTGTTTCACTGTCGATTATATGTAACATTTGCAGCTTTTACTGCACTGTGAGAACCATATGAGCACGTTTCTGTTTTGGAGACAAATTGCGAGTGGTGGAACAAAAGGAAATAAAAGCATTTGAGTGTTCTCTGGATTGTTACAAATTGTGCACCACGGACAATCTTTCTTCTCCCACCCTTGCATCTTATACTGTGGAAGTGACACATATGCAACAAATTGCCATTCTCGAGCCATTGTTGAGAAATTACAATGTGAAAGGCATAATAGAAAGTACTGCAAAGCATGGCACAACACATATCCTATTCAGTTCTGACAAAGAAAAGGTATGCAGCATGTAGTGAGGGGGTAAAATTAGTTTCGGCTCTTCTTTCTAATATGTGATGCAGCAATTTTTTCTAAGTCCTTTGCACTTTTTATACAACTATGATGTTTAATATGATTTCTTTAATTTCTATTGCAATTTCGTGCTGGGGGGCATTCTTTTAACGTTACTGAAGTCATAACTTAGTTGTTCATTTATTTACTTACTGCATATGTAGCTATATTGAAGAGTTCAGTGTAGCCAAACTATTGTTGTTTCTCCACTAAATGCTATGCTGCCAACAGTCAAATGTCCCTAAATTACACTATCTAGGAAACTAACTACAAAGTAACACAAAAGTTAATCGAGAAGATATTGACACATTGCTTCACTCACTGAAGCAATGTGTCAATATCTTCTCGATTCACTTTTGTGCTAATTTGTGCTTCACTGTCCCTACGCTTCTTTCAAGTTTTGACTACAAAGTACCTAAATAGCACTACCTAGCTAAGTAATTACACTAATTAGTCCCTAATTTACACTAACTAGCTAACTAATTATACTAAACTCACACATAGTCCCTCAGAACACAACATCCGTGTTCTCAGCAGACCCTTCTCAAATAATAATTGAAGGCAGGCCTTCTCATTATCAAAATAAAAGGTCAAGTCCAGTTTACTGATCTGTCGAGGCATTTCCTGATTTTCAACAACGTGCTGAATGAATCTAAAATATTCAAAGAATGCACAGAATGAACAGCCTGCACTTCTAGCAGTACAAGAGGTACTTCTATTGGACAAGTCAAGTCAAGTTAGACTGAGAGTATCTACGTGGACGGTAAAAACCGGCCTCTCTCCTTAACGGAAGCTACCAAGCTGTCTCCAAAGGGGCGCCGGGTGCACTCCAGGGTTCTTTCCAGTAGGGCAAGACCTAGAAGCTAATAAGCCCCCCTCCCCCCATTACTGGCCATTTTTGGGTGGAAGTGGATACGCTACTTACGTACATCAACCCTACAGGGAAGACTACCAAATAACTTTGGTCGGAATGCCCGGTGATCTAGCACACCGACTATTAGCTCTGCAGGCTAGCAACCGGGAAATTAAGGCTTCCCTCAACCCTGTCTGAAAACAGAATCCCAGATCTCCCATGGGTATCGGGAACCACTGCCCCCTCGAGTCTAACCTAATCCAAACAACTCCCAACAGGGAGGGGCTCGAATGTTCAGCCCAAGGTTCCTCTAGTAATGTCAGAGGTACCACGAGTGCTAGGGGTCTGCAGCACCCGCACCATGGTAGATGAAGGGGCGGATCCCCTCCCCTATGGCAACTTCTACTGGACAGCAAACTTACTTTTGTAAAGCAATAAAACCTGAGAGGAAACATAGTATTTTCCAAAACTAGCTATGCCAAAACAAAGGAAAGCCAATGCCAATTGCAAAACAAAATGATGCGCTAATTGCATCCACATGTCTTTCTGCACTAGTGTTGGACAGATGTCCGGGGCATTTTTTCAGAGGTTGGCTACAAGTGTTACAAAACTTTCTCATGTTGACTGCAACGTGAGAACCTGCAGGTTGTCTGCTTGCGCATGCATATACCTGCACCTTGGTTCTTTAAATAATTTGACTGACATTCTGAATCAGTGGTGTCATTGAGGGGAAACAGGGTGATTACTTTTTCCCCCTCCTAATTAACCTTCGCAGGTGACGTAATAGCTATTGGGGTGAGGAAGAGCGTGCGTGAAGATTCAGTGGCGGGTTGTTAAACTATTTGCATCTATTTCATATATTGTACTGTATGTTTTGCGTATTCTAAAGCTCATGTCATTGCAAAATTATTACCCTTTGCTGAACAAGTACAATGGAAAGTTTTTCTGATTTCAGTTTTACGAAATTGGCAAGTATACATTTTATTCTATGTAGTAGTTCTTAACCCTTTCTATCCCAATCAATTTTCAGTTGAAATTAAAACTTTGAATCCTTGCTTTGATGCTAGCAAGTCTATGGCAAAGAATGAGGTGGATCCACAAAAATATGAGGTATGTCCAGAAAGTAAGTTCTGTTTGGTAATAACATTAAATTGTGTACAGATACAGAAAAATTATTTATTGCACAAAATTCTACAACTCTTAAACTACTTTTCCACATAACTGCCAAAATTTTTCAGGCATTTGTCATAGCGAGGCACAAGTTTTTGTATACCTGCTTCATAGAAGTTTGCCGCTTGTGTCTTCAACCAGTTGGAAACATTTTCTTTCAACTCTTTGTCATTGTTGAAGTGTTGACCGCCAAGGAAAGATTTGAGATGCAAAAACAGATGAAAGTCGCTAGGAGTGAGGTCAGGGCTGTACGGGTTGTGGTCAAACACATCTCAGCCAAATCCCTGTAGGATGTTTTTCGTCGCATTTGCAGTGTGTGGTCATGCGTTGTCATGAAGAAACACAACACCTTTTGACAGCCGATAAATTTCAAATGGTTTCACTTTCCTAGCATTCAGAAAACGAATCACAGATCTGATTTCACAAGTGGCGGGATTTTCAATCAACACTGACATTGTAAACAAGCACAGCAAAGCGTACGTGGCTGACAGCGATCTGATAGTGACGCACATTTCTTTTCCTTGATACAGAGCGTCTACCGCGCATGTGCGGAACTTCGATCGCAGTGCTGCAGCGGAGATAAATTGAAACTGAACTTACTTTCTGGATGCCCCTTGTAAATTGAGATTGACATATGTGAATATTTAGCAATATAGCTGTATGCATATTTTGAATTCATATTTAAAAAAAATAAAGGAAATAAATAATATTTTATTTTAAGCTATGCTATATCAATTTTAAAGAATTGTATTATACAAATAGAGAATTACTGAAAGTTAGCCCTTGCAAGGGAAACTTTCTATCCAACTTGTAACAACAAATATACGAGGGCCGTTCAGAAAGTAACCTCCGGTTGATTGCAAAAAATTCACCAAGTTAAATAAAAATATTTTAATATATACATCTTACAACTACATCTTTGCACTATTTTTCTACATAGTCTCCATAACGATTGAGGCACTTATCGTATCTGTTCACAAGCTTTGAAATTCCTTCTGCATAAAAATCACCCGCTTGTGCCTGGAGCCAGCCTGTGACCGCATCTTTGAGCTCTTCGTCGTCATCAAACCGCTGGGACCCGAGCCATGTCTTCATATGCATGAAGAGGTGATAATCGCTTGGCGCCAGATCTGGGCTGTAAGGTGGATGGTTGACAACGTTCCACTTGAAGGACTCAAGAAGAGCTGTTGTTCTGCGAGCAGAGTGAGGACGGGCGTTATCGTGCAAAAAATTGATACCGGAAGTCACGATGAATAGCTGCTGCAGAATATCCTTTGGCTGTAAAAAACCTTATAACAGCACGCACTTCACATTTGGCGGGGTTTTCTATTGCAGCACACATTTCAAACGGCCACAAACACTAAACTAGCGCAGATACGACATTCACTCGACCACGGCTTGATGCCGACTGACCTGCTGAGTGCGTGAATGCACAGATGGCGTCGCTACTCCCCCCACTACCCGCACTGTGACTGATCGGAGGTTACTTTCTGAACGACCCTCGTACATAATGATAACATGGCAGCATTGGGCTGGAAAGGGTTAAATTAAGGATTTAAATAATTAAAAGAGTTGACCATTATAATCATATGCATTTGCATAGTTGATGTAGAGTACTACAAATATGGGCATTAAAATTAACATTATATCCATTTAGGTCATAGTTACGCTCAATACATGTAATAAAAAGGTTGTTCATGTAAATAGGCTTTTACTTTAGAAATTTACCATTATACTGTTTGTGAAGATGGCTGAAGTTGTGACTACATAGTTATGAACATGTAAAAATCAAATTATTTTTATGGATGACACCTATATTATGTGCACAGAAGAATTGATTGAAACTAAAGCTGTTTAAGGCTAGTGAAGATTGAACCTTTACGTTGTAACATTAAGCAGGATTGTGAAGCATATTTATTTTATTTATTTTTTTGTTTTTGTATTCTCGTATTTTGATATGAAGTCATAAGAATGATGCGGGGCAAGCCTTATAGGCAGAAATGGTTTAGTTATGATGCCTTCCAAACCATAACATAATCTGAAATCATTTTAACTTTTTCACCATTATACACTGTATTTGCTTATGTAATTTATGCAATTTTTGGACTGAAGTTTGGAATTTAAAATACAGTAGTATTAATTATGCATAGAATGAAAATTGTAGTTCCATGTTTCAATCATAAAATTTAATTTCCTTTACATTATGAATCACCATTGGTATAGTCAAGGTTAAATGTGTCATTTGCCGGGCTATGAATTGACAGATCAATCAACATCTAGAGCTTTTGGGATTCCTATTCTTAAAGCTCATTTCCATAGTGTCTAATGAAATATATTCCAGTTGCACAGTTCTTGATTTTTCTTCTTGCATGTATTGATGCCCGTTATGGACCAATATAAAATTGGTGAAACAGAAACAAATAGAGTGACTGAAGATATGAAAATTTTTCGCAAACCCAGTCTCTTGAATTCTGTGGAGAGTTCATCTATTTTCTTAAAAAGATAAGTGAAGTTTGTGGCAAATAATTATATTTTATGTAATATTTGTATTTCTTCACTGTTATTAGCTTCTGTTTTTATGTATTAATCAAGGTTGTTTTCTATTGAGCCTATAGAAATAGCATGGATATATCAATTTATAGCAATTACATAGGTAATCGAGATGCAATATTAAGGTAGCTACAAAATAGGAATGAACATAGTCGTGGCTGTTCTATGGCCACTAACCAATACGGTTTTGTGCAATGTTAAGCACGCATACTGGCTCGCTTTGCGGCTAATTTCTTTGCGCACTCTAAAGATACTAATTAAAGAATTATTTTGTTTTTCCCATGTTACAGAGCTATTTTTTCTGAGGATAACTGTCCAAATGCCATGTTTGTAGCACATCTGGTTTCGGAGATATGAAAAGATAAGGCGCCTGACTAGAAAGAAAAGAATTATTAACTGTCAGTGAAGAGAAGCACACACGTGCTATGTTGCATTTGCATTTTGTACCCTGCATTCAGTAAAGTGGTGAGATTTTAAGAGTGCACACGTGCTTTTCAAAGTTAGTAAATATACTGCTTAGCAACTGGTGTGCCTAGTAGTAACTGCGAAACAACTCATAAGAGTTTACATAAATAGACTACAAATATTGTTGTTAATGTGTATTGCTTTTTTCAAACAAATGTTAATTAAAGACATTTTCAAAGTACAAATTTTGCTCAGAGTCGAGAATTAATGTTACAAGCTTATCACGTGAGTGCTCATTCTGTGACGAACATTGTTAAAGAAGGCAAACAGTTTACCAAATTAGGAGAAGTTTCCATATTTAGATCTCCAGGGAAACATTGGGAAGCTAAAAAATGTGCTACTAACTTAGACAATTTTCAAAAGCGTGTTTCACGTAGAACAATTTATGATTTATATGATAAGGGTGTATATCCAACTGCCAAAAGGCTGACCAATTTAAGAAGGGGGAAAATAGAATATACGGATTCTGTATCTTCTATGCATAGTATTCTGAAATATCTTGGGTTCAAATATAGAAGAACCAATTATGGTTGCAAATTTCTGCTTGATAGAAGCGATATTGTTGCTGCAAGACTAAAATTTCTGTGCACAATGCATTACATTAGTACATGAGATTCATGGTGTAAAACTGCGTCATAAACACACATTCATATCTTCCGTATTTTAATGAAACAAAATTAGTTTAAAGCTCATTACAGGCAGAATACAAATATGGCATCATTAAAATAGAAACTATATTCACAAATCGTTGCAATGCCACTATTTTGTTTCGCTGTAGCAAACACCTTCTTTCGTAGAATGCATCTAATATGAATAATTGTGTTTTGTGTGCATATGAACGATAGCTATGTAAGCAAACTGTTCTCCAGTTCGAGGTTTTAAGGTTCAAATTTTGCAATAATCATTGTGTATGTTCTCACACACATGCTGAAATATTAAGCGAACTTCTCTGTCAGCATTGTATCACTGTATATCTCAGCATCTGTATGATATTTGCTAGGTTGAGACAAAAACAGATATACGTATCTTCCATCTCTGTCGCCCGATTGCCGTGGAGTTGGCAACACCAAGTTGGTTGGATAACCATATTGGCTCAACCCATGTTCATTCTTATTTTGTAGCTACTCTAGTGCAGCAGTAACACAATAGTAAAGAATAGGAATTGAGATTGAATAAAAATGACACTGACGGAAAAGGATTATATTTACTAAATTCCCTCTGCACTGCCTGTTTTATTGCGGTTTTACCAACATTGCTCTCCAAGATCTGCTTGCCAAAACATAACTAAGGTTGCTGAATGTATTCTCTTTCCACGTTGGAGAAGAATTTAGGCATTGTGACTGTTAGCCTATTTGCCTTATGACATCTTCAGGAGTCAAGTCTGGGTGACTCAGCTATTTAGGTGCTGCCCCATTGATCCCATTGATCCATCTGGCTCGGATTGATGAATTTTTTTAGTGTACTTAAAAATGACAGCACTATTTCAGTGGATCCTGTCGAAATTCTGGCTTACTGGCAGCGCTGATATGATCCTGGCTACTGACAGTGTCATTAACAAACAAAATAAGAAATCCTTCGAGAGGAAGGTAGGAGATGGAAAACCTGAAGAGTAATATAATTTTGAGCTGAACGAGTACTCAATGCTCCACTTATTGCTAGTATTTACCTAGAACACGTTTCGTTAGGATCTACCTAACACCATCAGCTGTTGTTGACTAATGGATTTTGGTTTGGTGAACTTCTTGGAGGTGATAGGGGCATCTCTGTCGGTATCTTGATGAACTTGAAGTTTGGGTTTTCTTCAAAGGTAGTGTTGAAATTAAACAATTTTCTTTCATATTTCTTTATGAAAATTTTTTCCCACATGGTTAATGCAGCTGGACATTGGACACTTTTTAACTAGTGGATTTTTTGTTCTGTATCGTGATTCTCCTTCCAAAAATGGTATGCTACCACCGATTTATCTATTTCTTTGTTCATGATGCTCCTAAAATGCTCTTTAAGCCTAGTGTTCATATTCCTTTTAGTTTTTCCAATGTAAAAGTAGTCACAGCCTTTGCAGTTTATCGGGCACACACCTGATTTTTTTGTCTGTAGGTATTTCCTTTGTATTATGTGATTTCAAAAGGTGTTGTACACTGAATATGTTTTGTGGGGCCAAAGTAATGTTGTGCTCTTTGAAGACTTTTTGGAAAAGGGATAATATGTAAATTTTCTATATGAAGTTTTATTGCTGAAGTTCACCAAACCAACATCCATTAGTCAACAACAGCTGATTAGGAAGATCCTAATGAAACGCGTTCTAGGTGAATACTAGCAATAAGTGGAGCATTGAGTACTAGTTTAACTCAAAATTATATTAATTATGTGCTTCATTGTATCATAGTCCTTACACATTGGAACCTGAAGAGTGTTACTGGACCAGACATTGACATGTGTATATAGTGCTGGGTTTCCATTGGTACCAATAACCCCCCATCAGGTAGGTTCTGAACTGTCCTTTGCCCATGTCACTTACCCACCACATATAACACCCGAGCAGGTCGTGTAATCCTGAAACAAGAGGGGAATAAGCAATTGGTAGAATGAATTATGATGAGTGAAATAGAAAACCCACCCAAACACTATTTCATATCCCACTTATGGTCTGTGGAATTGAACCACCTTGGTGAGAGGCGAGCAGCCTAACCACTCAGCCATAGTATCACCCAATACTACATATTGTACTTTATAGTATATAATAAAACCAAGGTCAGATACATAATTCACAGGGTTACATGAATGGAGAATCTGTTGGAAAAGCGGGCATCATTTACCAATCCATCAAAGGCATTTGAGATTTCTCTCTTTTTAACACTCCTTTGTACAAATATAATGAAATCTTCATTAAGAACAAATCCAGTAATATGTGGGGAACCGCTCCACCAATGTAGCAGAGAGTCATGTTTCCCTCTAGTTATACAAAAATTAAAAGTTTTCTTCTAAGGTATAGAAAATAACAGGTGCATAAATTACATGCGTAAATATGGTACTATGCACAATTAGTTGTTATATCAGACTTGGGAAAGAGTACTCCGAAGATGTGAACAGAATGGTTCCTCCCCTCCTTAACTGCATTAGCTACTGGCACATGAAACCAGTTTTCCACTTGGTGCTCACAAAGGGAATTAAAGTAGGGGAAAGCTTGACACCTTGGGAGTACTGTTCCCCAAGCCTATGTTATATAATATTGACTGGAATGTATGCACCTTGTTCACCATGAGTTGTATGATTTCTGTATAAGATGCAAGTTGAGACTGTGCCTTCATATAATGCAGTGTCTGAACATAGGCACTAGAGGATATAAATAAAATAATAAATTATATCCGTTAAAGCCAAAAATAGATGCCATTGTATTACAAATTTTAGTATACCAGGTGTCAAGTATATAGATGTCATCTTTTAAACCAGAAATTGATCTTGATGAGTACATTGGAAAGCAAATTTGAAAGTTGCTAGTGATGTTTAATTTCCAAAACAATTATTTGTATACTTTAAGCAACATTTTTAGTGAAAACTGTTAAAACTGAAGCACATTTGTTAAAGTTTGGATGAAACATAAAATAAAATAAATATTTTAATTTTGAAACATTTTCTTATTTGCACTTAATGTAAAACCCATATGATTTATAGTACAGTATAACATATACAAAGAGTTGCAGGTGTTTATCAAATCATTTAGTGAGAACAAACAAAAGTAAATTAGATGTTTTTATTTAGCACTTTAAGAAAATGTAATAAACAAAGAAAATTATTTAAGCATTTACTAAGCAAGGCTAACAATTAAACATATAAAAAGAAAAAATTGCTATATACACGAGTTGGTGCAAAAGTCATGGCAATATTTTTTTTTCTTGAAGATACAAGTCCAGTTGGAAACCGAGCTGTCCCCAAAGGATGCCCGGCGCCTCCGTGGGACTTTCCGTAGGGCAAGACCTAGGGACTAACAAGTTCCCCCATCTGGTCCGAAAACACAAGATGGGTGGAAGTGGATACGCCACTTACGCGCGCCAATCCCAAAGGGAAAGGCTACCGAACAACCTCGGTTGGGGTGCCTGGTGATCTAGCACACCTTCTACCAGCTATGCAGGCTAGTACGCGGGAATATATAGCTTCCCTCAACCCCGTCCACAGACGACGTACCCGATCACCCACGGGTATCGGGAACCACTGCCCCCTCGAGTCCAACTCAATCCGAACAACTTCCCTACTGGAGAGGCTCGGCAGTTCAGCTCGAGGTTCCTCTAGTAACGTCAGAGGTATCAAGTGATAAGGGTCCGCAGTACTCGCAACACAGCAGCTGAAGGGGATGGATCGACCCCCTATCTGGGGGTGCAAAAGAATGACAACACTGTACACATACAGTTGACACGACAAAGCTGGCCCTAAAGACCCTCAAAGTAGTCCCCTGCTACTGTCACCACATGTTGCCAACGATTTGGGAGGCGCTGAATACCATATGCCTCAGCATTTGCCGCACCATGTGTGAATCAGGTCACCTGTTTGCGCTTAGCGAAATAAATAACTTTTTAATGAGTAGAGTCAGCTCCTTTTAGGAATATACACTTTTCCTACCATTTTTAAACCCTCTAAAAAATAGAAATTGTCAAGTCCTGCAGAATGTACATATGTCAGGACTTTACTTCCTCATTTTAATGAAATTTTATTCCCATAAGCCTGTTCTTCATGTTAGGCAACAAGAATAAATTGGCCCGAGTGTGGTAGTAACTTGCCTGCCTTACAGTCAAGAAGTTTGACTCATCAGCGTGAGTTATCTGGATAAGGTTTTTTCAGGGTTTTCCCTTATTCTGAAAGATAGTTAAAGATAGTTAATTCCTAAATGCTATGGGCCCTGGGCTCATTTAGCATAATTTCACCCATTTTATTAATCATCCAATATGACTAACATTAAAGCACGTTAATAATAAAAATAAGAATTTAAACTAAGAAATTACAGAGACCCATATTGGGTGAATACGTTGGTTGTGGCAGCAATTGATAGAGTTTATGCAGTTGGCAGCAACAAAATTGGATGAATAGTTAAAGAAAGAGAAAGAAAGTAACTAGAAGGCAAAGAGAAAGTTCTTACTGTAACTAACAAGTTACTTGACCATTCCGATCAACGATTGCTCCATAAACAAAGGGCTATGCAGGATTTCGGAAATTTCAGACATTCCACCCATGTTTAACATTGTTATACATAAATATTGGGTGACTTTTCATCATTATTAGAAATAGCTAGATTTGTATACGAAATTACAATTATAAGGGTTAAAGAGATGATTTACCATAAAATTCTACTGCTTGCTTATACAATAACTTTATAAAGAAGCAGGGAATAGCAAATAAAATAAATTAAAAAGTAACCTGATTTCGAGTAACCAGATAGTATCCAATAAAGGCGAACACAAAAGATGTCCGATGTTGGTAGCAATGTTTATATCAAAGATAAGAATGACTGATTAGTAGCAAAAGATAATTGCAGTAATAAAATACCAATCACGTAGCACTTAAAGAAGGAAATGGAGGTAAAACAATGCAGATGTCTTGATCTTCTATCATATATTTTAACAATAATTCTCTTAATTGTTGTATATGTAAATTGTAATTAAATTAAAGATGTAGAAATGGTATTTTATGTTACTACATGGCAAAGTGAGAAGGCATATCGGAAAAAATTGGCAACACAGAGATGTTTACCACAGCTTATTGCACATACATGGTGAGTCCAGTGTATGTATAGTCTGTTCATATATCTTACGTCTTCTGGACAGCAACGTGCCATATGTCGGCAGGTGCAAGAAATCATATCATATAGGCAGTCGCAGCTTTCAATCGCTCTATTTGTGTTTCCTGTATGTCAACTTGCTAATATTTCACTCTTGTAATCAACCAGATAAGACCCGATAAGGAATGATTACAGTGCTGGTCACCTGAAGGACAAAAAAAAACTAAATAAAGGTATATACGTAATGAAACAAGTTAGACGAACTATGGATAATAAAACCTTAAAACAAGTGTATTATGCATTTATCTATTCACATATAAAATATGGGATATCTTTATGGGGTAATATAAATGCAAAAGAGGTGTTAACAATTTTTAGATTACAAAAGAAAGCTATCCGAATAATTGAAAATGTTGAGAGAAGATCTAGCTGTAGGCAGATATTTTAAGAAGCATAATATTTTAACTGTTCCATGCATATACATTTATGATAGCATTAAATATGTAATAGAAAGGAATCCATGTAAAAAGAACTGTAATGTACACCCATA
Organism: Mantis religiosa; assembly: GCA_030765055.1. NCBI lineage: Eukaryota > Metazoa > Arthropoda > Insecta > Mantodea > Mantidae > Mantis > Mantis religiosa. The sequence continues at coordinate 32,831,529 of CM060960.1, forward strand.
TAATGTAAGGAATAAAGCTGACTATTTTAGGACCACACTAAGGGGAACACTAAACAACAGATCATTAGAAAGTATCGGAAAAGACATGTATAATAGATTGCCAGGAAAAACAAAGAATCCTAAACTATGTAATATTAAGAATATAAAAAGGTATTTGTCAGAACAAGCTTTTTATAGTGTGGAAGAGTACAAAACAAAAAATGGAAAATAAACAATGTACACTTTAGTTTCTAAGCAGTGCATATAGTAGACTTAGTGTATTTTAATGTTTTTCTTATAATGTAAAATGACGTATCCTCTGTATGAAATATAGGGGATGAATAAATTGAAATTGAAATTGAAACGCTCTGTTGAGTAATACAAAAGCATTAAGTGCATCAGTCGGAGAACAAAGAAGAGTTGAAAATACAAGACTTCATATTATTTTCTTTATAAGTTAATGAATATAATAGAAATAGCCATCTACACAAAAATTAAGTTAGGTACTAACACATGCTGAACATGGTTATTACATTACTGAGATCACCAACAAGGTGATTGTTGATCTTAAAATAGTCGGTATAAATGGAAGGTAAATAAGAAACAATTAAAAAGGAAGTAAGCCCAGGTAAGATTTAAATAGTAAAATTCAGTTATCTAATATGATTATTATTCCAGGTTTGCCCTAATAAATACACTATCTACTAAAGAGTAATTGGGCACTGGTCTGAAATGTTTGTGTGGCTATTTTTGCCCCTTGAGAACCTTTTGGAACCATCTTTGGCTGCTATAACAGCAGCTACCTTGTCAGGCATGCTCTCCACTACTTTGTGTGAGACTTCCACTGGATGCATCTCCATTCCTCATGCAACATGTCAAGTCAGTTGGCCACAGGTAGTTGGCGGCATCTCCCGAGACCTCATTCGCTGGTCCAATTCATCCCAAAGGTGCTAGGAGGATTGAAGTCAGGATTCGGTGCAGGCAGTCCAACTGTTCAACACCCTGGAAGTAACAAGGGTTCATTCTATAAAAACGCCACAGTGTAGGGAGCCTTTCGTTATCCAGAATTGTAGAGCCTACCTCTGAGTTTAATGTGCCATGAACAAATCACCAGTGGTCCCAACTGCAGTATGAGAAACACCCCCATACCATCACTCCACCACCATTAAATTTTCTGGTAGGCACTATACACTCTGGCAAAAGCCATTCCACAGGTAGTCGACACACCCATACACGTGCATCAGATTGAAATAATGTGAATATAGATTTGTCATTCCATAGAACCAATTTCCACTGCTCCAATGTTCAGTTGCAATGGTCCAAACATCTGAGTCTCTGAGCTTCATTTGTCTTCGTGGTATGTGAGTTATGTGCTACTGCTCATCTGCGATCTCCAAATTGGTGAGCCTCTGTTTGCAATGTTCCAATGGAAACAAGCACGTTTGTTGCTAGTACAAAATTGAATCGAGAATATATTGACACATTGCTTCACTCACCTGTTTATTCACAGGACATGTTTCAAGAGCTCTTGCTCTTATCCTCAGCTGATACTCGACTAGTGCAAGTTGTAGTGGTTTCTTCTTTCTCCGTATTGTCAATAGATGGCGTGATGTACTTGTCAAAGATGTCCGGTGGTGGAGTTTCAAAATTCATGACTCTATGACGATTTTTGTTAATGAAGATTTTTTCCATACGGAAAGGTCTATGGGGTGATTAACGTATTTTATTAGAGATGTTTCCAAATTGATGTCATGTCTAGTATTCAAAAAATGTGAAACTCCACCACCGGACATCTTTGACAAGTACATCACGCCATCTATTGACAATACGGAGAAAGAAGAAACCACTACAACTTGCACTAGTCGAGTATCAGCTGAGGATAAGAGCAAGAGCTCTTGAAACATGTCCTGTGAATAAACAGGTGAGTGAAGCAATGTGTCAATATATTCTCGATTCAATTTTGTACTAGTTTGTGCTTCACTGTCCCTACGCTTCTTTCAAGTTTATACTTTGACGTTTGTTGCTGCTTGAAACTCCTGTCTGGTGGTAGTCATCGGCTGGGCCCTCTTCCTTACAATTTCATGTTTTAGGGATCTGCGGTCTCTGTTCAGAATTTTCAATCACCCTGAATGTTCACCATTGTCACAATTCTATTGACCTTCCACTTACGTACGACAAATGCTACTGTTGATTTGGGCCTGTTTATCTTAGTGGCTATTGCTCTGCTAAACAGCCCACTGAAGTGGCAGCCCACAATTATGCCCTTATCAAAGTTTGATAGCTCTGTCCCGTGTGCTCAACTGCTTTTCTTGCTCACTGCACACTGCTCACTGCCTACTGCAACACATAGAGGCCACAACAGTCAAATGACATGCTAAATGAGCTACAGCCATGGTGACTCAATTACTTTCTGGTAGATACGTAGAGGTAGATCTACTTTCCACCATGACAGGCATGAGTAGAAAGCACATGAAAAAACTCATCAAAACTTTCCTTTAACTCTGAAATCAAATGAAAATTATGATGTAAGTTTTGTTTTTTATTTGTACAAAGGCATGCAAATGTATTCCAATGCATGGAGGCGAGTTTCTTATCAGTTAGTTGTGACGGTTCAGTTTCCGTATACCTGACCAACGAGTTTGGCGCACAGGTATTTAAGCCTCAATGGAAAATAAAAACAACTTTGCTACATGAAACGCAGGTGGTTTTATACAACTCTCCAGTATCAACTTAGGTATTTATCGATCCTTTTCTTATTGACGTCATTTTCTCTCTCTTCCTTTCTCGCATATCCATTTTAATCTCCCTCTTTCTTTTTAAATGCATTTCCAATACTCAAACTTGTAGTTTTATATGAAACGAAATACTTCTACCTTTTATAGATTAGTGATAATTAATATAATATTAAACTATGTGGTATTTAAAACTTAAGTGTATCTTGTTTCGAAAATAAATATATTATTTCCTTTGTTATAGTTCTCAAGAACAGATTATATGGACATACTACTACAATTAATATAGCCACCAAGTTACCAAATGACTTAATGACCAACGAAATAAATAAAATAATTATTTTGTTTGATAATGACAGTTCATATACAAAATCAAATTAGTGTCACCGGCATGTTGGAGGTTTTTGCGGAGGAGTTCTTTAAAGTCAGTAAAACTGATATGATGCATTTCACTTTTAGCCTCATGTAGAAACCATCGAACTAGACCGGTTCTGAACTCGCAACCTTGGGATCAGAATGCCAGGACCTAAGTCACTCTGGTCAGCTTTTAGTATCATCATCATCATCATCATCATCATCATCATCATCATCATCATCATCATCATCATCATCATCATCATCATCATCATCAGGGCTGTGCCGTGGCTCAGTGGTTAGACTGCTTGGCTCTCACCAAGGCGGCCCGGGTTAGATCCCAGGCAACCGCAAAGTGAGATTTGTGGTGGACAACACGGCGCTGGGGCGGGTTTTCTCCGGGATCTCCGGTTTCCCCCGCCATCTCATTCCACCAGTGCTCCATCTTCATCTCATGTATCATCAGTGTCACTGCCTGCGGTGCCGTATGTAGTAAAAGCGGGCGTTAAACACTACACACATCATCATCATCATCATTATCATCATCCACCTCGGTAGCGTAGATGGTAGCATGTCTGCCTCACGTTCAAGAGGTCCCGAGTTCGAATCTCGGTCAGGGTGAGTTACCTGGATATGGTTTTATCCGGGGTTTTCCCTTATCCTTACAGACGAATGTTGGGTAACTCTAAGCTCCATGGACCCTGGACTCATTTGAGCATCATTTCACCCATTTCATTCATTGTCTGATATGACTTAACGTTGGAGGACGTAAATTACAAAAGAAGCAAAAATCATAACCTTTATTATTATTATTATTATTATTATTATTATTATTATTATTATTATTATTATTATTATTATTATTATTATTATTATTATTATTATTATTATTATTATTATTATTATTATTATTATTATTATTGTTGTTGTTGTTGTTGTTGTTGGGTAGACTGCTAGGCAGGATAATTCGTCACCTGCCCCCAGTGGTCTGTGGAGAATAACTTCAGTGTTGATCAGCAGGTACACTTGACCTTTGCTTTCACTAGGCTAAACTAAACGATCATAGAATTTTGTTTCCCTTACCTCTCCAACCCTGTCGTCCAACGGAAAACTTTTGCACCCACGGGTACATAGAATAACCTCTTAGGGAATGACATTCACATATCCCTTTCACTAGATAAAATATAAGAGAATACTGCAAGACTGCAAAGATGGATGAACAGTAACATTTTATGAATCTAATAAACATGTGTGGCGAACAGTTCTAGTAGGCATTGGGAAAGAGTGCATGTGCATAAATACAGTCTTTTCGTTTGAATGCATGGCCACATTACAGGGAATTGTTTGCCCTGCATTGTGCTTTTTCTAAACAGTAACATTTTCTCTCCTTAGTTGAACTGCTGTACAGAAGTTGATACTCCACAAAAAATGTGTTTAAGGTAATTTGGTTTTAACAAAATCTACATAATTTGTGTAGCAGGATTTTGTCTATCTCTTAAGTTTTACGAGTTACGCAAAAATCATTCAGAATGAAGAGGACATTCCCAAAAAAATTCAAGTTGTACATTTTATTTGTTATAAAATATCTTTAGCATCTGGTATTTTAATGAAAATCCTTTGATTCGTGTGTGAGAAAATAAAATTATTGAAATGTTTGAAAGTAATGAGTCGGACATGTTTCGGAGAACATCTTGTCCCCATCGTCAGCAGTTATCCGACTGGTTGGATCCGTGGTTTCCTGAAGTTAGCTGGTTGTCTGTGGCGGCATCTGTTGTCTGTGAGATGAACTTCCAAATAGAGTTTTCAGGCGGCAATTCGAAATTTAAAGTATACAGTTTGTTTATTATAATTAGCAACTTTTCCCAAACATCGAGTTCGGCTGCATTACTGGCTGATTTTAATAGCTTTATATTTGGTACAATTTCATGATTGGTGGCCCAGAAATGGTGAGCTATTGCTGATTTTTCTATTTGTTTGTATTTCATGCATCTCATATGTTTCTGTAACCTAATATGTAAACTTCTTTTGGTTTTTCCTATGTAGAACTTATTGCAGTCTGAGCAGTTGATTTTGTATATACCTGATTTCTTGTTTTCAGGTACTGGGTCTTTCAGGTTGTGCATAATAAGTTTCGTTCTCCGAAACATGTCCAAGTAAGGATAATGTAAGTGATGTTTGTTTTTAAATTACCGACTCATTACTTTCAAATGTTAAATACATCACTGTTTCTAACTTGTTGCTTCAAATAATATTATTGAAATGTGTTCCAAGTGAAGGAAAGTGGCGACTTTTTTTTTTTTTTTTTTTTTTTTTTTAATCTTTGCATAGCATCCTTGGAAGATGTGATTTTTTGTTTTTGTCTTATGATGTTCACACACACGGACTGTTTCCTAAAATGGTTATTTTGGACTCAGCAGAACTCAAATGTGTCAGGTAAGTGTGGGGATTCAGATTAGTTTTTCAAAATCTGCTCCCTAGGGTTACGGTAGTGTATTGTTTATGTTGGAACGACATTTGTGGGTGAAGAGGTTAACCAGCTGAGACAGTTGAATGTGTAATACAATTGTTTCTTCTGTCTAAGTGAGAAATCGAGCTGCTTTTCTGGAAAGGAGGTATGTAATTGCTCCATTTCTGGCATTTTGTTATTTATTTTAAGTTTAAGATAGATTATAATGAATGTGTATTGAAATTACTCCAGAAACTTGTAGAATAAGAAAATACAAACTTTCTTACATCCATAATCCTACTTGTTATAATAGCTGCTTAATCAGTGCTGCAGACGGGCAAAAATAAGTGCCGGTGACTGCAGTGGCTCCATGCAACATTCAACGAGTCAATGACATCATTCGTGGTGACCGCCGGTTAACAACAGGTGAATTATGTCTCATCTACAACCGTGGGCGAAGCAGATTAAGGTAAATGGTTTCTTTTGTTGTTTTTATTTATTGACGTCCTCCAACGTGAAGTTATATCGGATGGTGAATGAAATGGGTGAAATGATGCTCAAATGAGCCCAGAAAATAGAGAATGGTAGCATAAAATCTGTGTGGTGACGCTGTGGGTAAGAAGCAATTCATATGTGTGAGATGCATAAAGATATGAATATACAAGTATAGAAATGTGTTATTTTGTTCTCATAATTATATGTTGTATTGAAATGGAATGTTTTGCCTCTTTTTTCTTTCCATTCCGATTCGTCAACTATGCCAAACCTATGCATCCCCCAATTGTGGATGATTGGAATTTGTTTCCACCCGGAATAAAAATAAAAAGGAAGCATACAGAAAAAACTTAGCATTTAACATAATCTAGCAGGGGCGGCTGCTGTTTAGTAGCACAAGAGCACATGAAACCCCAATATTATTTTGTCTTGTAGAAGCCCTTTTCCTCTTTTCATTCGTTATTTGTATTTACCGCGCTCATTGCTTAATGTGTAGCAAGTAGACGGCGATAGCATGAGTATGTGGCAACATTGCAGGTAGCACACTTTTCAGTGCGTTATCTGAGAGATCTCTGTTAACAAAGATAAATCCATGGTAACCGTTCCACCAGCACGACTATAACGTTTAAAGCTCTGCGCATGCGTAGACGTATGGGTTTTGGTCTCTTCGACTAATTCCAGTACATATGTGATTCCACTCTATTTTGTACAGTTCTATTGTACACAAATAAACAAGATAAACGACAAATGCTACAGACAGGCATTGGTTGGGTACGCCCAGATGATAGCACAGTTTCGATGTGCACGTTAATTCACATTGGCAACGGTAGAGTTCTTGGTCATCTCTGGGAAGTTTATATATATTTAAACAATATTTTACAGCCCGTGTTTTACCTAAAGGTATATCATGGGATTATTTACAATAGTTATTTACACAGTAGTATACAGATTTATTCAAGTGTGCGGTAGATGCTCTTGATGAATCCTGATACTTGAACTGTATTGAAGTGAATCTTCAGAACCACGGGTAGAGGGGCCGAACATAAAGCGTCTGGTCGATCTTTTGAGAAATTACTGCACTCTGTCATCAAATGCAGAGCCGTCTGTGGGTGTTTTTCAGTGCAGTTACAGGTTGGCGAGGCTCTTATTTTCATTCTATGAAGGTAGACGTGAAAACGGCCATGATTTGTGAGGAATTGTGTGGTTATGTGATTGGGCCATAGAGATAAGGACAGACGGTGTTGTCTGTTGGGAATGAAAAGTTTGGTATGAAAGGCATTGTTGGATCTGGTGTATATGGAGTTCCAAACTGAAGTGTAGTATTCTGTTAGCAGCTGCTTGCCCCGAGTTATGCGAATTGATTTGTAGTCTAAGGTGGTCTTGTGACTGGCAGCAATCCTAGCGAGGTAATCAGCTCTTTCATTCCCCCGTAGACCTGCATGACCTTTGACCCAATGAAGAGTGATGTTGTGTGCCTTGTTTAGGGTGATGATCTTTTCTCTGAGCTGAACGGCCAAGGGGTGGGTTGTTCTTCTGTGTGCAATGGCGAGGAGAGAGGCCATTGAGTCAACATGTATGGCGAAAGTTGTGCTACCGGTTTTCTGTTGTTCTTTCCACTCCACAGCTGCTTTAATACCTAGAAGTTCAGCCTGGAATACTGAGTTTTCTAGGTCTAATCTTTTAACTCCTATGTAGATCTCTTTGGAGTTTTCTGTAACCACCATTCCTGCACCAACGTGGTTTACTGTCTTGAAGCCATCTGCGAAAATAAGAATTTCAGCTTTCCCTAATTCTCCTGAAGTATTTATATGGATATGATTATCTTTGGGATGAATATCTTTGGATCTGGTTGGAATTTCCGTTCGTTTCAGCATCGGGATTACTGAATTAGTGGAGTGTCCTTTCGATATAGCTTTAACGTCGTTATGTAAGAGGATAGCTGATTCGATGGGCGGTTACCTGCAAGGCGTTGTTTGATACAGTTCTGTACGCTTTTGTAGCGAAAATCAAGAAGGATATTTGGATTTGGCGTAATTTGAGCGTGGCCCTTTGGGATGTAGACGTGATCCAGACTTCCGCAGCATACATTATTGCAGGAAGAATGGCGTGGTTATAAATAGTCATTAGATGAGGATAGGACATTCCCCATGTACTTTTGGAGCATCTCACTAGGCTGTTGCGTATATGTACTACATATCTCTGAGCTCTGGGAAGTGCTACTATCTATAGAGTTTAACTGCAACTATCTCCAAATACAAAGAATGTTTACAACTCCTAGCGCTAAACAGCCTTTACTTTGTTGCTTTGGATACGGTGTGTTTTTACAGTCCAGTTTCTAAACAGATGTTTTGTTTTAAACACTGTGATAAACTTGGAATTTGTAGATAATCAGCAGATGAGACATTTGTGAGTTTCTTAGTACATCAACTAGCGCTTTAGCGCAACACAATTACTCTTTGTTGTGTGCAGCGACCGATCGCGAGGTTTTCCGAACTTTGTGACTGTTGAGCTTCTCTCAGGAGGCCGCTATGAACTCGGTGGATTCCATTTTAAGAAATAAAATAGATAGTGACTTGCGAAGAAAAAATGTAATAAGGCGCAGCCCAATTTGGCAGTTAAGCATGTTACAAAAATCAGAAGCGGGACTACAGGCGCAAATTTAACAATGTATACACATCCTGTAAGTGACCATGAAGTTGAAAGCGTATTTTGCTTTCCGTGCCTTATTTTTAGCTCTGAAGTGAGTAATTGGACTACAGTAGGAAGTGCCGACTTGGTACATCTTACTGAAAAGATAAAGAAGCACGGGAATTCACGCTGACGTAAGAATGCATGTATTCAGTTCGCCAAGTTTGGTCGTGTGAATATTAATGCTCAGCTTACAGACTCTCAGCAAAGCGACACAATAAGCAAGGTGATAGGAAGAGATACATTTTTTCTAGGCTAATAGATTGTGTAAAATTTTGTGGGGCGTTTGAGCTATGACTCAATAATAGTAGTGGTGGTAACAGTAGCGGATAGTGCTAGTGTGCATTTTAAGTGTAGGGCTTGTGAACACCCACATTTTTATTCCACAATCCGCCACTGTAATCTAGAAGCTACAGGTTTCAATATACGAGGCATGTTTTTTAAGTCAGTACCGTTTTGCGGCTCCGCCGCCGCAGCGCTACGGTCGGCGTTCCGCGCATGCACGCTGGTTACCTTCTCTCTTGTCTACGCACTGACGCCATTACAGTCTGATTCTTCATTGTATACGTTGGTTACTGAGTGTTTAAGATGCCTCCGACAATCGTGAGTCCCGCCGATTGTGAAGTCCGGGCTGTTATACGATTTCTTAGTGCTAAAGGCGTAAAACCGATCGATATTCATCGTGAGATCTCTGAAGTTTACGGACGAAACATTATGAGTGATGGAATGGCAAGGAAATGGGTGAGAGCATTTAAAGATGGCCGCACAAATGTGCATGATGAAGAACGGAGTGGGCGTCCTTCGGTCGTTACTGAAGATCTGGTGTAAAAAGTGGACGTAAAGGTGAGAGAAAACAGACGCTTTACAATTTCATCATTGTGCGACTATTTTCCTCAATATTCTCGTAGTGTTTTGTATCGCATTGTGATCGAGAACTTGAAGTACCGGAAATTGTGTTCACGTTGGGTTCCGAAAATGTTGACGGATTTGCACAAAACCCAACGTTTAGGAAGTGCATTGACTTTCCTTGAGCTTTACCACAATGAAGGTGAAGATTTTTTTTAGACCAAATTGTTACTGGTGACGAAGCATGGGTGGCCTACGTCACACCAGAATCGAAACAACAATCCATGGAATGGCGACATTCATCATCACCCACAAAAGTGAAGTTTAAGCAAACAATTTCTGCCCGGAAAATCATTTGCACAGTTTTTTTTTTTGGGGGGGGACAGAAAAGGAGTATTGCTAGTGTAGTTTCTGCCTCGTAATGAGACAATCAATGCAGCGTCTTATTGTGAGACATTGAACAATCTGCGCCGTGCAATCCAGAACAAAAGACGTGGCAAGTTGAGTAAGGGTATCGTTTTGCTGCTTAAAAATGCCCGTCCACATGCGGCTAATCGGACCAAAGATCTCATCAAATCTTTTCAATGGGAAACTCTAGATCATCCTCCATAAAACCCTGATCTGGCGCCCAGCGACTACCATTTGTTCCTGCACTTGAAGAAACATCTGGGCGGTCAGCGTCTTCAAGAAGATAACGAAGTCAAAACAGTTGTGATACAGTGGTTAACACGTCAGGCGGCAGGATTTTATGAGGAGGGTATTCAAAAACTGGTGCCACGTTATGACAAGTGCCTCAATATTCATGGAAATTATGTAGAAAAGTAGATTAAGGTACAGGCTTTCACGTAAAAATAAAATTATTGCGATATTTATGCACGTCTTTTTTTAAATTCCAAAACGGCACTGACTTAAAAAAAACATGCCTCGTAAGATAAAAGCTTTAATATTTACGTGGCAAATTGGGGTTTTGTGAAAGATTTTCCAAATATTGATCCGATTCACCCGTGATTACCTTTTCTACTTAGCATGTAGTGGTAGAGAATCTTGTGTGAATGTAACATCAGGATTGTTTTATTAGTGATATGACAACAATTCTGCAGAAGGTTTTCAAATCCGTTATCGAGCAAAATGGCTGACTAACGTATCAGTTTCAGGGGCGTATTCCCTTATCGCATGACTGCTAGTTTGCCTCTTGGTGCTGGACTTAGATTGTTTCCAGGGATCGGAATGTAAACATGATATACCTTCAATGCGTATTTTGCACTCTTTTGTGCTTCTTTATCGGTAAGTGTGATTGCTGTCATACCTCGAAAGTTAAGAATTCAACTAAAGTCTATATTACCTTGAAACATTAACGTTAAAGTTTACACAAATACAAATATTTGCCACTAAGGCTTCACTTATCTTAAGAAATTGGTGTTAATACTTATTTTCAAATGGAGATCTATTTCGCAAACAAATCGCTTTCGTCCTCAGTCCACAGAAAAACTCCGTTGTCAAGGATACCGGTTACCACGTTTTTCTTATGTTTTTATAGTATTACTAACATCTGAAAACGAAACAGACCTAAAAACAGAATCAACTGCTGGTATTTCAAAATTCATTACGCGATGTTTATTTTTTAAAATAAATATCTTTTCCCACACTGTTAAATCTATCGGACCATTTAATTGTTTTAATAATTTAACTTCAGGATTTATTTCATGGTTAAATGACCAAAAATGATCTGCTAAGGCCGATTTATACTTAATGTTACGAAATGTTTTTTCGTTCTGGTTTCTAAATTAAGTTTTGTCTTTCCAATATAAACCTGATCACAATCCAAACAATTAAATTGATAAATAATAGATTTTTTATTACTAGGAATTTTATTCTTTTTAGAAAAATGAAGTAAAATTTTAATACTATATTTATTTTGAGGAACTAAAGTTATACCAACTTCTTTAAAAATGTTATGAAAATTTTTATTAACCCAAGGATGGTAAGTAAACTTTTTTAAAATTATAATAGTCTTTTATTTTTTGAGAGTAGAAATATAATTAATATTTTTTTATATTTAAATTTTTGAATCTTTTTTGTATAAAGTCTTTATTAAAACCATTAAAATAGTATTAATAATATGTTTATATTCTTTATTAAAATCTTCTTTATTCAGGTGTATATTTATTAGTCTATAAATCAAACTATTAAAAACAGCAAATTTATGTGGAAAAGCATTAAAACTTTTATTTTTTATGTAATTATCAATATGAGTAGACCTCCTCTAAATACCAAAATCTAATTTGTTATTATTTCTTATTATTTTCAAATCTAGAAAAGGAAGAAATCCATTAATTTCAGTTTCTAATGTGAATTTTATAGGTTTATCTTGTAAATTTAGTAATTATAAACCATAATTAATTTGTTTTTCAGGAACAATAGCAAAAATGTCATCAACATCTCTATACCATGTTTTAAAAATTAAAGGAAAAGCTTTAGTGACTTGAATTTCGAAAAAACGCCTAAAAAGATCAGCAAGAAAGGCTGAAAGAGGATTACCCATTGCTAAGTCAGAAGTTTGTTGAAAAAATTCACAATTAAAATTGAAAAAATTTTGATCTAAACAAAAATCAGTAAGTTTAACAAAATCAACTATTAAATCCTCATGTAAATTTATTGAATTCAACCACTTTTTTTTAAATAAATTAAAAGTTTATCTCTAGGAATACTAGAAAATAAGGCAGCTACATCAAAAGAAATAAGTTTATCAGTTTTAGATAATACAACACTATCAATCTTTTTAATTAGTTCAAAATAGTTTTTAATACTTAACCTTTCAAATTTATCAAAATTTCTAAATTTTTTGTGTAACCATTTTGCTAAATTCTAAGTTGGTGAGTTTAGACAATTAACAATAGGTTTCATTTTATTACCGGGCTTGTGAATCTTTATTATTTTTAATACTATATTTATTTTGAGGAACTAAAGTTATACCAATTTCTTTAAAAATGTTCTGAAAATGTCTATTAACCCACGGATGGTAAGTAAATTTTTAAAATTTTAATCGTCCTTTATTTGTTAAGGGTAGAAATATCATTAACAGTTTTTGATATTTAAATTTTTCAACCTTCTTTTGTATAAAATCTTTATTAAAACCATTAATTAAAGCAGTATTAATAATATGTTTATATTCTTTATTAAATTCTTCTTTATTCAGGCGTATATTTATTAATCTATAAATCAAACTATTAAAAATATTTGTGTAATATTTATTGCTTCACTGTTGCTTTGGTTCATGCCTCGTAAGCAAAAGTATTTACAGATTTAACTCATTATATTTAGCAATTTCAAAATACCATAACTTAAGAAAGAAGATCTGCTAAGTCCAATGGAATTAATTTCGTCTGATTATTTTACAGGCTGATGCTTTCATATCTGTGTATTCCATTTCGATAGAAAAAACGCATTGTGTGCAATCACATGGTTCTTTCTACTCATTCTGGACAAACGATTCCTATATGTTAATCGACACAAATATTTGTAAGAAGTGGTTGCATTACACATTTCCTTATAATTAAAATGGTAATAGAATACCATTCTATTGGCCAGCACACTAAATAGAACGAGTAATGACTTCCTATTCCAGAAAATTGTAAACGTTTGAAAACTCAAACATAGCAAGGAATATCTTAAAAATAGTTAAAAGAAATTGATATGAATTGTGCGTTTAACGACACTTGACACTTGATGTGTACTAAGATTTTTTCCATCTCTTACGGTTTACCGGTACCTACGCAAAAGTCATTCAGAATGAAGACTTCAGAAAAGTCGATATTCATTTTATTTGTCATGATTTTTTTTTTGTTGCAATACTTGATTCGTAAGTTGATCTTGTTAACACGTATTTGGTTGTGCCCGCCGTAGTAGCGTGGTGGTAGCGCGTCTGCCTCGCGTTCAAGATCAGGATGAGTTACCTGGATACGGTTTTTTCGTGGTTTTCCCTTATCCTGGAAGACGAATGTCAGGTAACTCTAAGCTCTGTGGACCCTGGCCTCAGTTGAGCATCATTTCACCCATTCCATTCTTCGTCCTATATGACTTAACGTTGGAGGAGGTAAATTAAAAAAAAAGTTGCGGAGTGTAGTGATGTATCCAAGTTTCATACATGGTAATAAGCCGTCTTAAAAATTCACTGGCAGTTTTATAGTAGAACTCCATATTCTTAACAGAAACAGTTTTTCTTTGTAACTTTTGATCAGATGTCAACAAATACGGCACCCATCTTGCACAAACTTTGTGAAAGCCCAAAATATTACCTAACATATTACCTGCACATTATTTTAATAAACTTTAATCTGCGGTCTTCCAGTACTAAACGATAAATTTTTTCAATGATCTCTGGACTTGTGACTTCCACAGGGCGTCCAGAGCGAGGCTCATCACTACTGCTCGTACGTCCCATTTTAAACTCTACAACCCACCTTTTAATAATTGTATATGAAGGGACAGAGTCTTTCAATGTACTGTCAATTTACTCCTTGATTTCTTTAGGCGTTAAGCCTTTCAAATGGTCGTTAATCTCTCTTATTTTAATGAAAATTATTTGGAGCTTTCCTCGCTTTGAAAGTCACACCTCGCCACTGTACTTACGTGTGACTATACAATAGAAACAGTACTGAAGAATAGGCTTATTTCTTTGTGTTAGGAATTTGCAGCTCTTTTCGGACTTTAACCAATCCCTGGTAAGGCAAAACATAAGATAGTGTCTAACCATTTCATAATTTGAGAATTGACTCCTGTCGAATCTCCATTGAGCAGTAAAAAGCATAAAATCCATAGAAAAAGCTTACATATAACTTTATTTTAGGATAGATGCCACAGCACAAAATCCTTGGTTGTTTTATTAATATTGTTACTGCTTATTTAAATGATTTTTTTTAAAATTAGGTGTGTGTACAGTACAGGATTGTCCATCCACTAGGCAGACCGCCCAACGGCGCCTAATGCATGACCTTTTTTGCAACTACGACCAGTCAGCAGTGCCCAAGAAGGCCAATAACACCAATTCCGAAATTCGAGTCACCTTTGTGCTGAAAGAATTCCAGTTCGTAAGTACTGTACCTCATTTTATGTTGCCTACACGTGAAATTAGTTTTCTATGTGCAGTCTAACGAAACATACGAGGGTGGTCTGAAAAGTTTCCGACCTAATAAAGATACAAGTCTTTTCTTCAGTTTTTTTTTAACATAGTCTGTTTGTAACTCTACACACTTCTCCCAGCGATGCCCCCATCTCTGTAACCCGTCCAAATAGTACCTGGCGTTTTTTCAACATAGTCTCCTTGTAACTCTACACACTTCTCCCAGCGATGCCCTCATCTCTGTAACCCGTCTAAATAGTACCTGGCGTTTTTCAACATAGTCTCCTTGTAGCTCTACATACTTCTCCCAACGATGCTCCCATCTCTATAACACGTCCAAATAATACTCGGCGTTTTTCAACATAGTCTCCTTGTAACTCTACACACTTCTCCCAGCGATGCCCCCATCTCTGTAACCCGTCCAAATAGTACCTGGCGTTTTTTCAACATAGTCTCCTTGTAACTCTACACACTTCTCCCAGCGATGCCCTCATCTCTGTAACCCGTCTAAATAGTACCTGGCGTTTTTCAACATAGTCTCCTTGTAGCTCTACATACTTCTCCCAACGATGCTCCCATCTCTATAACACGTCCAAATAGTACTCGGCGTTTTTCAACATAGTCTCCTTGTTGTAACTCTACACACTTCTCCCAGCGATGCCCCCATCTCTGTAACCCGTCCAAATAGTACCTGGCGTTTTTCAACATAGTCTCCTTGTAGCTCTACATACTTCTCCCAACGATGCTCCCATCTCTATAACACGTCCAAATAGTACTCGGCGTTTTTCAACATTGTCTCCTTGTAACTCTACACACTTCTCCCAGCGATGCTCCCATCTCTGTAACCCGTCCAAATAGTACTCGGCGTTTTTCAACATAGTCTCCTTGTAACTCTACACACTTCTCCCAGCGATGCTCCCATCTCTGTAACACGTCCAAATAGTACTCGGCGTTTTTCAACATAGTCTCCTTGTAACTATACACACTTCTCCCAGCGATGTCCCCATCTCTGTAACCCGTCCAAATAGTACTCGACGTTTTTCAATATAGTCTCCTTGTAACTATACACACTTCTCCCAGCGATGCCCCCATCTCTGTAGCCCGTCCAAATAGTACTCGGCGTTTTTCACTACAAAATAATTGTTCACGAAGGTGATTGCCTCTTCATTTGACGAAAATCTGTGTCCTCCGAGCGGAATTTTCAGATGAGGGAACAAAAAGAAGTCCTTTGGGGATATATCTGGTGAGTAAGGCGGATGGTCAATTAGTTCAAACCGTAATTCGTAGATTTTTGCCATTTCAACCGCTGAGGTGTGAGACGGTGCGTTGTCTTGGTGAAACAGATGTGGCCGTTTTACCGCAATTTCTGCCTTCAGCTTATCAAGTAATGATGCTTAGTATGTTCCAGTAATCGTTTTTCATTTTGAAGATAACCGATTACAAAAAATCCATGACTATCCCTAAAAACAATCACCATAACTTTCCCAGCCGAAAACAACAACAGTTTTTGCTTTTTTGAAGCCGGTTTCCCCTTTGCAGTCCACTGTTTGGACTATATTTTTGTTTCGGGCGTATAATGGTGTATCCAAGTTTCATCTACAGTAATCAATCGGCGCCAAAACTCGGATTTATTGCACCTAAACTGCGCCAACAGAGCGTTGGAAATGTTCATTCGCATACGTTTTTGGTGCAAACGCAGCACCCAACGCGCGAACAGCTTTCTCATGTCTAAATGTTGATTTAATATGTGACAAACACGTTCTTTTGACATGTTCATAGCCTCTGCTATCTCTCTCACTTTAATTCGGCCGTCGTCTAGCACCATTTGGTGAACTTTGGCGATGTTTTCTTCGGTAGTTGCAGTTTTTGGACGTCCCGAACGTTCATCGTCTCCCAAGCTCTTACGGCCACGTTTAAATTCAGCTGCCCAAAATTTCACTGTGGTAAATGATGGTGCAGAGTCCCCATACACAGAATCCAACTGATCTTTGATTTGCGTAGGAGTATTGCCTTTGAAAAACAAATATTTAATGACAGATCGATACTCGATTTTGTCCATTTTCATAAAAGCACTCACATGAACTCACTCAAACGACTGTTGCGTAACAACTGAGCGTCCAAAATGGCTGAAACTTTGGTGAGTAACTGTCAACAGATGAACAACGAGTGCTGCAAATTCATGTTGAGGTCGGAAACTTTCCAGACCGCCCTCATATGGTACTATTTAAACAACATAGGACTTTCTAACTTTGATTCCTTAATTTTTGTTGCAGTATACATTTCATGATGATCTCCAGGTACGCGTTTTCACAGTCCTGGTAAGTGTTAAATATGATATAACTAGTTCTGCTGTAACATCTTGGTTCGTTTATTGAAATCACATTCCTTATAATGTATTTGTATTTCTAGAACTGGTTAGACAAAAAACTGTCGTGGGACCGTTCGTCGTATGATGGAATCTCGGTTATAAATGTGGACAGTAATCGCATATGGATGCCAGAAATATCAATTGAAAACCCGTAAGTATCTTATAGACTTGAACCGTTTGGTTGGATGTATTAAACTGTGACTGATGGGTACAAATGTGTAACAAAATATAAATAGGGAAGCCACATACCAATAGTTTTGCAAGAATTTTTAGTCTTGAGGTTCTGAAATTTGAATAGTGCAAGAAATTGCGAAAAAAAATATAAATACCTGTTTTTGTTCTTAAAAAGACTTGAAACCGATAAAAATGCCCAAAAGTGGCTTAATTTTGCTCAAAATGTTATGAGCAGGGTGTAAAGTATTTTATATTTTGGCAATGGTTCCACGTTGGGACGCCAATTTGTAGCTAATTTATTTTATTGGCAAGCAAATGAGTTATACGTTAGCGTTACAATTTGAAGCAACTATGTGGCGAGCAATAAGGTTTCTCTCAGGGTATGCGTGGATATGTGTGAGAAGGGTGGTTTTATTGACACTGGAATGCCCGTTTCAAACTTATTTATTCACTGCTTCTTTTTTTAGAACATCGAAATTGAAGTTGCCGACCAAGGGTTACCAATATCCCTGTTTAGAGTTACTGAAGGCGGAATGTTTATTACTCGATCAACTTTATTCGTTCCTCACGTATATATGAACCGACAAATACCTTCTCTCATTTCTTGTATGCCTGGCCCAAGACAGAACAAGAGGACTGCTCTAATCGCCCTCGCCTCAGACTGTTTCAATGGCTTCCCAGCCACGAAGTGTCTGATCGGCTGCACGCCGAAGACTGTTTTACACAGCTGCGCGTGTGGGTGTATATGTAACTTTGACTTTTTGGAAACCCTCTTTTCACACAAAGATTCTCTTTGTGGCTATTTTGTCGTCATTATGAATGATTCAAAGAATATCCTATTCAACAAGTCAAGGGCTATCCTTTAGAAATCTGCTAAGGACACTTTCTTACGTTTCTTTTGTTAAAACAACTTATTCACCCAAACTGCTATTCGACTCGACTGCCCTTGCACGTGTTGTAACAAAGAACCAACATTCCTTTGACATCCATCATGATACTTTATACATTGCAATTCTTAATTTCGGTATCAAGGGCTAGGAAGCTCTTACCGCTAGCGGTTTCCTATGCAGGTTGCGACCGACCTCCTCCCACATCCAAACAAGTCATAGATAAGAAATGCACAGCGGAGAGGCATTGAAACCGGTTGCCCAGAGAAAAAAATGACTTATGAGACATTCGTAAATGCACATCTATCTAGATCATTATGTAAAACATACAAACATCGAAATACAAACTTTCTTAGTATTAATATTCCATTAATGGTGCACAAGGGTCATTGCACCCGTTTCTACAGCCGTTGAGGAACTCAGAGCTATCTCCTTTCTGTCCTCCGACTTAACTCTCGTCCTGCAAAACGCATGTCCCCGTCATTACCTGGTTAAGAGCACTGGGAGGTTATTTTTCCCCAGACAATGCTAATTTTTACCAATATTAAAATTTAAATATTGTGATTTTGTGGGTTCGTGAAATTAACAGTCCAATTGCACAACTCAACAATGTTCTTTATTTCCACTGAATTACAGTCGGAACACTTGCCGATTACACAGAATTACGTAATGCACACAATTACAATTCACCAGTTCATCTGTCACAGGTCCACTGCACTCGCAGGTCCGATGCACGTTCACAGTCTTCTTGTCCGTTAACTCACTCGGCGCTCCTCACGCTGCTCGCCAAGAACTGACTTTCCTCCAGCGTTGCTTATATAGGACCAACTGGCCAACCTAGAAGGTTCCGGATTAGATTAAATATCCTGTATGTTCGAGAACTCAGGGGAGGGGAAAGAGGCGCACAGTGATGGTTTTACAGTCACCCCTCGTTACCGCTATAAGACAAATGTGTGGGCGTGGTCGAACGTCTCCCGTCCGGCCCCACCTCCGGCCAGCTCCACAGGAAGTCCTGACGTTCGGGTGACAATATATAGAAAACTAAACATAATCAGAAATTGAAATTCGGTATTATTACTGTATAATATTTAAATTATGTTCACATAGGTCCATGCAAAAGGGGCATAAATCACACCGTGTGTCCTGAAAAAAAATATTGCACCCTGTATTTCAGGTGCCCTTTACTGGTATGAATTTAAAGCTACATGCACCAAATTTTATCCTAAATAACCTGATACAGCTTTATAATATCGGTTAAATGAAAATCCCATATAGTTTATACTATGCACATGAAAAATTAATTAGTTTTGAGTAAAAAAAAAGATAATATTTTCAAGGACTAAATATTTGTTTTCATCCATTTTATAAATCACATGGTTATAAATGTTAGCTGAATGTGTTCAAGGAACATTGACAAATAACCACTACAAATTTTGTGTCCATATCTTTTATAGTTTTTGAGAAACGTGCACCTAAGTATGAAAAATCAAGGTTTTGGGAAATCACGATCAAAGATTAAGCACCATTCTCAGGAAGTGGGCGTATCATTACGCCGCCATATTTAAATTGACGAATTAAAGGGCTTTAATACCAGCTGACAACCTATGTTATATATCATTTTAAAGCCGAAGAATTATTTAATTTTTTAACATTAAAAACAAAAAAATGGATTTTTTTAGACCTATCGACTTCCCAGTGCCCTTAAGTCGCTTCTAGGACAGACATACGCATTGCACACCTCGAGCTGTCCCTCAGCCTGCCAACGATGCTATTGTTGATGATAGGAGCCGCTACCACTACCAGTTTACGCAGTATTTCGAAGCTGCAGTATTAATGTTTTAATTCCATGTATCTCCAATTAATTTAAGCAAGTAATTATTTGTATGTATCTAATTCTTAACCTTACCTACTCGTGTGCAAAATTTGAGGTTAGCTATCGATATGCACTCATATACAGTTTCCCTTGCTAGAAGATTAACAGATGTTAAAATCGACGTTAACAAATGTAACGTAACAATTGTAGCAGCGCTAACAATGCTGTTAAATTTCTTGCATTTCACCAATCTGTTTTCTGAAAATGTTAACAATTACGTGTTAAAGTCAAGAAACTTGTAAATACTACAGCGATAGAAGGCTGTGGATGAGTCGTATTACTTTCTGAACGTACTGCGATGCGCTTTTGTTTTCATTTTCGTCTGTACTGCAGTCTGCACACAGCTAAAAATGGCGGATAAACAAAATCGTAAACAAAAGCCGTGAAACACATTTCTCATCCATGGAGAAAGAACTGTTAATTGAATTGGTGACGAAGTGTAAGGATATCGTGGAAAATAAGAGGACGGATGCGGTGAATGTAAAAGAGAAAGATGTCACGAGGGAAAAAATTGGAAACGAATTTAATTCAAATGCATGTGTCATTACTAGAAACACGAAACATCTTCAGTATTACGTAAATTGAAAACGAGGTGCGAAGAAGTACAAGTGACGAGTGACTTGAACGTTTCAAGACGGAAGGTGGAAAGTGTATTATCCACATAATTCAGTGAATTATAAAATCACAAAGTTATTAATACTTGAAGCAAAGGCGAGATCGGCATATTCCTTTCGATGCATGTTCTAACTCAGTATTACGTAAATTTAAAACGAGGAGCGAAGGACAAGTGACGAGTGACTTGAACGTTTCAAGACGGGTGGTAGTGTATTATCCACATAATTCAGTGAATTATAAAATTGCAAAGTTATTAATATTTGAAGCAAAGGCGGGATCGGCATATTCCTTTCGATGCATGTTCTAACTCATTATTACGTAAATTTAAAACGAGGAGCGAAGGACAAGTGACGAGTGACTTGAACGTTTCAAGAGGGTGGTAGTGTATTATCCACACAATTCAGTGAATTATAAAATTGCAAAGTTATTAATATTTGAAGCAAAGCCGGGATCGGCATATTCCTTTCGATGTATATTCTAACTCATTATTACGTAAATTTAAAACGAGGAGCGAAGGACAAGTGACGAGTGACTTGAACGTTTCAAGACGGGAGGCAGTGTATTATCCACACAATTCAGCGAATTATAAAGTTGCAAGGTTATTAATACTTGAAGCAAAGGAGAGATCGCCATATTCCTTTCGATGCATGTTCTAACCTCTCTTGTACTTCCGCAGTAACCTTCATAGCAACTTGTTTCGACAGTCTATACCTCCGTAAAACAATTTTCTTCGGATAGTTCCTCAAAATAATTTCTCCTCATAGGCCGTACTCTACTACGAATGCCATTTAGACGGTCTTAAATATAGCAAATCGACAACAACAGCTGCGTTCACGCCCGCCATCTTGAATATTTAGAATTGTTAAGGACTTAACATCAGAAATTTGACTTGTTAGTTTAAAAAGAGATTTAACACGAGTGTTAAGTTAACACTTGTTGGTGAAATGCAATTTTTGTTATAACTATTGTTAAACCCGTGTTAAGTCTTAACTGTTGGTGAAATCGGGCATATATATGTGCATATGTATGTGTATGAATGAGTTGCCAAAAGCATACATCCTTGCACAAAGAGAACTATAGAGATTATAATTGACTTGATATAAACATGCTACCTATATTCACTCAATACCATACTTTCTAGGTGGCATTGGTACAAAATTTATAAATGCAGCCTTGTCATCAGGGCTTGGTTTTTGCTCACCTTAGTGGAATTGTGAGGATTAGTAAACTAATTTCAAATAAATAACTTGCTTTGTTACCAGGGACAGATCGAAGGAAGGAGATTTGGGCCTATCGGGTGCTTCGTGCATTCTTATGAACTATGGTTTGGTTCACTGTACTGTGACCTCCACCTTCAGTGCTCCATGCACTGCGGACATAACACGCTGGCCATACGACTCCCAAAGCTGCAAAATACTCATCAAACCCTGGACCAAGAGCGCCGATGACTTAGAGCTCAACGTATGGTCCCCTAACAGACACTACAGCATGGTAAGTACACCAAAATAGTAGTAGCAGTAGTAGTAATAATAATGTCATTCTTTGGTCAGAGCATAATGTTCATTATCTCTCTGCATTTTGTCATTATTCACACTGCAAGACCGTGTTGGCCCTTCCTAAAAGTATAAAGTATCTTTCTTTGCAGGTATTCGAGGATAATTATATTCCTAGCAGGGAATGGAGCCTTCAGGAGTCACAACTCCAACAAATAAGTACATCGTTCCAAAATTCTACGTACTCATACATAGAAATGACCATGAAAATGAAAAGGCATGGGAACCTCGAGGAAGCTGTCAACGTGATGCCAGGCATAGGTAGACAAGAAAACTTATTGGTTATTCCTTTGTTTACTGTTTCTACCATATATGTAGTAAGCAGATAATGTTTTAGTTAATTGATGGAAATTAATCATTTCTTCATACTAGCCGGATATAGGCTAAGGTTTTTGATAGATAGAGTCAAAAGTTTAAGTGGAGAGGTTCTATTCCCATTAGACCTGGACCCGGGCCTCCTTCTACTCCGGGAGCGATGGATACTCCGGGGCTCTTTCCATAGGGCAATACCTGATTTCTTAAAAAGCCCCCCCCCCCGCCGCTGAGCACAACGTCAAGACGGGATGGAAGTGGATACGCCACTTACGCGCGTCAACCACGCAGGGAAGACTACCGAAAACCTCGGTTGGGCCGCCTGGACTTATTAGGCAACCTTCTACCCCCTCCGGGCGGCCGTAGCCTGGCGGGAGGTACCCAATTCCCCGTGGGTGTCGGAAACACATGAAAAATTCAATGGCACTGCCGGGATTTGAGCCACGGATCTTCTGGTTTCTGTCAAGTCGCTCTTATCCATTGAGCTACCATGGCCACCTTGCCATCATGACCTTAAATTCTCCAACTGACTCATACATTTTCCCAATAAACCACTAAGGGCTCTTGTGTTTGAGATACACCATTTGTGGCGACTTACTATCGTAAGTACTTGAGTCCCAGGCTTCATCATTTAACTCTTATTATTAGTTAATTGATGGAAATTAATCATTTCTTCACCCTAGCCGTATATAGGCCAAGGTTTTTGATAGAGTCAACATGAAAAATTCAATGCCAAAACCGGGATTTGAACCACAAATCACAAGTCAAATGGAGAATTTAATGTCAGGACGGCACGTTGGCCATGGTAGCTCAATGGGTTAGAGCGATTGGACGAAAACCAGGAGATCCATGGTTCAAATCCCGCCCGTGGTATTGAATTTTTCATGTTGATTCTATATAAGCAGATAATGTATTGCATTCCATTCCATTCAAAAATTCAGTACCGATATTTTACTGGAATTACTTACACCTCTAGAAGTGCATACCTAAAAAAAAAGAAAGAAACATGTTTCCGCAAATGGCTGACGATTTTGATTAAAATTACATATGTGTAAGACATTTTGATGGAATATATATTTTGGAATATTTTAGGAACGGTCTCTAAAGTGCTCTGTACACTGTGCACTTAGCCACGCTGGGTTATTAATTGCTTATACTTAACCCAAAAGTTGCTAATGGCACTTTCTTATGACAATCTTTGACAATGCCTAGTAAATGAGCATAACTGAAATGTATTAATTATACATTTATTATTTATCTATTTCCATATCATATGCTAATAAGCTATCAACCTATGAACCAATAATAGAACACCGATAGACCAATAATACACAATTGGGAGATTACATTACACTATTTACATCTCAGAGAAAATGTTGGAAGTGTCCTCCACCATCATCTATACATGTTTGTACTCGTCTCACCATATTCTCTGAAGTTTTACGGAGAGTATCCTCGCCAATGTTACTCATTTCGGTTCTAATGGATTCCTTGAGAACATCAATTGTCCGTGGCCTATTTTTGTACACTCTATTTTTTAGATACACCACAAGAAAAAATCCGGTGAGGTTAGGTCAGGGGATCTGGGAGGCCACAGACCTTTTGAGGTTATTCGATTATCAAAGAAACTGTTTACAAGTTCCATGGTGTCATTAGAGTTAGATTACTTCCGTAAAAACCCTGGCATAATGCATTCCTTACCTTAGGAGCGACTCTCACCACCGATGGGCGTGGCTTAGGCGTGAGGTGATTGGGGAAGTTCCTCGATGCCGTCCAGTATGTCGTCTGCACATCCCTCGAAAACGTACCTCTCGGCTCTGCTGCTGCACTCATATTCAGACGTTGCTGAGTATCACTTTCCGAATCACTGCTGCTACTGTCGTCATTAACAGTGATCGTTAGCTTTTCCACCTCTGTTTCTAGGAGACCCTCAGGTTTTATATATTTCTCTTCCACTTGGTGAACATGCCGGCAAACTGGACCCCATTCTGCTTCTCCTATTTCACCAAATCGCTGTTCCCACAAACGCCACACGTCTCCCATGTTGAAGCTCACATTGCAAAGCGCAACCCATTCTTTTACATTTGCCCAAATTTTTTCTATGGCATTCAGGTCGGGATGGTACGGTGGTAAGCGGAGAACTACGTGCCCATCCACAATGTATTTCTTATGTTTTGGCTTATGCAACTTTATAAGATCATATAGTTCCGCTCTCAGCATATGGCTTCCGAACGGAATCCTATGCTTAACCAACCAGTCTTGCATATCGTGCTTTTTTGTGTTCGCTGTGGGACATTTTTCTCTGGTCACATTGTGACATGAAGCGTTGTCTATCACAAGAACAGACTTTTCTGGAAGATTGGGCTTTAGTTTTTCTTTAACTGCATTCTAACTGATAAGTTTCACAGATTTAGTGTTCCCAACAAAGCACGTGATAACCAAGTTCACTCGTCTAGATGAGGATACACACTGACCTTTGCGCATACAGGTTGACGCATACGGCTGGGTGGTAGGGAGAGAAGGAGGAACTGGCATACATGAGGCGCCAAGCGGATATTGAATACAGGCTCGCCCGCTGAACACCCAGGGCTTTTATGGGAATACGGCTACTCTATGACACGTTGCTCCATCTTGCTAGAAATAACCTTCTCTCAATTCGATATCATCTCCGTAGAACTTCAGAGAATATGATGAGACGAGTGCAAACATGTATAGATGCTGGTGGAGGACACTTCTAACATTTTCTCTGAGATGTAAATAGTGTAATGTAATCTCCCAATTGTGTATTATATTCTCCCAAAGTTGTAAGTATGTACTATTATTGATTCAAATGCTATGGCCTATTGAAATGGTCCAGATTGATATGGATCGCACTAAATATCTCCTTGTATGTTTTATGTAATTTAATTTGAAGTTTATGGAGTACTAAATGCATCATACATTTTGTGTTGTTTCCCCTGAGTGAGTCACTGCCCTTATGACATCAGAGGAACCGTTAAAAATATACCTTTTACCTTTATAATCAACACAAATCAACACCACATATTTTCATTTTGATCATAGCAAAATAATTCTCCTCCAATTCAGGCCTTTCAGTGGAACATGCACTAGTACTCATCGTTAGACAATGGAGTGAGGCACCACTGACTTCATTGTCCAAGTTTGGAGGAGTTAAAAAAAGAAAAGACAAAAGAATAGAAAAAAGCTAAGAAAAGACAAAATTTGCGATGCCTACTTTACACTCTCCGGAACATAATGTAGCTGAACATCACTTCCCTTTTCGATCTGTCATACTCATAAAAGACGTTATTTAGAATACATTCATCTGACAGTATTATCAAAATCCATTGAGTCACTTCTTAGATTTCGCTACATACAACACCCTCCCATACATGTATGCATAAATACATACTTATTTTCTTTACTTATACAATTAATATAGATTTATAAATCATTTTATATAGCAAATGCTGCTTCTACCCAAGTATTTTTGTTATCAAATATGGCACATATGCTAAAATAGATAAAAATATATTGTAAACCATGTTTCTACTGTTTTATTTGTTTAGTGATAGCTCTAGCTACGCTGATCTCCTTCTGGATGCACTCGGACATTGATATTCGCTTCTGTTTGTGTGCTACGGCTATTGTTATGGATTGCTGCTATTTGCAATACCTCGGCTACACACTACACCAAAATGGCGCTAGCTGTCCCCTAATTGGTAAGTATTTTTCCACTTCAGTAAGAATACCTGTTAGCTATAAATCCAATTGTTTACATGTCACATTCTTCAAGTCTTTATCTTAATCTAACTTATAAAACACTACACTAAATTGGGGCCCATATGCTCAACTGTTCAATAAAGAATGATCATAATTTTTACGGTCATAATTTTTCACACTAAAATTCAATCTTATTGTATTCTGTTAGCTTAATGTGAATAAAAACACGCTGTAGTAGTTTCATTGTTGGTACTCCTGGTTCCTGCCTCTGAGGACCAGGAAAGTTCAGACATATTCAGTATCGTCTACAGCTGCAATGGAGGTAAGATGCGAGGAACAATATGCGGCTTTGAAATTCTGCTTTCGTCTCAACAAATCTTCAGTTGAGGCCTATTCAATGTTACAGGAGGCCTATGGAGAGTCTGTTCTTCCCTACAGCACAGCTCGAAGGTGGTTTAAAATGTTTAAAGAGGTGAGACATTCAATTTCAAAGGAAGGTTTTCTTCTTACGGAAGAAAACATCAACACTGCTGCTGCCATTGTGAGAGAGGATCGACGAATTACCTTAAGATCACTTTCTAAAATACTGAACATTTCATTGGGTGCCACCCACACGTTGGTGACAGAAACATTAGACATGAGACGTGTTTGTGCGCAATGGGTTCCAAGACTGTTGATTCCCGAACAAAAGGACATTCGCATGCAGGTCTACATGCAGTTAAAGTTGATGTTAGAGGAAGATCCGGAGTTTCTTTCAAACGTAATCAGTGCTGGTGAAACTTGGCTACATCATTTTGATCCTGAGAGCAAACAGCAAAGCTCAGTGTGGAAATCTCCTTCATCACCAACACCCAAAAAACAAAAGTGGTTGCTATTGCTGGGAAAGTTATGGTCATCTCATTCTTTGATATTCATGGAATGGTTTATCAGCATGTTGTACCTGCGCACACATCAGTAACTGGACAATACTACAGGGATGTCCTGAAAACATTGCAAGTCCATATCAGGCGCAAAAGACCACATTTCCGTGAAGCAGGCCGGATGCTGCACCACGATAATGCGCGGCCGCATATTACCAATGTTGTTGCTGAATATCTTGCAAAAATCAACGTGAAGTGCATCCCTCACCCTCCCTATAGTCCGGATTTAGCCCCCATGTGACCTTTTCTATTCCCTAACATGAAGAAACGTCTTCGTGGGAGGCATTATCCATCATCAGAAGTAGTGTTGAAGGCTGCGGAAGCGATTTTGAAGGATATCTTAAAAATGGATTCCAGCATGTCTTTGAAGACTGGCAGAAACGCTGGGACAAGTGCATCACATTCAGGGGAGACTATTTTGAGAAGGACCATCAAAATTATGAGGATGAGTAAAGGTACGCTGTGAAAAAAAAGTGTGATCATTCTTTATTGACCTCGTAATTGTTTCTTTATTTTGAGATTCGGGTCTTGTCTGCCGACTCTGGTTTAAAGAGCCTCCTTCGACGTGACCGATATCAGTATTATGTCCAAAATAAAATAAAATAGAGGTTTGGTCATACCAAATAACGAGAAAGCACTCACAAATTTCTCGGAGCAGGAAATATTCTGAAAGCTCAAATCCTCTGGTCTATCGCAATTAAGTCGAGCGATAGGAACCCGTCCAAACGAAATAAGTAAGGTGCAATCTTATTGTTAATCCCATGGGTAGAAGAGGACTGAATAATTCACGGTGAGATGTGAGGAATAAAAGAACAGATCATCAAGGTAATGATACAGAATTGTATGCTATATTGGTAAATATAGACGATAACTTAATCAATGTTTTCTATGTTGCAGTGTTGTTCTATCGCGATCATCTACTTATCTCTGCTGCTGCCCTGTTGATCGCCTTTATCGTACGCTGGATGCACGGCACTGATCTGGAAGTTCCGGTGCTGGCTACGTCTATTGTTCATCCCATTGTTACTTCAAGATCGGCGTCCTGGTTTCTCTTAGTTGAACCCACGGTAAGATATCAGAACAGCTGTTAAAATTCAGACAAAACTTACTTAAGAAATTAATTGTACTTTCACGCTGGCGTGTGTAGGCTAAAGTATGGAAAGTCCGGACCTTAAAGTATTTACAGCATAGTAAGTCGCCATTAAGGTAGTTTTCTCATGTGTTTGTGAGAACTTCTAAGTGGTTTACCAGGAGTCAGTTCGAGAATTTAATGTCATGTCGGCACGTTCGCCATAGTAGCTCAATGGTTAGAGCGGCTGGACGGAGACCAGAAGATCCGTGGTTCAAATCTCGGCTATGACATTGAATTTTTCAGTCTGACTCTACCTTTCGAAACTTACTTTGTTTTATTTTATCAAAACAAATGACAAATACAAGGAAAATGCATTTATGATGCACATGTGCTTTTCCAGTTGGTACAAATACTGTCGCCGAGGCATTCTTGTACCGCTAGCGCAAGTAGCAGCCGTTGCGTGGGCGAGCGCTGAACGCTTGCCGAGAGAAACAGAAAAACAGAGAGAGAGAGAAAGCGACATAGATAGTTTCGTCTTTCTTGCTGTATCGTGATTGTAATGGAACGATCAACTAAACTCTAGAACAATGACTGGAGGTATTAAAGCCGGCAAGGTGTTGGTACTGCTAAACTGCAGACAAACTTCGGTCGGTGTGCGCAAAAGCGAGGAGAGCCTTCTCCCCTTCTACGCCATCCAGGCATCACGTGACTCCCACCCCTCCCTTCCTGCATGCGACAGCGCAAACAACACGAAGTGCGTGTATTTTAATGCTGTCTTGATTTTCAAAGTTAACAGAAAATAGTTACTACACAAATAAAAATATTTAGTAAATATTCTCCACTTAACTTAAGAAGCCGATGACAATACTTCAATTATGTTTTTGTGAGATTAATTTCATGGACACTCGCCCACATCTTCAGTCAACACAATTCGTTGTCAATGATACCATCTGTGGATACTATACATTTACGTATTTACATATTACCAACATCTGAAGACGAAACAAACCTAAAAATAGAATCAATTGCCGGTATGTCAAAATTCATTACGCGATTTTTATTTTTTAAAATAAATATTTTTTCCCAGACTATTAAATCTATGGGACCATTTAATTATAATGGGTGCATTATAAGTTGGTGATTGGCGTTTTGCCTCCACGTGCTGTTCAGCTGCGAAAACAAGGAGAGGAGATAAACACGTCACTGACACGTCATTGCCGTCGCCTAGCAACCAGCAATCCACCAATCAAAAGTAAACTGTTGCCATAGCAACCCGAGCCGCTTATCCTATGTTGCCAACTCTATCGCACTACATCACGTGCTTTATGCATGACGCTATTCTATCGGCATGTTGAGGTTTTCAGTAAACAGACACTGCTCCTATTGTTGCTTCGCTTATGAATCAGCAGTATCACAATACCGTCGTCGTTGGTTGCCCTTTAGTATGAGACGGTATGCGTTGTTGGAAGGGAACAGGTGTGGATTTAGTTTCAAGGAATAGCTTATGACGTTTTCTGGGTCAATGACCAACCTTTACAGTTTAATGACCAACCCTTACTTAGGGTACTTTTCCCTGTCATCACTGCCAACCTAAGAGTGTACTGCTGCAGGTAGTGAATGTTTCACAGAGTGTAAACGGCTTTACATTTTAGCAATATAATTCGTGTGTTTCAGTGATCAACTTCAGTGTTTCTGTAATCAACTTTAGTGTTTCTGTGATCAACTTTAGTGTTTCAGTGCAACTTTAATATTTAGCTAATTATCGTTACTCATGGCTACCGCAAACACTTGTGCTACAGAAACAGACAGAAAGAAACTATCTGCGAAGACCACAAAAAATGTTTTTGGGTACGGAATCCCAATTAAAGGACAAGCAAGGGGAATTATATGTTCCGTAAGAAAATATGTTGAGGATGAAAGAGACAATGGGAGTCCAATAATTCCCGTTTCAAAAGTACTGGACAGAACCTCAGCTGCTGTTGGTGTAAGTAAGAATACAATAGTTAGAGTAGGGAAAGAGAAATACGCTAGTGAAGAAAATCAGGCATGTACATCGCGGTTACAAACTCGTATGTTGTACTTAGGTAACTGCTCACTTAAACGTGTAGACAGTCTTACGGCAATCTTACGATTAATACAGCAGTATGCAAATTTCTAGGAATATGTGCGTGTACATTACTGCAACTGACTGCAACCGAACTTCCACCTCCCCTCTACCCGTCACCTTCATTGCCTAGCAAGTGGAGAGGGACGGTAAAGTGGCAACGGTGCTATCCCCTCTCTTTCCCCACTCCTTCAACTGTCAATCACCAACTTATACTGCGCCCATAATAAATGGTCCCATAATTTAATAATATAATATAATTTAATTTAAAAATATACTACCTTGACGAGACTTGGGTGAACGAAGAACACACGAAAAGTAAGGTATGGCGTGACACGACTTTTAAGACTGAAAGACAAGCATTTTTGCAAGGTATGTGTGCTGGTTTAAAAAATCCCAGTGGAAAAGGCCGAAGGCCTTTCATTATAAACTTGTTACAGTTTCATTGCTCATTCATTCAGTTTCAACTTGCTTAGTTTAATTATAAACTTCATTATTTTTGCATGCCTTCATATTCTTATTTGTATGATTTTATCTATCTTCCTAGCAATTATTATGACGTTTACTGCAGGTTTAAATGTGACGGGAAGGCACCGCCTGTGGCCTATGGCGCGAAAGCATTAGCCAATTAGGGTGAGGGGAAGGAAGTTGCACGCGGAGTGATACATGTCAGCGGGGCAATGTTATATGAAACAGATATTAGTTATAATATTTGTTTTGCAATTATGTTCACACACACACACGCGCACGCGCGGAGAAACGAGAGTATTAGAGCACGTAAGCTGTTTAGCAGCGCCTAGAATAGCACACATTGTATGAATTTAGCGTGTAATAAGTCCAGCATATTTAGCGCTAGAATTATAGTCTAATAATATGAACTCTAAACCACGTGTTGCAATGCAGTATAATATGGAAAAGCTACCTTCCAAAATTCAGCTTTTTGGGAAGGGAGAAAAGGCAGGTAGCACCCATGTCTAGAGCAGTAATGGAGGAGACGTTGCTTGGAAACATACCCTTCCAAACGTGAGAAACCTTAATGCCCGATTTCATCAACAAATGTTAAGACTTAGCAATAGTTAAAACAAAAATTGCATTTCACTAACAAGTGTTAGCGTAACACTCGTGTTAAATCTCATGTTAAACTAACACGCCGAATTTCTAATGTTAAGTCCTTAACAATTGTAAATAGTCAAGATGGCGAGCATGAACTCCTCTGTTGATGTCGATTTGCTATATTTAAGACCGTCTAAATGGCATTCATAATAGAGTACGGCCTATGAGGAGAAATGATTTTGAGGAACTATCCGAAGAAAATTGTTTTACGGAGGTATAGACTGTCGAAACATGTTGCTATGAAGTTTACTGCGGAAGTACAAGAGAGGTTAGAACATACATCGAAAGGAATATGGCGATCTCGCCTTTGCTTCAAGTATCAATACCCTTGCAATTTTATAATTCACTTAATTATGTGGATAATACACTGTCCACCTGCCGTCTTGAAACGTTCAAGTCACTTCTTCTTCGCCCCTCGTTTTAAATTTACGTAATAATGAGTTAGAACATGCATCGAAAGGAATATGCCGATCTCGCCTTTGCTTCAAGTATTAATAATTTCGCGATTTTATAATTCACTGAATTATATGGATAATACATTGTCCACCTCCCGTCTTGAAACGTTCAAGTCACTTGCCCTTCTTCGCACCTCGTTTTAAATTTACGTAATACTGACAAGTTGTTTGGTGCTTGTAGTAGTGACACATGCATTTGAATTAAATTCGTTTCCAATATTTTCCCCGCGACATCTTTCTCTTTTACATTCACTGCATCCGTCTTCTTATTTTCCACGATATCCTTACACTTCGTCACCATTTCAATTAACAGTTCTTTCTCCGTCGATGAGAAATTTGTCTCACGGCTTTATTTATGATTTTGTTCATCCGCCATTTGTGCAGACGAAACTGAAAACAAAAGCGCATCGGAATACGTTCAAAAAGTCATCCATAGCCTTCTACAGCTGTGATGTTTACAAGTTTCTTGGCGTTAACACAGGTTTGTTAACATTTTAAGAAAACAGATTGGTGAAATGCAAGAAATTTAACATTAGTTTTAGCGCTGTAACAATTGTTACGTTACATTTGTTAACGTCGATTTTAACATCTGCTGGTGAAATCGGGCATAAATTGTATAAACGGAACTTAAATGCGTGGTGAAAATTTGAAAAGCGACATAGAATGATATTCTATACTATCCACCCTAAATCTGAGCTCCACTTCAAGTTTTTTACATGTTAATAATTGTAACACTATTTTTTGTTTGCAGACAGAAGCGCCGGAACAAAAGAAGCAACAGTGGCAGCCTTTAGCACTTTTGATGGATCGATTTTGTTTTGTGACGTTCTCCGTAACCTTCATGGTACTTTATTTCATTTGTTTTTAAACAAAACTCTTATTACATGAATTGTATACAGGACATTTGTTGTTTTGGATAAATAAAGAACCAGTTTTTTTAAAAAATAAAACAATTTTTGCATTTTATTAACTCACTAGTTTTCCTTGAAAGATTACGGCCAAAGTAGACTGCAAAATGTTGTTTCAAATAAACTGGAAACTAATGAAAATGAAAATGGCAAGGGGGGGGGGGGGAAGTGGATGCGTTCTATTCACATAATTGTCAAGAAGTTATCCTTAAAGGTTTATTCATGGATAATTTCGAACAAGCAGACTGAAATGACCGGCTACCAACTAAGCAGTCTGATTTTTAAAATAAAACACGTGAAGGTCATCAAGCAAGGGACGCGAGGGGTTAGAGAGCAAGGTCGTTGTTATGGTAACGTAAACAAAGGTTGCCAGATTGATTACAGTGATGAATCACATACTCTGAGAGCTCGAACCCTTGTTTATGTTTCAAGTGTTGAGAGGATAAAGAAAGGGGATCTGCATTTCTTCCTGTCTGCTGTTGGGCAACATTGTGGAACCTCAGGTAGAGAAACAGATGAACTTCACATATCTTCTTTTAAAAATCAGACTGTATACTTCATTTGTAACAACCGTAGGAACATTTGAAAGAAAAAATCCTAATAAATTTCTCAATAACTGTTCAGTACTATCATCTGGAAGCGATCATTTGGTGCTGACAATACATTCTCTCTCTTTCTCTTGTTTAATATTTTTTATTGTAGTATTAGAACCGAAGTTTGCATGTTCCTGGAGATATTCTGGCACACAATTAAACTTCTAAAAATGGCTCGCCCATGCGATTTATAAAACGGATTTGCTGATCAGCCTCATTCATTACTGTATGCTAGAGTTTTAGAGAAATGAAAGATACTAGGCAGTCCTAGCCTGTGGGATAATCATTAGGTAGAGTTTAGACTAAGCGTGGTTAAATCAACAATTTAGTGTTTAGTTTACACGTATAGTCAGCATAAATGAGAGACGATGCATACAGGGTGTTTCAAAACGACAGCTCAGCTTCTATTTGACACATATAGATAGTTTTTGCCGAAAATAGAGGCACATAAAAATGCTCCAGAACGAGTATGGATTAGGCAGTGACAGGAACAACGACGCGTGCCTCACGCTGTCGGAGTTCGCAGGTACTGTCCTCCACAGGAGAGAAAGTCTCCGAGGCCTGAGACGTAGGGGGGTTGGAGAAGGATCTCACACCCTCCCTGGACAGGTTTATGACACCCCATGCCAATACAGTTACAGACCATTCAAAAACACTCTGACGGCTTCTACTTTTGTGAATGAATCTTCTCTGTTTTAGTGCACAGAGTGAATAGGGCGCATGTTTTTTTAACGGTTCTGCTCCTTGTGTAGCAGGTATTCTCTGTCATACACATTCGCTGTCATTGTTCCACTGTGTAAAGGAGCACATTCCTTTCAGAGACCTTCTTTGCCTTGCTGGACAGTATAGGTCACACACCGTGCCTCGTGCTCTGTAGAGTCTCTTTAGTTAACTCCTGTGCACTCGGCCGCCTCCTTTAACGAACCCTTATAATCGTTTTACAACACCGGCCCTCCTTCTCCCAGACCTTTCTGCAAGGTTGCCAACTTCCTCAATACGTCATGGGTATCGTACGAGGTTTCGTCTAAATAAATTGTCTTATGTCCATTACTGTGAAACTTCCTTAGTTTTGACGATATATATCGCCAAGCTACAATTCTACTGGATTCCATAATAACCCTTATCTTATTCAAAGTGCGGTATTTGAAACCCAGCTCCTTTAGGAGACCGCGCAAAGTGCAGTGCCCATAAGGAAAATCACAAATTTCTTGCAAATGTGCAACCAATTCGTCTAAGGTGGGCGTTCTCCCTTTTGCATAGAATCTATAAATTTCTCGACGAATTAAATCGCATGTGAAATTATCTACTTTTGAGAAACGTTTCCTTTTGTTTTCACACTTGATCGGCGTCTTTGGTATTCCTTTCGTCACAATATTTCTTACTGTATTTCTGTGAATACCCAGAATTCATCAGGTTCATTGCATGACTTCTTCCCAACATTATTTTTCAGCAAATATTTATATGTGTTCAAAACAAGCGCTTGAATTTGCTTAGAAACAGTTCCCGTTATAACTTTGTTTTTGAGGCTTTTCCAGTAACATAACTCGGCCCAGTTATTCGCACTATTGTCATCACTTTGATTATTTTCACTTGACTGAAAGTTATCTACTACTTCATTTGCATTTACCACTGCATTTCCCTCCCACGGTCTCCACATCGTGACACTCAACGAACTTCTGCACGTAATGAAACAGATCAACTGGAAGTTGGAACTTTGGCAACTGAGACTCCACGTGGAGTAGACATGCGACTATCACTTCGAGAAAATCAGGGTTGCCATTGGTCCTCAAAGACAGTGTTCCATTTCTGAAGTGTGGAGATAGATTTATGACGGTCATTAGTGGGTGGGAGGGTGAGTTTCCTTTGAGTCCGAACTGCACACGCGTTGAGTAGACAGACTTTACATACCGGAATACTCCGCAGTAGCTTGCTACTATGAAGAATTTCTTTGGCTTATGAAACCGCAATAAAGAAACTATTGCTAGTGTTTAACGTGTTCCAAAATTCCGTTATAGCAGTCCATGATGGCAAATAATCTGGTGGACATATGCAACTTATACCTTTAAGAGGGAAGTTAATGTTAGTGAGGTTGAGGATGGAAGCATTAAATGATAAACAGAACAGAAAACAACACCAAATAATTGTAGATAAATTAACCAAAACTAAATGGCTTATACAATGAGACGAGCATTTTATTTCACGTGTTTTATAATACTAAATAAAGCATTTGTAACTGGAAAGGAAGCTTTTGATATTTACAGTAAGTGGTTGAAATTATTGTACAATTAAGATCATAACAAAATTCTCTGAAGTTAAACAAATAAATATTATCATTGATGTAACTATTTTTACAATTCATATTTTTAATGAAACTAAATTAATCGTGCGTACGTTGAACTCCCTTCAGCTCTTCCATCTATAAAAACCATATCCGTCAATTCGGCGGTCGTATTGCGCTCCATATTGCTTGGATTTGCTATCTAGGTACAGAGACCGACAGAAGTATTTGAATAATGTAACATGTAACATTGCACGTACTATAAATACTGTAATATTTATTTGGCAGCGTTGAATTGTTTAACGTGTAAACATTATTCTACTGTCCCTCTTATTGGAGACATAAGTATTCGAACGTACCCAGTCGAACAGAGAGGAAGGTGGTTGGACGTACCCTTCACGCCCCTACCACATAGCAGTTGTGTTTATGCTATGTCTCGAGACAGTGTGCTCAAAGTTATTCAGTCGGTTGTGAACTTACAGGTAATATGGGACGTAAAGGTAAGGAGACATCGGTGGCAGAGAGGAATATCGTGATAAATATGTATAAACAAAACAAATCTTTCTCTGAAATTGCCAAAACCATTAATAGAAGCAAAACTACAGTACTCTGCATAATTCAACGCTTCAAACAGACAAACACTGTTGTAGATAAACCTAAAAATGGCGCTCCTTCTAAACTCACCACCACAGACAGGAGGCAAATAATAAAAATGGTGAAGCAGAATCCGAGAGTCACTGCATCTGAGATTAGAGGAAGCCTTGAGCAATATTCTAGCAGTGTGGTCCACACCAGAACAGTTGAACGGGTTTTAAATAGCACTGGGTACAATGCCCGCGTTCCTAGGAAGAAATCATATGTTAATTAGGTGAATAAGAAAAAGCGTATAGAATTTGCTAAACAGTATGTGGTGAAACCAACAGAATTCTGGGATAAGGTTCTCTGGTCGGACGAGAGCAAATTCTGCTTATACAAGAGTGATGGACGTCTTAAAGTGTGGAGACTGCCAAATACAGAATGGGAACCTAAGAACATGGTAGCTACAGGGAAACAAGGTGGCAGTAGTGTGATGGTACGAGGCTGTATAGCTTCATCTGGCTTTGGGGAACTGGTGTTCATAGATGGGATCATGGACAAATTTGAATACAAGAGGATTCTTGAAAACAATCTTAAAGAGAGTGCACAGAAGCTGGGTTTAGGGCATGATTATTACTTCCAGCAGAACAATAATCCGAAGCATACTGCTGAAATTGTAAGGCTTTGGATCGTGTACAACACTCCTCACACTTTGAAGACATCGCACCAATCTCCAGATTTAAATCCTATAGAGAACATCTGGAAGGAACTCGAGGAGCATGTGAGGAAGCATCACATCAGAAGCAAGAATCATCTGAAAGAACTTCTTCAGAGTGGAGAAATATGGACTCTGCAGTCACTAAACATAAAATGCCCAAACGATTATCAGCAGTAATTCAAAGAAAGGGGATGATAACTAAATACTAGCTGTCCCCTGTTCGAATACTTATGCCCAGATGTAAAGTAACTGTTTTATTTCTCCTTGTAGTGCAAATTAGTTTGAGTTGCTATTTATGAGTTTATATGTTTAATGGAAGACTCCAGTTCATTTTGTACCAGTTGTATTTACGTATGCTTACTCTGCGTAGCTTTAAAATGATATAATTAATAAATATGTTTACGTTCGAGTACTTATATCAGCCAATGTACTCGCAAAATCCTCCCTGTTAGGACGGAATGTGTAGTTTTACACTGAATAACAACCTTGCAACTGTCAGAGTTATTAGTCGACTTTTTCACAAGTAACTTCTCTTTGCCCCATTACCTGAAAGCTAGGCTAGGGTTCTGATAAAGAGCAAGCAGTAATGTTTTTGTTTTCGTGGCCGGCGCACACCAGTGGTTCCTGCGCCACCTAATCACAAAATAATGTAATATTTAATGCTGCATAAAATTATATCCAACATAACTTCGGTGTCGTGAAATAACCTGTATAGTTAGTGTAATTTAGTGCCCAAAAAGTGTTGGCTGCTTGGCTTTGAGTGATGCAAATGGAGAACTTGGCTGCCCTGTATTCTTCAATATGATCACATGAACAGTAAGTAGATAAATATATCATTAAATCATTGATTTATGCTAGTAAAACATTATCCAAAAATACACACAGAAAAAGGAATACTATAGACGTTTTAAGCTAAAAGAATATGAAGCTGTACTTGTACAAATATGTCTATGACAGGCTTAAAAAACATACTTGCATCACATGTTATGTTTAACATATACCTTACCTTTCTTTACGTCATGTTAATTCAGATAAACATTTGCAGAAATGGCATAAGTGAAAGTCAATTCTTGTAAAGGCAAAACAATACCGTACTTTTTAACATTTGTATTAGGTGGTCTCATAGGTAAAGTCTGTTTTTTGATTATTACACAAATAAAAATATTTGACACTTAGGCTTCACTTATCTTAAGAAATTTGTGTTCATACATCTTTTCAAATGGAAATCGATTTGGCAAACAAATCGTTTACGTCCCCAGTCCACAAATAAACTCCGTTGTCAAGGATGCAGGTTACCATGCCTTTCTTATGTTTTTAGTATTACCAACATCTGAAAACAAAACAAACCTAAAAACAGAATCGACTGCTGGTATTTCAAAATTCATTACGCGATATTTATCTTTTAAAATAAATATCTTTTCCGAAACTATTAAATCTGTAGGACCATTTAATTGTTTTAATAATTTAACTTCAGGATTTATTTCATGGTTAAATGACCAAAAATGATCTGCTACAACCGATTTATTAGTTTTTTATACTTAATGTTACGAAAATGTTCTTTCGTTCTGGTTCCTTAATTACTTTTTGTCTTTCCAATATAAACCTGATCACTGTCTAATCAATTAAATTGATAAATACCAGATGTTTTATCATTAGTAATTTTATCTTTTTTAGAAAAATATATTAAATTTTTAATACTATATTTATTTTGAGGAACTAAAGTTTATTTATTTATTATCCAATTTGTATTCCTATTTTACCCAGGAATATAGTTTACAAATTTAGGAATATAATACAATTTCCAAAAAGCATAACAAATTCAGTATCAAGCTGACAAACCGTAAACATCAAGATGAATCATTTAGCTTAAGAAATATTTTGTTTAAGAAGGCCATGAAATATTGATACGTTTTGTTATTCATCAGAATATGTGTAAGTGGTTTTGAGAAAGTGTAACCTAAGGATTGAGAAATAATTCAAGTTCATATCTTTCAAAACAGAAAAACGGGCAATCAAATAAAAGGTGAGGGACATCTTGAAGATGATTTCCACAAATACAATCACATGTGGATTTGATTTTGAATCAAAATAAGTAAGCTGAAGTTATAAAAATAAGTAAAGTTATACCAACTTCTTAAAAAAATTGAAAACGTTTATTAACCCAAGGATGGTAGGTAAATGTTTAAAAATTATAGTCCTCTTTTTTTTAAAATGTTCAATCTTCTTTTGTATAAAATATTTATTAAAACCATTAATTAATAATATGTTTATATTCTTTATTAAATTCATCTTTATTCAGGGGTATATTTATTAATCTATAAATCAAACTATTAAAAACAGAAAATTTATGTGAAAAAGGGTTAAAACTTTTATTTTTTATGTAATTATCAATATGAGTAGATTTCCTATAAATACCAAAATCTAATTTATTATTATTTATTATTATCTTTAAATTAGAAAAGGAATAAATCCATTAATTTCAGTTTCTAATGTGAATTTTATAGATTTATCTTGTAAATTTAGTAATTTTAAAGCATCATTAATTTGTTTTTCAGGAACAATAGTAAAAATATCATCAACATATCTATACCATGTTTTAAAAATCAAAGGAAAAGCTTTAGTGACTTGAATTTCGAAAAAAAAAAACATCATAAAAAGATCAGCAAGAAAATGTGAAAGAGGATTACCCATCGCTAAGCCAGAATTTTGTTGGAAAAATTCACAATTAAAAGTGAAAAAAATGTTGATGCAAACAAAACTCATTAAATTTAACAAAATCAACTATCAAGTCCTCATGTAAATGTATTGAATTCAACCAATTTTTTAAATAAATTAAAAGTGTTTCTCTAGGAATACTAGGAAATAAGGCAGTTACACCAAAAGAAATAAGTTTATCTGTTTTTTATTTGATTAGTAGCAAATATTTTTATTTGTGTAATATTTATTGCTTCACTGTAGCTAGTTTCATTTTCTACGTAATCTGTTTTTTTTTTATTTTGGCGTTTTGGAAAATTTATTGGGTTTCTAGGTTTGGCACTGCTATTTACAGGATGTCATGGCTGTGCTGCGTACACAACGAGCATGTGTCAGCCTTCAGCCTTGGAGATAACAAAGTTTTAACTTACTGTCCTCCTAAAATTGCAAACAAGATTAATATGGATTTGGTTATTTTATGGTGTTTATTTTTAAATGTTTGTGTATCCTTTCTGCAACAGTTTCCTTTGAAAGACTATTTAGCACAGCAGGACTCATGTGTCACAGAAAAAGAAATAGACTTGACCACGAAATAGCGAAAATGCTAGCAGCTTTTGAACAAAAACTTATACAAGTGGACTGCTTTTAAATGTTAGATATAAAGTTTAAAGATAAGTACACTGATTTATCGCATTAAATATGTGCACCCAATTAATTTAACTGTCACTACACAGTTCTCCAAACGTTCTAGTTTGTATGGGAAATAATCGACTATCGGAATCGAATATCGAGAAAAACTAATATCCACCCATCACTACTTTACACATATTTGGATTCTCGCACGAGGTACTGGCATTTTCCTGTCAAAAATTTGATAGTAAAAACTTAATTGAAATAATATTTTGAGATTCCTCGAATTAGAGAATTATAAAAGTCTGTGCAAGTGTCTGTAATAAGAGTGTTGTTCAATAAAGAATGATCATAATTTTTTTACGTTCATAGCTTTTCGCACTAAAATTCAAACTTATTATATTTGTTAGCTTAATGTGAAATAAACACGACGTAGTAGTTTCATTGTTGGTACTCCTGGTTCCCACCTGTGAGAACTAGGCAACTTCACTCATGTTCAGTATCGCCTACCGCTGCAATGGAGGTAACATGCAGTTAAAGTTGATGTTAGAAGAAGATCCGGAGTTTCTTTCAAATGTAATCACTGCTGATGAAACTTGGCTACATCATTTTGATCCTGAGAGCAAACAGCAAAGCTCAGTGT
Organism: Mantis religiosa; assembly: GCA_030765055.1. NCBI lineage: Eukaryota > Metazoa > Arthropoda > Insecta > Mantodea > Mantidae > Mantis > Mantis religiosa. The sequence goes on from CM060960.1 coordinate 32,872,397, forward strand.
GGAAATCTCCTGCATCACCAACCCCCGAAAAAGCAAAAGTCGTTGCTTCTGCTGGGAAAGTTATGGTCATCCCATTCTTTGATATTCATGGAATGGTTTATCAGCATGTTGTACCTGCACACACATCAGTAACTGGACAATACCACAGGGATATCCTGAAAACATTGGAGGTCCATATCAGGCGCAAAAGACGACGTACCATGAAGCAGGCTGGATGCTGCACCACGATAATGCGCCGCCACATATTGCCAATGTTGTTGCTGAATATCTTGCAAAAATCAACGTGAAGGGCATCCCTCACCCTCCCTATAGTCCGTATTTAGCCACATGTGACTTTTTTGTATTCCGTAACTTGAAGTAACGCCTTCATGGGAGGCATTATCCATCATCAGAAGCAGCGGTGAAGGCTGCGGAGGTGATTTTGAAGGAACTCTCAAAAATGATTTCCAGCAGGTCTTTGAAGACTGGCAGAAACGCTGGGACAAGTGCATCGCAATCAGGGGAGACTATTTTGAGAAGGACCATCAAAATTATGAGGATGAGTAAAGGTACATTGCCAAAAAAATTGTGATCATTCTTTATTGAACAGCCCTCGTAAATTAGGAAGCAAGTCTGTTAAGCCTATAAAATTAAAGTTGAATCTGGAAATTAAAAATGAAATTATGTTTGCACAGAAAATGAAGCTATTTACAGTGGAGTAACAAACACTATACAAATAAAAATATTTAGTAAATATTCTCCACTTATCTTAAGAAGCCGATGACAATACTTCTATTATGTTTTTGCGAAATTAATTTGATGAGCATTTGCCCACATCTTCAGTCAACACAATTCTCAAAAACATAATAGAAGTATTGTCATCGGCTTCTTAAGATAAGTGGAGAATATTTACTAAATATTTTTATTTGCATAATGAAATTATGCATTGTAATGCATGTAATATTACCATGTAATGGGGCATGTAGTTGATAACAATAATAAAGAGAAAAAATACATACATAAATTATATATATATATATATATATATATATATTTAAATTCACGGAGCCACAAAGCATGTATTTCCAATGAAACATCGATATTGAATTTTGGGAGGAATTCAGTTTTCTCTCTTTTTTTCTCTCTCCCTCCTCTGTCTCTCTGTCTGACTCTACTTACCGTATGGGTAGAGGAAGAAGTGTATAAAAACCCCGAAAATATCGTATCCTATAATCTATACGTGGTTGACGTCGATTATCACGTATCACGTAGGCGTACTCAGCTCAAGTTTCAGGGGCGTATGTCTGTTCCGTGCAGATGTTGGTAGTATGGATTGGAATATCATCCAGTGTTTTACACGGAATGAGTTATGCATCGACTTGTAGTAATAATATTTATGAGTTTTGTACTCTATCAAGGTGAGTGCAATTATCAAATAGTAATACTTTTACGTAAGCATTTGTATTTGGGGAATAGTAGTATTAACATCGAAGAAACCTAAGTTCATCTGAAAATAGAAACATACAAGTTTTGGCCCTTTACGTTTTATATTACGAGGATGTAACTTTATTTATATACCACCATAAGTAAAAAACACATCATTGCGATACGTTTGTTACTGAAAAGTAGACCTTTTACTGTTAGACATGAATCTCTGCAAAGATCGAATTATCTCTACCAGAGTCAATATGAGAGGTGAAACAGAATTTGCAAACAAAAACACATCGTCAAGACATTAAATCATCTTTGACTATCGATTATCTCGTAGATGCTTAGACCGATGTTCATTATTTCTTTAGTTAGCTAAAAAAAAAAAGAAGAAACAATGTTCGTGATCTCGGGAAACAAGCCAGCTGTAAAGACGATTAGAAATCGACATTTCGAGAGCGTACACCTCTCCCATCATCAGGATATTTTAAGAAATGTTATAACCATAAATGTATCACTGGATATACAGAAATGTGCAAATTATTAGACTCAATGGTGAAATTTTTAACATATACCGTTTATTTTCTATTTATTTAACAGAAATAATATTACAAAATATTTTTTCAACTCTTAGTATATTGTATGCATTCCTTTAGCCTTTATTACCATTTTGATGCGTTTAGCCATGCTCTCTACAAGGGTGGAGCACTTTTCCTTTATTTCTTCATCTCTGTGCCAGATGCTTATCAGGCCTTCAATAAGCTGAACTTTTGTTGTTATTATTTTCAATTTTTTCAGTCTCTGTTTAACAATATCCCACAGATTCTCTATTGGATTTAAATCAGGACTATTCCCCGGCCATGGTAGCACTTTTGCATTGTTTTCTTTGAAGAACTGGGTTACAGATTTTGCTCTATGGCAGGGAGCACTGTCATGCATGAACACACAATCACCATTTGGAAACCGTTCTTTACTTTGTGGAAATAGTCTTTTTTCTAATACACTTTTATACTGTTTCTGCTCCATAGATCCCACATAGATCCAGATCCATGGACAGACATACAGCTCCAGACCATTTTTGATGTTGGGTGCTTTACTCTTTGATCGACACACTGAGGGGAAAATGCTTCTTTATCTGTCCTTCTCACATATTGGCTGCTCTCTTCACATACTTCAAACATGGATTCATCTGAGAAAATTACCTGAAACAATAAAAACCTCTATTAATATTAAACAGTTTTTAAATTGCTCGAAGATATTATAACAAAACCAGCAATGAGAGAAACAAGGTTTAGGCTGTTTATTTCATTTCCATAAAATTTACATGTACATATGCTTAATTTTATGCTATATACAAGTTTCATACTATTTACTTTTCTCTAAAATTCCACTGCATCTCTATAGCCCATTCTACACGTTTTTTTTGTCATTGCGGGTGTCAGTTTAGCCTTTTTACGAGGCCTGCGTGCTGGTAATCCTGCTTCACACAATCTTCTGCGAACTACTGAGGCTGATTTTTCTGTACCGTACTGCTTTGATTACTGAGGACAATGCTAGTTGCTCTTCTATTTTGTTTTGCCACCTGCATAAGTTTTCTTTGCATCCTTGGTGATAGCTTTCTTTTCCTCCCGCATTTTCCATCCTTTTGTGAGGTCAACGTCTCACCAAATGTTAAAGCTTGATTAATGCACTAACAGATTTTTGTGAAATATACAATTTCTTAGCTATTTCATGTTGCGAATAAAGAGTTTCCTTCAAAAGACTCTCAGTTACAGCTACTTTCCTTCGGGATAAGTCAGCAGTTTTTCCCATAACCTCACTTTTGAATCAATGTGAATGCTAAGGATAAGATATACGATGTTACCTGGCTTGAGATTAATTAATAATAAATACTGAGGATATATTAGCCATAAAACACAATAAAGGCAAGTATTAACAATCTTCAGTTACTACATTCGCCAAATGAAAGCAATATGACCAAACAGTTGGATAAAAAGACATGAAGAAAATGGCGGCTCTTAATTCAGAGCTACCACCATATTACTATAAGTAAAAGAAAAATCACCCAGCTTTTATTAAGAGAGAAATTTCATTGAATATGCTTCATATTATAGTAAGGAAAATAGTTACGACAAATTGAAATAGGTTACGGCGATAAATAACTATTATTTTGAATGTTAAACTGAAGCAAAGTAAAAAAACATGAATGAGTATAATAATTTGCGCACGTCTGTAGCTTTCAAGTGTCGTATTTATAGTCAGACTTGGTCCGGACCAACTTGCTACTTCCGGTGGACTAAAGGTGCACCATCCATTTTTTTATTCATAAACCGGGACCAAACACATTGGTCCGGCTGTAATTTTGGTCCGCCTCCGAGGGGTAGATTAAAGGCAGACTGTCTTTGTAACATGGACGACAATGAAGTGATGAATGTAGCTGTAGTGCGTAGAATTCGTGAATTAAGACGTCGGAGGAAAACTTGTCTACCAAGAATAGAAATTATTGCGAAGTACGACGACCTAAACTTCAAAAGCAGATACAGGTTTAGTAAAGCGAACGTCAGAAAGCTGATAGAAATGATTCGTCCTAACCTGTACGTCAGGGACGATAACCGAGGCCTGGCACTCAAATCCTAACAGCACTTCGCCATTATGCAAGAGGAGGATATCAAGACAACACTGCTGACCTGCATCAGTAAGCCGCATTATCAGCATACTCGTTATAAATTTCCCTTCATGCCTCGTCCTTTCTCACATTTGTCTTCGTTGACACGGATTTATTTTCTATAATGTTCATTCTTTTTTGTTCATTCTGACCAATTGATACCATGCTTCTTCATATTATCCATATTCACAGCACACCAAACTTTGTTACCGAACCTGAAACAGCAGCAGCAACCGTAAGAATGATTAAGAAACAGCTGTGAAACTACCACAGAGATTTATGAACTTGTAGGTACACTGTCGTTTGTTTAGCACTCTATGGGACTCACGCATGCGCAGTAGAACCTTTCTACGTCGTGTAACATTTGCTCCATTATATATTATATAATGACAGTGTCTACCGCCAGTTTTTCGCTGAAGCATCGTTAGGAAAAACCTTTACAAAGCGGCAAGAAAAGAATTGTGGTGCATGTGTTTAATGCACTCACAGAGAAGAATCCGTCTTTGTCAGTGAGAGAAGTTGAACAGCTGTGCTCTGAACTTACAGGTGTGTTAGATGCGTAGGAACATCGCGACATGAAATTGAGACAACAGGAAAACTTACCACTCCATGGACGATATTGCTGTGTGGCAAATACATTATTTAAGGTAAGAATAATCAGACTGTACCAGGATACAAATCGCAAAATATACTACCTTGACGAGACTTGGGGGAATGAAGGACACATGCCAAGTATGGCGTAACACGACTTTTAAGACTGAGAGACAAGCATTTTTGCAAGGTATGTGTGCTGGTTTTAAAAAATCCCAGTGGAAAAGGCTGAAGGCCTTTCATTATAAACTTGTTTCACTTTCATTACTCATTCATTCAGTTTCAACTTGCTCAGTTTCATTATAAGTTTCATTATTTTTGCATGTCTTCGTATTCTTATTTGTATGATTTTATCTATCTTCCTGGCAATTATTATGACGTTTACTGCAGGTTTCAATGTAACGGGAAGGCACCAAATATGGCCTATGGCGCGAAAGTATTAGCCAATTAGGATGAGGGCGAAGGTAGTTGCACGCGCAGTGATACATGTCAGCGGGGCAAGGTTATATGAAACAGATATTAATGTTGCTTTCTTCTAGTAAACAAGATAACGAAGACCACTGAAGACCAATAAGCCTCAACGCTTTGCCATGTAGTACATCATTATCCCATTGTTTATATTCTTTGTAACGTCAAAGGTTTGAGTGCAGTTAACTTGATAAATTGGTATAACAATTGTGTGTATCAAAGGCGTGAAACTGTTCTTAAGCTACTGTTTACGAAATATTAAAAGTAATACTATTTGTTTTTGTACTAACATTTTAATGGAGGACAGAAGTGCTGTTTTAGTCATTTTCGTGAAAAGAAATGGAGTTTTGGTATTTTGTTGCAAAATATGCACCATAATTTAATTTACTTGTTTACAAAGTTCCATGCCTGTAAAGCCAACGCAACACCTGTTGTGGACGCCATTTTTAAAGCTCTGAGCTAGTTAAATACCTCTCCATGCCATAAATGGTACACCCACATGATTGAATGCAGAGAACTTACGAACGATTTAATTTTCAAATACGCGTTAAAATAGCTTTAAGCAACCGTAGTCTATTTTAACAAGCTTTCATATGAATCCCCTAGATGGCAGTGATTTTTCCGGAAGTGTTTAGTCATTTCCTTGATATACTTCCTGTGTAATGGCGCGAAATGTTTGTTTATGTTTTCTTTTGTTGTTCCAGTGTTTTAGAAGTGATACTTGGCATTTAAAGTTATTATTTTTAGGTTATCTCCTCTTTGTTTTATATTTATTACACTCAAGTGTCCATTTGTGTCTAAAATTACACCGTAAGTTGTGATACAAGTTCATTTCAGCAAACCAGCCTGGAGGAATTATGTATTGTGAAATGAAAGAGGTTAAGTTACCTATATTCTTTTATATGGTACTGCATTATTTTACTGTTTTAGAATACCAAAGATAAAGGGTAGTAGAGCCGCTTTGTGTAAATTAATGAATAAAAGCAGATGGGGGCAGACAGATACTTCAGTTGAAGTAAATCAGGAAGTAACTGAGTCTCTAGCACTGTAAAAGAAAAACATAAGCCTTTCTAAATTGGAGGTGCAATGCAGTACCTATATACCAGAGGAGGATGTACGTGAGAGCAAATATATTATTGTAGATTTCGGCAAGTTGAAAGGATTGATAAAAGATTTAGTATGCCCACATTGTTTTCACAAACACTGAACCTGGAACACCTCTGGTTTTTCTTCTCAATTAGCAGTGGAATGTGAAAATAGACTACTATTTCAGTAAATACATCTAAAACCTAAGACTCAAGAGGCTACTAGGAGGGAAGTAGGTGAGTTATAGTACTGAAGCTTTCTAATATAAATAAATTATATATTTTTTATGTCAACTGCATGCAAAACTTTAAAGCCATTTTCTCAAGTTCAGTTTTTTGTTATTTTTCCATACTCAAAATCTATCTTCTCCCACAATATTATAGCTAGCGTTCTAAAAATTGTACACAATACACTTCAGAGGCTGTGCAACAAACTGATGCATGGGAATTTTGATATTGGTCATAGTTTAATTTTTAAAAAATAATTACTATGACCAAGCTCTGATTTTTGGAGCTTTTTTCGCCTTGACACATAAAATAATTTATTAAAAAATAACCATTCAGAATTTCAGAAATCCGATCCGTTAATTTGTTATCAATGTATTAAGGAATTTAATTATATCAAAATGAGATTTATTGTGCAATATCTGTCAAAGAAGATAGATTTTGATTTTAGGTAATAAAATTGTATAAATTAATTCATATATCACGAATGCAGTTACATATTGGAATGAATTTCTTTAGTAGCTAATAACTTTCAGCACTTCGGTCCCCCCTTAATATGCGACCAAAATTGACTTTTTCAGGTTGTGTTGGAGAAGAATGTCGTAGAAATGACAAACCTGTGGAGAAGTCGCAAATACAGAAGCTGAAAGACGCGTTACTGTGTGATTATGATAAATCTGTACGCCCAGTTTTACATCACAGCAAAGAAACACCTGTACATGTGAGAATGCTTCTCAAAAGTTTCTCTTTTGTAAGTACATATATACCTTACCAACTAGGAAATAGAAACGTAATTATTCTGTAGCATTTTCTTAGAGCCACTACCGTTAGAATGCAAGCCCATTAAGGGGGGGGGGCAGAACGGCATTTTGGGGTGAAATTTCACAAAATGAGTTAACAAAATATTCTTCCCTAATGTTTGTAGAAGCAAATAACGATATTTTTTTTCCTGTGCCATAGTTTTAAAAGCCCTAAATAGACTCATTTTGAAAAGGCTGCACAGTGTGCCACGCCCCCTATTAGCCATTTGTAATTGTGTTCTCCCCTTAGTTGTAACCTTATTGAAGCTATATCCCAGAGCACACCCTTATTAGGAAAAGAAAACCTTCTTTTGTCTATTAATACTAATCTGTGCATCTGATGTTAATTCTTCAATGCTTTGTTTGGTATGTTTTGAATTACTAGTGCTGTTTTCAACATGGGAAGAAACATTTTTGGTATAAGAAATCGATATAGGAGCCAGTATAAACAATTTAAGTAATCCCAATTACATAATTAAATAATTACAACCCCTAAAATGGAAAAGTGTAGTAACACATGACAATATATTGACTTCTTCAAACGTAACCTCAAACATTGGCGATGAATGTGAAGTGAAACTTGGTTCTTCAAGGGAAAAAAAAATGGTTTCTTCATTGTGTAATGACAGTGAAGACAATTTAACTAATGATATTAGTTAACTAATGATATTAGACCAAAAAGTTTTCAGTTGTAGATATAGAAACTTTGTACAGTGTAAATTTTATGAAAATGAAAAATGTATTCATATCAGAGGACACCAAGAAAAGAAATGGACTATTAGGTACATTATCACTCAATTGCCAAAAGTGTAATAAATAATATACATTTAAAACATCCAGAACAATTGAAAGTGGTGCAGAAGTAAATGTAAGCTTTGCCTATGGCTTGAGAATTATGGGAAGGGAATTGAGGCAGGTAAGGCATTGTTTGCTGTTCTCAATTTACCAGCCCCCCCCTCGCCCAATTTAACAAAATAATTAATAATACCATAGAGAACGTGGCCATGGAGTCTAGGAAGAAGAGAAGGAGTAAAAAGCGAAAGAGGAAGGATGCTGATATTGAAAAAATGCAGAATATGGATCTGGGAAAATTCTAAGGTGTAGTTCCAACATAGAAAAACTTTAATACTGTTTTTTTGTGTTTTATTTTTTTAAACTTTGGCTGCTCTTATGTACGAAGGCTGTTCAAGAAGGAATGATCATAATTTTTTTACGATCATAATTTTTCGCACTAAAAGTCAATCTTATTGTATTCTGTTAGATTAATATGAAACAAACACACCGCAGTAGTTTCATTGTTGGTACTCCTGGTTCCCGCCTGTGAGAACCAGAAAAGTTCCGACATGTTCAGTATCGCCTACCACTGCAATAGAGGTAACATGCGAGGAACGATATGTGGCTTTGAAATTCTGCTTTCGTGTAAACAAATCTTCAGTTGAGGCCTATACAATGTTACAGGAGGCCTATGGAGAGTCTGTTCTTCCCTACAGCACAGCTCGAAGGTGGTTTAAAATGTTTAAAGAGGGGAGACAATCAATTTCAAAGGAAGGATGACCCGGTACTCCAGTTAATGCTCTTACGGAAGAAAACATCAACACTGCTGCTGCCATTGTGAGAGAGGATCGACGAATTACCTTAAGATCACTTTCTAAAATACTGAACATTTCATTGGGTGCCTCCCACACGTTGGTGACAGAAACATTACACATGAGACGTGTTTGTGCGCGATTGGTTCCAAGACTCTTGATTCCCGAACAAAAGGACATTCACATGTAGGTCTGCATGCAGTTCAAGTTGATGTTAGAGGAAGATCCGGAGTTTCTTTCAAACGTAATCACTGCTGATGAAACTTGGCTCCATCATTTTGATCCTGAGAGCAAACAGCAAAGCTCAGTGTGGAAACCTGCTTCATCACCAACCCCCCCAAAAGCAAAAGTGGTTGCTTCTGCTGGGAAAGTTATGGTCATCTCATTCTTTGATATTCGTGGAATGGTTTATCAGCATGTTGTACCTGCACACACATCAGTAACTGGACAATATTACAGGGATGTCCTGAAAACATTGCAAGTCCATATCAGGAGCAAAAGACCACCTTTCCGTGAAGTAGGCTGGATGCTGCACCACGATAATGCGCGGCCGCATGTCGCCAATTTTGTTGCGTGAAGTGCATCCCTCACCCTCCCTATAGTCCGGATTTAGCTCCATGTGACTTTTTCTATTCCCTAACTTGAAGAAACGCCTTCGTGGGAGGCATTATCCATCATCAGAAGCAGCGGTGAAGGCTGCGGAGGCGAATTTGAAGTAACTCTCAAAAATAGTTTCCAGCATGTCTTTGAAGGCCGGCAGAAACGCTGGGACAAGAGCACCGCATTCAGGGGAGACTAATTTGATAAGGACCATCAAAATTATAAGGATGAGTAAAGGTACGTTGTCAAAAAAAAAAAAAAAAAAAAATGTGATTATTCTTTATTGAACAGCCCTCGTAAAACTACTGCAGTTACAAGTCTAATTTTTTTTTCTGGAATTAAAAAAATACTTAAACTGTTTTAGGTACTTGTAGAAATATATATATATATATATATATATATATATATGAAAATTTGAATTAAAAAAATAAATCTTGAATGTTTTAGAAGTAAATTCAAGAAATTTATTTAAAAATCACATATCCTTTATTAATACTCCAAAGTAAGATCTGTTATGTATAATAAATTGTGAAAGTGTTGTAAAATAACAAGTGAAAGTTTCAAATTGATGCGTCAGTTGTTCTTGAGCTAAGCGCACCAGAAAACTCTCATTTTAACATTGGTGAGGTTGACTGTTGCGGCTACCCCTAGGTAATCAATAGAAGCTCTTGTTTTGGAAAAAATTAATTAACTTAATTGTATATTATTTTCAGGAGGAGTCAAGAAACTCTTTGAATATTTACGCATGGATGGTGTGGGTAAGTAGATATTCAGCAAACTTATTTTTTTATATAATTAGTGTTATTATAGGAAGTGTAAAAGTTAAATGCTTATGAAGGCTGCGACCCTGCTCCAGTGTGCCCGCGCTGTGGCGGAGCTTTGTCGGTCCGCCATGTGCTTTTAGAGTGTTTTAACCCAGCCGCTGTTCGCCGATCTCTCCAGATGCCGGCCAGCTTGGCAGAGATTCTGGCGGACGACGAACAAGCGGTGGCCAAAGTCTTTAAGCTGCTTTTAACTGTTGATTTTAAAATTTAGTCCTCAATTTTACCTTTTTAAACCTTATCGCGTCATGGTTTTAAGCATCTTTTAGTTTTTGCTAACGTGCGTGTGTGTTTTTTATTTTATTTTATTTAGGATGGAACTATTTTAGATGGATAAAATCATACAAATAAGTATATGAAGGCATGCGAAAATACAAGTTTATAATGAACTGAGCAAGTTGAAACTGAATGAATGAGCAATGAAACTGAAAGAGTTTATAATGAAAGGCCTTTGGCCTTTTCCACTGGGATTTTTTAAACCAGCACATATACCTTTCAAAAATGCTTGTCTTTCAGTCTTAAAAGTCGTGTCACGCCATACCTTACTTTTCGTGTGTTCTTCGTGTATATTTTGCGATTTGTATCTCGATAGAGTTTGATTGTCCTTAAATAACGTCTTCATCACAGCGATATCGCCTCCGTCTTTTAGCACATTTTTCTTGCCTCTTTTTTCATTCAAAAACCCCAGCTGTATAAGCAATCTCCTGAAATTTGACAAATCTGCATACTTATTTACAGCAGACGAAATGTTACTTATGTTAGGGAGTTCGTTTCTAAAGAAAAAACTACACACATGACAACGCACAACACTTTTTACGTATTTTCTCCGAGCACGAACTTTTGTTTATTCCTGCTTTTGCCTGGAGTGGTAAGTTTTCCTGTTTTCTCACGCGATGTTCCTACGGATCTAACACTCACACCTGTAACTTCAGAGCACAGCTGTTCGACTTCTCTCACTGACAAAGATGGATTCTTCTCTGTGAGTGCATTAAACACATACATCCAGGGGCGGCTGGTGGCTCTGAAAAATGGTGGTTCACAAAGTTATCCATGCAACTTAATTTTTTTTAAAGTAACAAAATTTCTTTAAGCCTGTCACTACAGACTGCTCTACACACAAGTTAACGGCAATTCACAGCATATAACACAACATTCACATTTCATAAACACTCTAGAATATTTATCGTATACATTGTTGTTAAAGTTCCTGTTAAAACATCTTGTTTTTGTTTTGACTATCTGTGTGATGTTTAGTTTCGGCGTGGGTCTTCCAAGTCGCTTAAGTTCAATTTTTTCTTCTAAGGTCATGTTAGAAAAAGGATGTGCTAAAAGACACTTTATGGAATTCATTGTTTCTTCTTATATCACAAGCTACCTGTATTTATAAAAATATTTCTGATGCACTACTAAAAACACGGCAGAGCTAACAAAACACGGCACAAACCATGTGGCTATGTACTCGTAGGTTACATTTAACATAGACGCTATAGATGTCGCTGCTTTGATGAATGAACGAGCAGGTTAGGCATCCACTATTCTCTGGCAGCTAGGTTAACCAACCACATGCAGCCATACGCCCCGCATGGCCCCCCTACTTGCCTCGGCAAATCCTAGGTTCGTCCTGCCCTATACCTCCCTATTGTATGCCAGTGGTTTGCATCTGGGAGTGAACTACTTGGCACCTGCAAACAATACAGCGCGCTCAGGTCCCCTGCACTAGACAAGGTCGAAATGAACTCCAAATGAAACATGCCATTACATTAAAGGGAGACCCAGCATTTTGGTTGTAGCGCAAACATGCTACCCCCTTCAGAAGCCACACCTGCATACACCACAATTCTTTTTCGCCTGTTTCTAAAGAATTATCCTTGCAATACTTCAGCGAAAAACTGCCGCTAGACTCTGCCATTATACATATAATAAGTACACGCGCAATAAACGATCAGTAAAATAATTTAGCTCTCGCACTCGGCACAACACACCTTCGATAAATCCAGTTCAAAACAAGGTCAGTGATAAAAGTCATATAAACAAATATGTCATCACTACCGCTAAATCACGTGCTATCGTGTCATGTGCTTGAGAGCAAAGGAACCTCCTCTTTACTTCGTTTAAGAATTAACATGCCTTTCAGATAAATCAACTCTGTTGCATAATATATTTAATTAAAACATTCACGAAAATATAAATTTGACAATTCTCTTCCAACATATAAAGACATATCACCATGTTAAATAACGAACTAATTTTTACCGCACAACAGTCTCTACTGCAATAGCAGCCAATGAGATGTGATAAGGTCACGTGACCGTTAAGAGATACGGGGCAAGCTTATGTGAAACAAGGATTAGGGGGATTCAGGGCTTATTTCGCCCTCTTCAGCCAGCATGCTTATTGGTTTTGGGGGAGGGAAAGATGGCTCTTTTTTATTGCTTATAGTATTTATATAATTTTTATACATGCACATTTTTGTTTGTTTTATATATATTATTTTTTATTTTTTATTGTTTATATATTTATTTATTATCCGTGATTTCGTCAGTTGGATGTACCTTCTTCATTGCAGGAATTGTCCTAGGTGCTGTTGTATTTGTTGTTCTTCGTTTGCTTTTTCATATTGTCTAATGATGGTTAATAGGGGAGGGTCACTTGGCTTCTTTTCTTGGTGTTTTAGGGTTTTCTTGTATTGTTTTGTTGCGTTGATGATCTATTGCCTGTGTGGTCGGTCTTTTGCGTTGTCCTAGTGTTCTTCTTTATTGTTTCATCTATTGCTGCAGTTTTTGCTATTTCGTGTATTTCACTGCTCCTGGACCAAGGTGGCAGTTTCATTGCTATTTGTAGACATTTTCGTTCGGAGCCGGAGATTCTATCCTTTGTTTTTTGGGATGAAATGAAATGTGTAGTGTTTAACGCCCACTTTTACTACATACGGCACCGCTACATACTACATACAGGCGGTGACACTGATGATGCATGAGATGAAGATGGAACACCGGTGGAATGATATGGCGGGGGAAACCGGAGGTCCCGGAGAAAACCCGCCCCAACGCCGTGTTGTCCACCACAAATCTCACAGGGGGGTGATGGGCTATAAGGCGATTGCAGCGTATGTAATGGTTGATCTGATTATAGTTTTATATAGCTGGGTTAGGATGCTTGGGGATAGTCCTTCCTTCCCTGTTTTGGACAGGATTCTTAGGCATGTTATTGCTATTTTGCCTCCTGAAGTTTGTTATTGTAGTGAGTGTTGGTGGAGAGCTTCTCGGTTAGCGTTACCCCGAGGTATTTGATTCTTCTTTGGGTCGGTATGGTTGTGTTTGTTGTAAGTAATGGTGGACGTTCTGTGTGTTTCTTTAGCTTGTATCCGGAAAATGATGTATTGAGTCTTTGCTGGGTTTATTGTCACTCTCCATTTGTTTGCCCATTTGCTGAAGGTTGCTAGCTGTGAGTCGGATGAATATTTTGAAAATCTTTCACAGAAACCCTGTTAGTCATGTAACTGTGATAGCTGTTATAGTATAGCAACGCAAAGAAAATCCCTGTAAGGAATGTGCTGTGGAACAAGGACAGCGAATGTACGTGACAGAGAACGCCTGTTATACAAGGAGCAGACCGTTAAAAGAGCATGCGCCCTATTCACTCTGTACTCTAAAACCGAGAAGATTCATTCACAAAAGTAGAAGCCGTCAGAATGTTTTTGAATGGTCTGTAACTGTACTGACATGGGGTGTCATAAACCTGTCCAGGGAGGGTGTGGGGACCTTCGGCCAACCCCCTGTGTCTCGTCCCTCGGAGACTTACTCTCCTGTGGAGGAGTATACCTTATATTGAAGCCTGGACGTTCTAGATTCAGTGGCGGCTGGTGGATTAATTTAAGAGTGTGCTACAAAGCTACCTATTGTAAAAAAGTACTTACAGTCTTACTTAATGTCGAAGTATGAAGTCCATGTGGCGCTCGTTTCTATTGCAGAACTTATGAGGCGTGTACGTTAAATAAGGTCTCCAATTTTATTTAATGCAGAAAACATGTTTATTGTCAATAAATGTTACATTGATGTAAAGGCGGAACTTAAGCTATTTTTCAACATAATCACCATTGCAATCGATGCACTTTTGCATGTGCTGTGGCAGTTTCTGTATACCCTTGTCATAGCACTCTCCCGCCAAGTTGCACAGATAGCGCTCAAATCATCGTCGGTCTGGAAATGTGTTCCACCCAGGTGTGACTTCAACTCAGGAAACAGATGATAATCACTAGGTGCTAAGTCTGGACTGTCCCATCCGAACTGCGCCAGGAGATCGGCCGTTGCATGTGCAGTATGGGGACGAGCGTTGTCGTGATGAGAAATCTCTCCCTCTGTCAGCATTCCCCTCCTTCGATTTTGAATGGCACGTCGCAATTTTTTTAAAGTCTCACAGTAGCTAGCGGCAATTATTGTTGTGCCGGTAGGCATAAACTCGCACAACAATACACCTTGTGTATTGTGAAAATGTCTGAACTTTCGCGGCTTCGGTGAATTCGAATGCCGCCACTGACGAGAACGTTCTTTAGTGTCTGGTGTTGTGTAGTGCACCCAGTGACAATTGAATCCAACAATTCCTGGCCCTGTACTGCATAGCGCTCCAGGAATCCAACAGGAAGACGAGAGTTTGCTCCTTATTAATGAACAGCTTATTCCTTTTATCCAAAAGCGACAGTCCCATGTCAGTAGATATGCTTGCACGTAAAAGAATTCCTGTGGGTCAAAATTCCGGCATATCGGCGGCGTTGATATAAACATGTCAGTAGTATAGAATTGAGAGAATCAGCACAGTGTAGATAAGATGTTGAACTCTCCTCTGTGTTAATATATGAGTGATGTAGAATGCTCATTGATTTAGAACTCTCCTATATGAAAATCGAGTTGTAAAAGAAGGGGAGTGTTGGCGTAGTGCCGTTCTCCCCTGTGCAGTGAGATGTTTTTGAGGGTTGGGATGATGATGATGATGATGATTGTGTGTGTGTGTGTGTGTGATGTGTAATGTGTGATGGGTGGGATGGGTAACGGGGGGGGGGGGGGGGGGTTCCGGGGATGTTTGAATTAAATGTGAATTCTTTTCGATGTGTGTGTGCTTGAACTCTCATGTATGAATATCGAAGTCTAGGGTTCGATATTGTGATGGGGCGGGGTGGGTAACGGGGGTTCCGGGGATGTTTGAATTAAATGTATTGATAGTAATTCTTCGATCTCTGTGCTTGAACTCTCATGTATGAATATCGAGTCTAGGGTTTGATATCTATTACGTTCAGTGCTTCGATGTCTGTGCTTGAACTCTCATGTATGAATATCGAGTGTAGGGTTTGATATCTATTACGTTTAGTGTATGATATATGATGTAGTATCGTTATTCTTTAGATAAAAGAATATCGAGAGAATGATTAGGTATGTTTACTGGGAGAGATTTATGAAAATAAATGTAATAAGACATTCTGGTAAGGGGTGTTCCCTATGCAGAATCTCTCCTTGAGCTATTGTATCCAAGAGCGATGTAAAGGTTAAGAAAAGGTTAAATTCCATTCCCACATCGAGGTACGAGAAAATATAAATCTATTCCACATTGAAGTATAAGGGTGATGACGTGTTGTCATTCCTCAAGATTTGTGCATATGTGAGTAAATTCGAATTAACAGGTCTCACCCTGTCCCGCCAGCTCGGGAACGAACGTGTCCTCACTTCACACAAACCCTCCGTCCGTTAAGTACAATCGACGATAGGATGGGGAGGGGGAGACAGGTATGATCACGTTTCATCACCCATCTGCTCACTCGGGAACGAATGCATTCTCACTTCACATCGCAACGTCAAGATGAGTGGAACAACAACACCTATCATTGAAAGTGATACCAGATTCTGGGAGAATCTACGCAATTTCGAAGATTTGCAAAAGCATTGGGTTGAGCACCACGATGAAACGTGTGATGGAAAGATGCATCAAGTGATTTGCAAGAATCCTTCCCATCATGATTCGATCACATCTTATGCTCAATGCGGAAAGAATTGTAAAGTGTACCTCGGGTAAGTAGAATTATAATTGTGTGTTAACGTGAAAGTGTTGTTATGTGTTAGATAACTAATGATAAATATGTTTATTTCAGTAAAGCCCAAAGTGAAGATGTGGCATGCCAGTCCGAACAGGATCAAGGTGAAGATGTGTGCGGTCCGTACAATGATCGTCCGTTTAAGGATATCGGTACATCGAAACCCGAGGAGGAAGTCATAGAAAAGTGAGTATAAATATAATAAGAGTTTTACGTTAACAAGTGTATTAAATATTCACGATGTTGAGACAGTTCGTGTATGTCCGCAGATCCAGTAAGAAAGGAGACAAGAAAAAGAAGAAGACGAACTGCAAACCGAGAATCGTCAAAGCCAAGAAGACGTTCGATCAAGACAGTTTCATCATAATGATGTTCGAACCCTTCACACCCTTCGCAGAAGAAGTAGAGGAGGAAGTTGCGAGTGATGGTAAATAGTGTGTGCATGAACGATAACGACATCTCCACCAGCATTGACTTTCGTGTGAACATAGGATTATACAATGAACTCCCATCACTTTACATTAAAGACACACATGACGATACGTTTGTGTATATTACAAAAGAGGATTGGGAGGTAATAATGTCAAATTTGTGTGTTTTGGATACGTATCTGAAAGATGGTAAGCATCCATGTGCACCGTACAGTGAAAATATAATATATGCATTTAATATAATGTTATGCATGAATAAGATGCAAGAAATAACGTTTGTGAATACATGTTTAAATGTGGGCAGTATAAATCTGAATAGTACTGCATTCAATGGACTTAAAAGACTAATTCCATATATTGAAAGAAATTTATATCAGTTGTATGATATTCATAAATCATTATGTTCATATGATGCAAAAAGCAGGAGTGCAAGGAAGAGGATATTGGAGATGTATGTTAAAGTCAATAAAAAGATAATTTGAATTTGTAATGTTTTATTTATTACACCTATAAGATAGATTGTACAACATGAGTTAGTGGTTTATAAGTGAATAATTTATCATGAATAATTAAACAGAATAATGAAGTTTGTGCAGGAAAATTTGACGATGCTTGAACTTCCAATCTGACATTCACTGCCCCCGTCACAGTATCCTCAGGTTGATGAGAGCAATCGATGACGAATAGCGGTGCATATTTCAGAAAGTCGTTCCTTTTCAAAAGAGGGTAATTCTCCTTTCCATAGTAGGATGATTGAAATTTGGAATATTGATCATACAGAGATGCAAATTTCGAATTGGCGAAATCCAAATTCATATCGTGATAGGGGTAAGATTCACTGTTGAGATAAAGCTTCAGATTGGTGATATTACAATTATCAAATAGAGAAGCATCCTTAGCGAGATGATTCAATCTATCCACTTGTGCACCGACTATGACGAAACGTGGTTTTTCAAGTTTAGTCGTGGTTGCAATGTTCCATGTGAACGCTTTAGTTTGAGGTACAGCAGGTTGAGTGTGAAGGTCCAAGGTTCGAAATGCGACGTGTAGAGGTTTATCCGATTTGACGAGTTTAAGTTTATCAACTCGTTCAGAATCTGAAAGTCGAAGTACAGGCATCCTCCATTCGAGTCTAGTTAGTTGTATGGTTGTAGGATCGTTTCCAATGATACAATTATTAGAATCCTTAGATCTAATGAGAATAAGTTCAAACTTGCTATTAAGTATGACCTCCTTGTGATCGTCGGCGAAACCCAGCAACATCGAAAGAGGAACGATAGCATTGAAGATACCATTCGATGTATTCACGATGTCTACCACACCTCCAGGATAGATCCATCCAGCATTTAGTAAACGATTCGATTCCAGTTCATTCAGTGCAGCATAGTTACGCATCGTTGATGAAATGCCCGGATTCCTAGTTCTATCAATAGTCGTTCCATTCATATCCAGACGAATCTCATCGAATAGGAATGCCATAGCATTGTTACTCAATTTCGATGTGGCAACGGTGCCGTCGGGTTTAGTGAGAGTCCCCTCAATGTAGAGATAACTTCTACTAGGAAGCGTGTACAAATCTTCAGCTTGACATGGAATTCTAATTTCATCGTTCACATCGAGAGCTGACGTATTGTACGGTAGGAATACGTGTTCTTCCTCCTTACTGATCTTATCATCAAAGGTCGGAATCCCGGTCACGTCCAACACATCCATCATAGAACCTTGAAGCCTAAGTTAGCGAGAAATTGTCGATTAGACGATGTGATTAGCTTGCGGGTCGATGATCGAGTAGAGATCAATCTCGAGAGATGTTTTTTAATATAGCATCGTCTCTTAAAACTTATACCCATTACGACGTATGTGCAATCGTACAGTGATGGTTTCGTTCCTGAAATCTAACTTATCGCCGTTCTGGTCTACCACTCTAATGTCGAGATGATCAATGAGATTCGTATCGATGATTGGTAAATATATAGGACTTGATGGTTCCTGCGAAATATGATAACCTGGAGGTACCGATGGGAAAAATTCATACAGAGAATGACCACTTTTACCATTGATGAAAGATCCCGTTGCAAGACTACACTCGATACGTATGATGCTGACTTTGAATATGTTAACCAAATCATTAGACTCGGTCAGCACGTTTGCCGGTACCCTCTGTTTAGAGGTGAAACCGAGAAGTGAAGCAATAGATCTCTCACGACTAAAGTCGATAATATAGGGAGATTGAATTTCTGATTTCATGGTGTTATTATTAGCACGTAGAATAAAGTCGTCACCGATGTCGAGAGCATCCTTGATCAATCTGGCGATATCATCCAATTCATAAGTACCCGGTGGAATTACTATACGTTCGACTTTTCCATCGCGAACGTAATGGAATAGATTATTACTCTCGTCCACATTCGGAATTGAGTAAAAAGTCTCAAAATTCAATAGAGCTATCTCGTAATGTCCGTTAGGATCCAGATGTAATGGTGGATTTAGAAATGTAGAGAAGCTGGTATCACTACCACTCACGGTGATCGTGTAACTCATCGAGGAGAAACTGAAGGCACAAGTGACCGCAAATCACAGAATCGAATTCTTGAAATCTCGTCGTATTATATAGGAGCTTGACACCCGAAAGGTACGTTTCTATCTCTTCCGGAGGTCTCAGATCGCCGAAACTGTCAAAGTAGTAGGCAACGTCACCATCCTTACGTACAGCAACCCAATGTGTACCAGGGTTATTTGATGTATCCAGATTCACTACTATTCTCTCATAGTATCGAGGATGTGGAGGTAGTTTATCGATCATGTAGACACCTCTAAAATGTGGAATGCGTAGACGTCGTGCATACGAATCGATCTCGTTAGCACTCAGGGCTTTTTCCGGGATAAATATAGGCCTCGCCCCGAGTTTTTTGATCGAAGATATAATCCTCTACCCTTACGACGTCTCTTACGGCGAAGACCTTTGCCCTGAGCCAAAGATTCCATGCGCTCGTTGTGACGTGTTAATTCCGCAAGTTGTTTTGCATCCGAACGTTTCTTATTGACAGCCGTAGCAATCTGAGCAGCACCTCCAGCTAGACCACCTGCTGCACCTAGAGCTGCTAAAAGTGGTAGCAAAGGTAAGAAACCACCTCTCTTGTTGCGACGTTTACGCATGCCAGCGCCCGCTGCCAATTTACCCTTCATAAGTGTAGTCACAAGTCGAGCTGCAAGTCGTTCGCCCAAAGAAGCGTCGGCAGACTTTACACGTCTCCAAGCTTTCTCTACCAACACCTTATCGGCTAGACGACGAGATTCTGTATCAGTACTCTCTGCGTAAGCCCGATCGTGATCGAGACACGCTGAATCTAACCCGTTCACCGGTAAGTCACCTCTCTGCAAGCGTTTATGTAGTTTCGTTCCGGGACCGCAGAAACGATAACCCGGTAAATGTGCCTCAAATGGTAATGAATTAATCAAGGAATTAAGAATTCCCGAACCTTTGCGTGCACGTGTAGAGCGCATGTCTCACTATGAAATAAAAAAGGCAAAACGTGCGCTTTATAAGTATACGATTCCTATGACGATTGGCTAAATCCAGTAAAGACATAGATTGCCCTTATCACGAACGAAATAAAAGACAAAACTTATGCTTTATAAGTATTAGTCGCGATATGGAGATAGTAAAGCAAAAGTGTACGCTACCCATACAGGTGTTAGATTTCGAGGATGACATTCGCAAAGGACGACACGGTACGTTGTTTCCGAGTAACGTTAGAGCGCTCATACTTGGCAGTTCAAATGCTGGAAAAACGAACGTTTTACTCAACCTGCTTATTCACGAGAATGGTCTGAGATTCGAAAACCTCTACATATACTCGAAATCGTTGCAACAACCTAAATATCGATATTTACTCAGGTTACTGAAAACTATACCCGATATAGGTGTATTTACGTTCGATGATGGTGATAAAGTAATTCAAACGTCGGATGCTAGAGAAAATTCGATATTCGTATTTGATGATGTGATAAATGAAAAACAGGGTAAGATAGCTTCATATTACAGTATGGGTAGACATCGTAATGTCGATGCTATATATTTAGCACAATCATATGCTAAAGTACCTAAACATTTAATTAGAGATAATGCAAATATGATTATATTCTTTAGACAGGATAATCTCAATTTAAAACATATACGAAGATTATGTAAATACCGATATGTCCTATGATGAATTTAAGAATATGTGTAAACATATATGGGAGAGTGATGAACGATCCTTTGTTGTTATAGTACCAGAATATCCACTGAACGAGGGACGCTACCGTCACGGTTTTGATCGCTTTATCAGAATGAATAAATAGAATAATCCATCACTTAAGCAATGAGTATCGACAGGTTCGGATCCCGAGGAATCATACCCTCTAGGGGTGTGTTCAATCGATATATCATAACTAGAGATGGATCGGGAAACTATCGATTCAAGGGAAAGCGGTTGTGCAATATTCACGACCCTGAAGAAGGTGACGATGCATCGACTAAACTTTATGTGGATACGCATACGGCTGACGTCGAGAATCGAATGCAGATCTTCAGCGAGCAGACCTCGTATCAGCGTATGGGCGAGTTTGAAGCTATGCTTAGGGATCTCATACAAAAATCGCTCGACATCCAATACAACAATTTAATGGAGTACTTAAGTAAATATGCATTTAAACGTGATTCCGAAAATAATGTCATTATAGATGGTATAAGAATGAAAACGCTGTTGGACCCCCTTCACGAACACGACGTTCCTAATAAAAAATATGTAGATGATAGGATTCCAATTCACGACTCTAATGAAACTCTATCATTTCGAATGAAGAGATTGAAGGATTTAGCCGACCCGATAGATGATAGTGATGCAGTCACCATGAGTTATGTTAATCATTTCTTTATACAGAAACATAATGAATTGCAAACGGGTTTAACTGAGACTATAACAAACATTGTCGATACTATTACACGGAAACAGAATGAATTACAAAGTCAGTTAACTAGAACAATCACCTCCGCTAGCGAGACTATTACTACAGCTGTAGAAAAAGAAGTGAAAGAACTAACCGCACGACAAACGGAACTTGATAATAAACTAATCACTATAAATAATGATATTCATACTATGAAAACACGAATGAGAAATGTTGTAAACACTATGTTACAACAATTGAAAGCACAACTCATAATTTCATTGCAAACACGTCCGTTTCGAGGTCCCTCTTTAAGGTATACGTTAACATCGGGACTCGAATACTATAAAGTTCCTGGAAATGGAAGTGTACTCTCGTGTTCCATCGTATCATCGGTACATCCGCATGCTGTAAATGATACATTGTTTGCAATAAACGGAAGATTAGTTGAAAGATATCCTGTAAGAGTTGAAACTGGCGATATTCTATCGTTTACAGCGCCAGTCGGACGTGCTAAAGATGGTCATATATTAAGTATAGAACTGATAGTTTCATATAAATTAGCAGTAGCTGATTAATTATACATTCATTTCGATATGGATGCTGAAGCTATAAGACTTAAGGAATCCATTGCCCGTCACAGTAGGGCAATAAGAGAAAAGTTACGTTCTCTCAAAGGAATGAAATTCGAAACGCAACGAGTCATGTCTGAAGTTCTTCAACCTGTAACCGAACCATTGAAAGTAATAGCGAAAGCACACCAAGACAACAACGACGACGAAACTACAGATGATGCTAACGGATCTGATCTCGTGTCAAAGTATCTACACAAGGTTCGAACTGCTAGTTCGAGTGACATGGACAATACTTATGGCATACGTTACGAGGATAATGAGTATAAATTGGGTAACAAGACAGTTGTGTTTAAATCTGATGGTGTTCAGATAGGAACAGAAACGTATGAACCCACAGCAGGCTTATATGAATTATTATTTAAACGTTTACCTCGCAAGACATCGTACACAGATGATGATTTAGACGTGTATTTGCAAATCTTACAGAATACTCAAGTTTACAGACACGGTTATTCAAGAGATGGACGTTTAAGAGCAAATCGAGGGTTCAAGTATCGTCATATCATTCGTGACCTTGTTAGTAATCGAACTGGATTTGGTTTACGTTGGAAAGAACATGTACCGCAGAGAAAATTAGATTACGTCTACTGGAACGATCCGAATGAAATAATAAACAGATTAAGATTATTAGTTGCGTCGAGGGATGCAGGTAATTTGAATCACTCACCCGAGATAGAAGAAATTATTACAGAACTTAAAACATCAAAAATTATAGCATGATAAAACGTCGCATTGCAACCGAGTTACATGCACCAGCTAGAAGACGATTTTTACGTCGTAAGATCATAAGCAAAGGAATGAACGATTTAGTACAAATAGATCTTATGGACATGTCTAATTATGCAAGAGACAATAGGAATTATAAGTATATTCTTCTTGCATGCAATTTTTATTCCAAGATGGCTTATGCACGACCATTACGTGATAAAAGTGGTATTAACGTTTCGACTGCTATGGAGGAGATATTGAATGAAATGGAATCGTTTCCGAAGAATGTTCAATCTGATAAAGGAAGGGAGTTTTACAATAAACATTTCCGCGAACTAATGAATCGTAATAATATTAATCATTACAGTACATTCACACACGTTAAGGCTGCTGCAGTGGAACGTTTAATAAGAACGATCAAACTGATTTTGCATAAGGAATTTATTGTTCAAGGCTCATATCAATGGATAAACATACTACCTAGAATTATTCATACCTACAATAATACTTACCATCGAACGATTCGTATGAAGCCTGTAGAAGTTCGTGATAATTCTCTCCTGCTCAGCGTCTACAAATATGATAGAAGTCTGCGTGAGAAGCGAAGATCTAGGCTTCATCGTGTTGGTGACTACGTGAGGATTTCTAAGCATAAAGGTGTTATGGAGAAAGGTTATCTACCAAATTGGAGTGTTGAAGTCTTTAGGATACGTACAGTGCAAAGGACACATCCATTGACCTATCTCATCGAGGATCTGGAGGGTAAACTGATTGAAGGAGCATTCTACGGTTATGAATTACAGAAAACTCAATATCCAGACACGTATTTAGTTGAAAGGATCATCAGACGTCGTGGTGATAGGATTCTGGTGAAATGGTTAGGATTTCCTACCCGTGAATGGATTAATGAGGTGGACATTGTATAAATAAAAAAACACACAACTCAATAAAGAAATATAATTTTAATGATATATTGTGTTTGATTTTTTTTGTTCACATTGATTCCTGACATCTTCTGTAACTGCTAATTCACATCTCCTTAACTTAAACATGATAATAACATTTTTATACTTTTTTAAAAATCTTCTGTAACTGCTAATTCACATCTCCTTAACTTAAACATGATAATAACATTTTTATACTTAAAAAAAAAATCATACATGATTATAGTTGAATTAACATTTAATTGTAGAGATTTTAACATAACGTACATGCTAGTTCACATTGAGTATATATAAATTCACCTACCCTTAACGTAAACATGATAATTACAATTTGAAGTAATTAGTAATATACGTTAAACAAACATCATACATGATTATAGCTGAAATAAGAGCCTTTGTACATGCTAGTTCACATTGATATATATAAATCTCCCCTCACCCCTTAACGGAGACATGATAATAACATTTTGATATAATTAGTAAATATATTTTAATAAAAAATCATACATGATTATAGTTGAATTAACATTTCATTGATTTCTGCTATCTAACATTTCAAAACGACATGAATAGGAAAAAATATTCCTTCACCCCTAACATAAACATAAAAAAAGCAACACGTTATCTTTCAAATGAAGTAAATATGTTATTATCATGTAATTAGTAACACACTTTACAAATATACTTGAAACTCAATTATTTCGTTTTTTGAAATACAGTAATATGTTATTATCATGTGCCTAGTAATACCTTTTAACTCAGTTGTAACACACTTTACAATTATACTTGAAACTCAATTATTTTATTTTTTGAAATACAGTAATATGTTATTATCGTGGCCTAGTAATACCTTTTAACTCAGTTGAATCTATGCTTTATTGAGAAAAGAAAAAGAAATTTACACTTGACAATTTTCTATAGCATAATGTCCCCATGCTAATGTTGAAAATGAATTATTGGGAATGTATCGTTTTGTATCGATACCACTTAAAGCTATCTTATTAGATTCAATAGTATGAACATCATGTTTATAACTTCTGAAACATGTCTGCATGCTTCGATGTATAGTGTCAGGATGTGTAATACATGAGAGATATTGTTCAAAGGTTATGAATCTCATCGAATCTTTTGTTACACCTTTTGATTTTTTAATCACTTCAGTATCATATCGATAACTATATAATTTCGATTTCAGCCCTACATATTCAGTCATCACTCTACCGGCTAGCTCATCCTTGAATAATCCTGAAATTTTCTTATTTGCTAACGGCATACCATACACATTATCCATTGGATAATTCGATGTATCGAATAAATGTATATTGGTTTTAATAAATTCATATATATCGCAGCTAGATTCAAAGAGAAAAGCATCCGTGTCCGTATAGATTAAAGTTACATCTTTCAATTTTTTCTTCAGAATTTCATAATAAAAATCATACATTTTATGTTTGGATAGATCCAGGATTGCTTGTCCTATGTATATTGGCTTATTCATCAATATTTCATCTCTGACCAATTCTATACCTATTAAATTTTCATCAAAAATCACGTACCTTATACATGTCTGTCGAGCTAACAATTTACGCGCTCGTTTCCAGCTGGTAGCTAAATGAAATGAATTATAACGTTTTACATTCTCTATAAATTTTCCATAAACACAATTATTCATTAACTTCCATAGATTTTGACCAAATTTCGTCTTATCTTCAATACGTTTACGAACGTTGAGTTCAATGTAAGGATTTATCCAGTTAGATTGTTTGTAACCTATTACTCTATGTATACGCGATGGAATCAAACCAAGTTTAACACATTGTTGAAAATTGAGATAATGTAATACGTATTTATTTTTATCATTCAATGTTGTTAGCAATTTTGTATACTTATCACCTGGCGCGATTTCATTCAAAGGGCATAATGGCAAATCATTTTGTATATCATGAAGTTCCTGTGGATATTTAAAGTCTACTTCCAACACATATCCCACGTCAGAATCACTTGTAATAGACATAAAATCTATTGATTTAATTTCAGCATCAGTTAGCCACCTTATATCAGTGTATGGTAAGCTATTATTTTCCATTGTATAACTATATAGAGAATTGCAGTCAACGTACATTAAATAATTAGTTGGTTGAGTGTTATCATAGCTAGTCATGTATCTGTTATTCGCCTTTGCATACCGTTTGGACACAGTGCAAATTCCACCTCGTATTCCTTTTTCGAAGAAATCTAGCATAGTCTTATCTGTTAATAATGAAATCTGTACACCAGTCGTTCTTAACATTGCATCATAGGCTAACCCGGGAAGTGTGTAATACTGACACGGGTCGAGTCCGTACAAACCGATACTTAATTCACGGAAGCGTTCAAACACGTCCGTTAGTATTAATGTATCGCACTTAAGATATATATTTAAATATTCACCCAGATTTTTAACATTGAATTCATTCCATACCGTTCTAGCATGACTATAATCCTCATCGCTTACATGATCAAACTGATGTTTGGATGGTAGACTATTCTCGTATAATTTTTCTATAGAATCCACATACGTGTACGGGAAGACACCTTTACGTTTCATCAGTTGTCTATGCAAAGGATTCGTGTACATATTATTGGTATAATGAAAATCATCTGCTTCTAACATATCCGAAAGGTTACTAAGTTTTGAATCCAAAAAACGATAGCTATCCAGAAATCTTAGATATATACTCATTCCATTCGAATTTGTATATCTTTTGCTAAAGGATAAGTAATTTTCAGAAGTTTGTGCAATACAGTTGATAGGTTCCGTATCGTAACCTAGTTTCTTTACTATGAAATGAGCATCGTATTTTGACAAGCAATGAAAGAATATTGGTATGAATCCTGGCATTTTCCTATTTAAATTGCAGTGCTTATGAGCTGGGCCAACGTAACTTCCAGTCAAATGACAATGATCACGAACCTTTATACACGAGTTAAGAAATTCACGTTTGCATATGTGACATCGTGTTGCATTTTGATATTCTAGCTCATCCACATCTCTCATACTTATTTCAATTTTATTAGCATATATATTAATGACCTGATTTGCAATTAACGTTAATTCTTTAAGAAAATTTTCAATTGCATATGGACCTTCAAATGATTTGAAACGTGTTAAATTTTTATCATAACTACAGACCAAATGTAATGCAATTGCATAC
Organism: Mantis religiosa; assembly: GCA_030765055.1. NCBI lineage: Eukaryota > Metazoa > Arthropoda > Insecta > Mantodea > Mantidae > Mantis > Mantis religiosa. The sequence goes on from CM060960.1 coordinate 32,899,568, forward strand.
GCTTCATGTTTATGAATGCTACGTGTCCAGCTTTTACTCGATACATCTTGACACGAATCTACCTTACGTAAGATACATTCTATGTCTGCATAAACCACGAATGGAACTTTTAGACATTTCGAATATGCGTTAAATTCAACGAGATCAGTTTTACCAGCCTCGGGCATTCTGATAATTTGATTCATCATACACCTCTTTTATGGCTATTTAAACGTGATTCTGATGTGAAATACAAGTTACAATTGTTACATAACCATTTTCGCCCATTATGTTTAGTTAGCTGCTTTCCTAGCAAACGTGACAAGTCTGTTATCAGACAATAATGTCTTTTATACATTAAAAGATTAACATGATGTGATTTTATCTCTCTTGGTTGATATAAGAGAATAATCGATTTATTTTCAACACCGTATATCGTTATTGAAATATTTGAATTTTGATTCTCGAATTTTTCTACATCTTTCAATGATACGGGGAATGTTATATTCTCAAAGTTAAATTCGTTACGAAAATCATATCTTTTATAGGAGGTGGGTCGATTCTTGTTACGTTCTACTGGGTATTTGGATGCTAACAGACAGTATGCAAAGCAATATTTATCAGTATTACGAATGTTAATAACAGCTCTCTTCGATTTTATAAAGTCGGGTAATTCAGTATACATCCCTGCATTCAATGAATCGTATTGTGTCACATATATTGTTAATTTCTCAATACTGTATAAAGCTTTTGAACTGGTACGCGATTCAAAATTATCCATATGATCTAGTATAGGTTGTACAATCTTCTCTTCATACCATATAGATTTATCTGTAGATTGCAATATCACCTCAAGTTTACTGTTAAAGTTAAATGTATGAATATTATCGCTCTCTTGTGATATTATGACATATTGACAGGATAAACAGGATCCTATCTTAAGACCTGATTTATACATGTTTAAGCCCTTATCAATTTCATTCAAAATTAAAGGTTTGCATTCTGCTAAGAATATAACGGGGTCAAGTATATTAACACAGTTGTGAATTTCGTAGGTGGTTAATCGTTTTTTGAAAGCAGACTCACTGTGAATACATCGTAATCGTTCAGCCTGGGTCACGTTCGAACAGGTTTCATCTTGCTGAATCGAGGGTTGTCCAGTGGCAGTATCGGAGCATCTTGTCGTCGTTTCTGAAAAAAGCAATTACAACATTCGATTAACTTTACATACGGGAACATTGATTTACATGTATGTAAGGTGGTAACAGAAATAACATACATGTTAATAACTTTTACATGTATGAATCTCAATTTTACGTAAACTCTATACTTTACGTAGAACGTAACATGCATGTAACTTTTACATATGAAAATAGTTACATAATGATTATGTATTTTACAATTATTGCTATCATCACGTAACTACAATATTCAGATAGTATGTAACTGTTTTACGTAATGCTCTCTCCCTTACATAAATGATAAAAACACACAACGCAAACCATATAGATGTAAAATACCGTAACTGAACTACGATATTCACATGTACGTTTTACACATATAAATTAACGTTCTTTTTTCACCTACAACGTTACCTTTACGTGTAACAAACAAACGTAACTAACATGCATGTGAAATAACGTAACTGAACTACGATATTCACATGTACGTAATTATTACACATGAAAATTAACCCTACAACGTTCACTCTCAATTACTAATACTACATGACGTGCGATAATTAACACTTTAAGTTCTAATACAACATGTACGTACATGCAAGTAACTACATTCAATTACTAATACTACATGACGTGCGATAATTAACACTTTAAGTTCTAATACAACATGTACGATTTCACATTTACATGCAAGTAACTACATTATCACTTTTTTTATGAAATTTTATTCAATAATTGTACTCACCTTTTGACGACATTACGGGCTGCTTAAAAAAGACAATTTATGTCGTTTGAAACCACTTTCTAGTGTTTCCTCGCCATGGTATTGGAGTATGCAGTCACCACGATTTAGTAGATCTTTCTGCGCTGCGGTCATATGTTTGAATCTCTCCGGGAGGAAGACTTGGAAATCTGATGTTTCGACGACGACCCGTTCACCATATCTGGTCTTCACGGTTTTGACGGATCGAATGATGTGTTGAACGGACTGATCTAATTCACGTAGTTTCTTTGTGGGAAGATGTGTTCCACCTTCAGCTAGTTGATTTAGCTGTAGCATCTCATGATCTGAAATATACATATAAGCACACACGAATCAGTATTACTTCAACATTCTTCGTAAACAGAGATAAAAAATGACTTACAATATACAACTTTTCTATCTTACCTGTAGGATCCATATTTCCAGAGAATCGACTGCCTCCTCACTCATCCGTGCCGCGGTATTTATTAACAGATGCTCCGCCCCCCCCCCCTCCGTCCGGGAGAGGTGTTACTGTCTACATATTACGCTATGTGTTTAAAGTAGTTGTGACTACGTTATAAGTTCGAAGGTAATACTAGTAACTTTATTATCATAGTTTAAACTTTATATAGATTCATCATTTTTTACACCCCCTCCAACCGTATCTCTCCTTCCCAAACACCATGTTGCGTGCGCACACTAACTGTGATTCGTTCCCTACATCTTGGAGGGCGGGATATAATTACACATTTCTTTACACACACATACTTGTACAAAATATATTTTTCTGAACATTTGATTTTTTTACATTTGGTATACTAACACATTCATAGTATTGTTTCATCATTCATACAAATATATAGATTCATTCGTTTAATTTTAAAATATATTCTTTTTTTTCCTAACGTTATTTGACAAAGTTAGACTTCGCTACAGCAATAAGAATGTTTTGACCACCCCTGTCACCAGTCTGGAGAGATTAACTCTTTTTTTCTCTGACCCACATACCAAAAGGGATGACGTTCAGTGGAGTATTCGTAATACTGAGGGGAGATTTTCTAGACAATTTTTTATATGGAGGGTGATATCTTACCATGGATAGTTAGGATATCTACACTATAGATCCCTAGTTGCGTATATATATTATCATATTGATTGATCAGTTTTGTATTACTCATATATACTTAAAGATGAGATACTTTTCTCTCGTTATCTTAATCATTTTTAAATAGATGGTTAGTGCTTTTATTTTATTTTCGATGTTATGTTCCACTTTTATCATGCTTAGAGGGAATATTCTTTTTAAGTTATCGTGCTTAGAGGGTGCGTTCCTTTATCATGAAACCCCTTTCAAACAGCTTTACATTTGCATTCTTATACTTTTCTCTCAATATTTTCTTATCATTCTTAAAGAGATGGGTAGTGCTTTTATTTTTATTTGCATTTGCTATGTACCACTTTTATCATGCTTAGAGGGGACATTTCTTTGTCATGCGACCCTCTCACATAGATTTACATTTCCATTCTTATACTTCATCAATGTGGAATAGATTTATATTTTCTCGTACCTCGATGTGGGAATGGAATTTAACCTTTTCTTAACCTTTACATCGCTCTTGGATACAATAGCTCAAGGAGAGATTCTGCATAGGGAACACCCCTTACCAGAATGTCTTATTACATTTATTTTCATAAATCTCTCCCAGTAAACATACCTAATCATTCTCTCGATATTCTTTTATCTAAAGAATAACGATGCTACATCATATATCATACACTAAACGTAATAGATATCAAACCCTACACTCGATATTCATACATGAGAGTTCAAGCACAGACATCGAAGCACTGAACGTAATAGATATCAAACCCTAGACTCGATATTCATACATGAGAGTTCAAGCACAGTCATCGAAGAATTACTATCAATACATTTAATTCAAACATCCCCGGAACCCCCGTTACCCACCCCGCCCCATCACAATATCGAACCCTAGACTTCGATATTCATACATGAGAGTTCAAGCACACACACATCGAAAAGAATTCACATTTAATTCAAACATCCCCGGAACCCCCCCCCCGTTACCCATCCCACCCATCACACATTACACATCACACACACACACACACAATCATCATCATCATCATCCCAACCCTCAAAAACATCTCACTGCACAGGGGAGAACGGCACTACGCCAACACTCCCCTTCTTTTACAACTCGATTTTCATATAGGAGAGTTCTAAATCAATGAGCATTCTACATCACTCATATATTAACACAGAGGAGAGTTCAACATCTTATCTACACTGTGCTGATTCTCTCAATTCTATACTACTCATGTCAATTAAAAAGTTCGTTAATAATAGTATGTTGCGATAATAAAACTTTAAAATATGACGTGAAATATGATGCACTTTCAACAATGACGTAAATTTTGACACGTCATAAAATCGAAATAAATAGAAATTTCGAAAAACGGACACCGGATTCGTGCGCCTGGTATTCTGAACAATAATTTTACCAAGTTTAATTAACGTCGACGATGGTCATTTGTCAACTAGCCCTGGTTTAGGCCGTTTTTTGAAAAATAAAGGTTCCATATCTCCGTTTGTGGAGCACATTTTGTAAATTACAAAAGACAAAAAAAAAAAAAAATCGAGAAAAAAATTAGCTTTCCGAAAGTCAAATGTGGGCGACTGTATCTTTATTAGTTCAAGAGCTTTTAAGGTTTAAAGTTTGGAAAAGGGCTCGAAAATCCTGGTCTTGCTGTTTCTCGGGATTTCGAAAAAAAATTGAGTTAGAGGTGCCATGTGAAAGCAGAAGACGTGCACAGTCGAGTAGCGGTCTTAGATTTTTGATATCTCAATTAAAACTTTAAAATATGATGTGAAATATGATGCACATTCAACAATGACGTAAACTTTGACATGTCATAAAATCGAAATAATTAGGAATTTCGAAAAACGGACACCGGATTCGTGCCCCTGGGATTCTGAACAATAATTTTACCAAGCTTAATTAAAATCGACGATGGTCATTTGTCAACTAGCCCTAGTATTGGCCGTTTTTTGAAAAATATAAGTGTCCATATCTCCGTTTGTGGTGCACATTTTGTAAATTACAAAAGACCAAAAAATCGAGCAAAAATTAGCTTTCCGAAAGTCAAATGTGGGTTAGTGTATCTTTATTAGCTCAAGAGATTTTAACGTTTAAAGTTTGGAAAAGGGCTCGAAAATCCTGGTCTATAGTCTTGCTGTTTCACGGGATTTCGAAAAAAAATTGAGTTAGAGGTGCCATGTGAAAGCAGAAGACGTGCACAGTCGAGTAGCGGTCTTAGATTTTTGATATCTCAATTAAAACTTTAAAATATGACGTGAAATATGATGCACTTTCAACAATGACGTAAACTTTGACACGTCATAAAATCGAAATAAATAGGAATTTCGAAAAACGGTCAATGGATTCGTGCCCCTGGGATTCTGAACAATAATTTTACCGAATTTAATTAAAACCGATGATGGTCATTTGTCCACTAGCCCTGGTTTTGGCCGTTTTTTAAAATATAAGTGTCCATATCTCCGTTTGTGGTGCACATTTTGTAAATTACAAAAGACCAAAAAATCGAGCGAAAATTAGCTTTCCGAAAGTCAAATGTGGGTTAGTGTATCTTTATTAGCTCAAGAGATTTTAACGTTTAAAGTTTGGAAAAGGGCTCGAAAATCCTGGTCTATAGTCTTGCTGTTTCTCGGGATTTCGAAAAAAAATTGAGTTAGAGGTGCCATGTGAAAGCAGAAGACGTGCACAGTCGAGTAGCGGTCTTAGATTTTTGATATCTCAATTAAAACTTTAAAATATGACGTGAAATATGTTGCACTTTCAACAATGACGTAAACTTTGACACGTCATAAAATCGAAATAAATAGGAATTTCGAAAAACGGTCAATGGATTCGTGCCCCTGGGATTCTGAACAATAATTTTACCGAATTTAATTAAAACCGATGATGGTCATTTGTCCACTAGCCCTGGTTTTGGCCGTTTTTTAAAAAATAAAGGTGTCCATATCTCCGTTTGTGGAGCACATTTTGTAAATTACAAAAGACCAAAAAATTTCGAAAAAAAATTGAGTTAGAGGTGCCATGTGAAAGCAGAAGTCGTGCACAGTCGAGTAGCGGTCTTAGATTTTTGATATCTCAATTAAAACTTTAAAATATGACGTGAAATATGATGCACTTTCAACAATGACGTAAACTTTGACACGTCATAAAATCGAAATAAATAGGAATTTCGAAAAACGGTCAATGGATTCGTGCCCCTGGGATTCTGAACAATAATTTTACCTAATTTAATTAAAACCGATGATGGTCATTTGTCCACTAGCCCTGGTTTTGGCCGTTTTTTAAAAAATAAAGGTGTCCATATCTCCGTTTGTGGAGCACATTTTGTAAATTAAAAAAGACCAAAAAATCGAGAAAAAGTTAGCTTTCCGAAAGTCAAATGTGGGCGACTGTATCTTCATTAGTTCAAGAGCTTTTAACGTTTAAAGTTTGGAAAAGGGCTCGAAAATCCTGGTCTATAGACTTGCTGTTTTTTGAGATTTCGAAAACATAATTGAATTAGAGGGTCATGTGAAAGCAGAAGACGAGCACAGTCCAGTAGCGGTGTTAGATTTTTCATAACTCAAATAAAACTTTAAAATATGACGTGAAATATGATGCACTTTCAACAATGCCGTAATTTTTGACACGTCATAAAATCGAAATAAATAGGAATTTCGAAAAACGGACACCGGATTCGTGCCCCTGGGATTCTGAGCAATAATTTTACCAAATTTAATTAAAATTGATGATGGTCATTTGTCCACTAACCCTGGTTTTGGCCGTTTTTTGAAAAATAAAAGTGTCCATATCTCCGTTTGTGTAGCACATTTTGTAAATTACAAAAGACCAAAAAATCGAGAAAATATTAGCTTTCCGAAAGTCAAATGTGTGCGACTCTATCTCTGTTAGCTCAAGAGATTTTAACGTTTAAAGGTTGGAAAAGGGCTCGAAAATCCTGGTCTATAGTCTTGCTGTTTCTCGGGATTTCGAAAAAAAATTGAGTTAGAGGTGCCATGTGAAAGCAGAAGACGAGCACAGTCCAGTAGCGGTCTTAGATGTTTGATATCTCAATTAAAACTTTAAAATATGACGTGAAATATGATGCACTTTCAACAATGACGTAAACTTTGACACGTCATAAAATCGAAATAAATAGGAATTTCGAAAAACGGTCAATGGATTCGTGCCCCTGGGATTCTGAACAATAATTTTACCGAATTTAATTAAAACCGATGATGGTCATTTGTCCACTAGCCCTGGTTTTGGCCGTTTTTTAAAAAATAAAGGTATCCATATCTCCGTTTGTGGAGCACATTTTGTAAATTACAAAAGACCAAAAAATCGAGAAAAAATTAGCTTTCCGAAAGTCAAATGTGGGCGACTGTATCTTCATTAGTTCAAGAGCTTTTAACGTTTAAAGTTTGGAAAAGCGCTCGAAAATCCTGGTCTATAGACTTGCTGTTTTTTGAGATTTCGAAAAAAAAATTGAATTAGAGGTGCCATGTGAAAGCAGAAGACGAGCACAGTCCAGTAGCGGTGTTAGATTTTTCATAACTCAAATAAAACTTTAAAATATGACGTGAAATATGATGCACTTTCAACAATGCCGTAATTTTTGACACGTCATAAAATCGAAATAAATAGGAATTTCGAAAAACGGACACCGGATTCGTGCCCCTGGGATTCTGAGCAATAATTTTACCAAATTTAATTAAAATTGATGATGGTCATTTGTCCACTAACCCTGGTTTTGGCCGTTTTTTGAAAAATAAAAGGATCCATATCTCCATTTGTGTAGCACATTTTGTAAATTACAAAAGACTAAAAAAAAAAAAAAAAAAAAAATCGAGAAAAAAATTAGCTTTCCGAAAGTCAAATGTGGGCGACTGTATCTTTATTAGTTCAAGAGCTTTTAAGGTTTAAAGTTTGGAAAAGGGCTCGAAAATCCTGGTCTTGCTGTTTCTCGGGATTTCGAAAAAAAATTGAGTTAGAGGTGCCATGTGAAAGCAGAAGACGTGCACAGTCGAGTAGCGGTCTTAGATTTTTGATATCTGAATTAAAACTTTAAAATATGACGTGAAATATGATGCACTTTCAACAATGACGTAAACTTTGACACGTCATAAAATCGAAATAAATAGGAATTTCGAAAAACGGACACCGGATTCGTGCCCCTGGGATTCTGAACAATAATTTTACCAAAATTAATTAAAAGCGATGATGGTCATTTGTCCACTAACCCTGGTTTTGGCCGTTTTTTGAAAAATAAAAGTGTCCATATCTCCGTTTGTGTAGCACATTTTGTAAATTACAAAAGACCAAAAAATCGAGAAAACAATTGGCTTTCCGAAAGTCAAATGTGTGCGACTCTATCTCTATTAGCTCAAGAGATTTTAACGTTTAAAGGTTGGAAAAGGGCTCGAAAATCCTGGTCTATAGTCTTGCTGTTTCTCGGGATTTGGAAAAAAGATTGAGTTAGAGGTGCCATGTGAAAGCAGAAGACGTGCACAGTCGAGTAGCGGTCTTAGATTTTTGATATCTCAATTAAAACTTTAAAATATGATGTGAAATATGATGCACTTTCAACAATGACGTAAACTTTGACACGTCATAAAATGGAAATAAATAGGAATTGCGAAAAACGGACACCGGATTCGTGCCCCTGGGATTCTGAACAATAATTTTACCAAGTTTTATTAAAATCGAAGATGGTCATTTGTCAACTATCCCTGGTTTAGGCCGTATTTTGAAAAATAAAAGTGTCCATATCTCCGTTTCTGGAGCACATTTTGTAAATTACAAAAGACCAATAAATCGAGAAAGAAAGTAGCTTTCCGAAAGTCAAATGTGGGCGACTGTATCTTTATAAGTTCAAGAGCTTTTAGCGTTTAAAGTTTGGAAAAGGGCTCGAAAATCCTGGTCTATAGACTTGCTGTTTTTTGAGATTTCAAAAAAAAAAAAAAATTGAGTTAGTGGTGTCATGTGAAAGCAGAAGACGAGCACAGTCCAGTAGCGGTCTTAGATTTTTGATATCTCAATTAAAACTTTAAAATATGACGTGAAATATGATGCACTTTCAACAATGACGTAAACTTTGACACGTCATAAAATCGAAATAAATAGGAATTTCGAAAAACGGACACCGGATTCGTGCCCCTGGGATTCTGAACAATAATTTTACCTAATTTAATTAAAATCGATGATGGTCATTTGTCCACTAGCCCTGGTTTTGGCTGTTTTTTGAAAAATAAATTGTCCATATCTCCGTTTGTGGAGCACATTTTGTAAATTACAAAAGACCAAAAAATCGAGAAAAAAATTAGCTTTCCGAAAGTCAAATGTGGGCGACTGTATCTTTATTAGTTCAAGAGCTTACAACGTTTAAATTTTGGAAAAGGGCTCGAAAATCCTCGTCTACAGACTTGCTGTTTTTTGAGATTTCGAAAAAAAAATTGAGTTAGAGGTGTCATGTGAAAGCAGAAGACGAGCGCAGTCCAGTAGCGGTCTTAGATTTTTGATATATCAATTAAAACTTTAAATTATGACGTGAAATATGATGCACTTTCAACAACGACGTAAACTTTGACACGTCATAAAATCGAAATAAATAGGAATTTCGAAAAACGGTCAATGGATTCGTGCCCCTGGGATTCTGAACAATAATTTTACCGAATTTAATTAAAACCGATGATGGTCATTTGTCCACTAGCCCTGGTTTTGGCCGTTTTTTAAAAAATAAAGGTATCCATATCTCCGTTTGTGGAGCACATTTTGTAAATTACAAAAGACCAAAAAATCGAGAAAAAATTAGCTTTCCGAAAGTCAAATGTGGGCGACTGTATCTTCATTAGTTCAAGAGTATTTAACGTTTAAAGTTTGGAAAAGGGCTCGAAAATCCTGGTCTAGTCTTGCTGTTTCTCGGGATTTCGAAAAAAAATTGAGTTAGAGGTGCCATGTGAAAGCAGAAGACGAGCACAGTCCAGTAGCGGTCTTAGATGTTTGATATCTCAATTAAAACTTTAAAATATGACGTGAAATATGATGCACTTTCAACAATGACGTAAACTTTGACACGTCATAAAATCGAAATAAATAGGAATTTCGAAAAACGGTCAATGGATTCGTGCCCCTGGGATTCTGAACAATAATTTTACCGAATTTAATTAAAACCGATGATGGTCATTTGTCCACTAGCCCTGGTTTTGGCCGTTTTTTAAAAAATAAAGGTATCCATATCTCCGTTTGTGGAGCACATTTTGTAAATTACAAAAGACCAAAAAATCGAGAAAAAATTAGCTTTCCGAAAGTCAAATGTGGGCGACTGTATCTTCATTAGTTCAAGAGCTTTTAACGTTTAAAGTTTGGAAAAGGGCTCGAAAATCCTGGTCTATAGACTTGCTGTTTTTTGAGATTTCGAAAAAAAAATTGAATTAGAGGTGCCATGTGAAAGCAGAAGACGAGCACAGTCCAGTAGCGGTGTTAGATTTTTCATAACTCAAATAAAACTTTAAAATATGACGTGAAATATGATGCACTTTCAACAATGCCGTAATTTTTGACACGTCATAAAATCGAAATAAATAGGAATTTCGAAAAACGGACACCGGATTCGTGCCCCTGGGATTCTGAGCAATAATTTTACCAAATTTAATTAAAATTGATGATGGTCATTTGTCCACTAACCCTGGTTTTGGCCGTTTTTTGAAAAATAAAAGGATCCATATCTCCATTTGTGTAGCACATTTTGTAAATTACAAAAGACTAAAAAAAAAAAAAAAAAAAAAAAAAAAAAAAATCGAGAAAAAAATTAGCTTTCCGAAAGTCAAATGTGGGCGACTGTATCTTTATTAGTTCAAGAGCTTTTAAGGTTTAAAGTTTGGAAAAGGGCTCGAAAATCCTGGTCTTGCTGTTTCTCGGGATTTCGAAAAAAAATTGAGTTAGAGGTGCCATGTGAAAGCAGAAGACGTGCACAGTCGAGTAGCGGTCTTAGATTTTTGATATCTGAATTAAAACTTTAAAATATGACGTGAAATATGATGCACTTTCAACAATGACGTAAACTTTGACACGTCATAAAATCGAAATAAATAGGAATTTCGAAAAACGGACACCGGATTCGTGCCCCTGGGATTCTGAACAATAATTTTACCAAAATTAATTAAAATCGATGATGGTCATTTGTCCACTAACCCTGGTTTTGGCCGTTTTTTGAAAAATAAAAGTGTCCATATCTCCGTTTGTGTAGCACATTTTGTAAATTACAAAAGACCAAAAAATCGAGAAAACAATTGGCTTTCCGAAAGTCAAATGTGTGCGACTCTATCTCTATTAGCTCAAGAGATTTTAACGTTTAAAGGTTGGAAAAGGGCTCGAAAATCCTGGTCTATAGTCTTGCTGTTTCTCGGGATTTGGAAAAAAGATTGAGTTAGAGGTGCCATGTGAAAGCAGAAGACGTGCGCAGTCGAGTAGCGGTCTTAGATTTTTGATATCTCAATTAAAACTTTAAAATATGATGTGAAATATGATGCACTTTCAACAATGACGTAAACTTTGACACGTCATAAAATGGAAATAAATAGGAATTGCGAAAAACGGACACCGGATTCGTGCCCCTGGGATTCTGAACAATAATTTTACCAAGTTTTATTAAAATCGAAGATGGTCATTTGTCAACTATCCCTGGTTTAGGCCGTATTTTGAAAAATAAAAGTGTCCATATCTCCGTTTCTGGAGCACATTTTGTAAATTACAAAAGACCAATAAATCGAGAAAGAAAGTAGCTTTCCGAAAGTCAAATGTGGGCGACTGTATCTTTATAAGTTCAAGAGCTTTTAGCGTTTAAAGTTTGGAAAAGGGCTCGAAAATCCTGGTCTATAGACTTGCTGTTTTTTGAGATTTCAAAAAAAAAAAAAAAATTGAGTTAGTGGTGTCATGTGAAAGCAGAAGACGAGCACAGTCCAGTAGCGGTCTTAGATTTTTGATATCTCAATTAAAACTTTAAAATATGACGTGAAATATGATCCACTTTCAACAATGACGTAAACTTTGACACGTCATAAAATCGAAATAAATAGGAATTTCGAAAAACGGACACCGGATTCGTGCCCCTGGGATTCTGAACAATAATTTTACCTAATTTAATTAAAATCGATGATGGTCATTTGTCCACTAGCCCTGGTTTTGGCTGTTTTTTGAAAAATAAATTGTCCATATCTCCGTTTGTGGAGCACATTTTGTAAATTACAAAAGACCAAAAAATCGAGAAAAAAATTAGCTTTCCGAAAGTCAAATGTGGGCGACTGTATCTTTATTAGTTCAAGAGCTTACAACGTTTAAAGTTTGGAAAAGGGCTCGAAAATCCTCGTCTACAGACTTGCTGTTTTTTGAGATTTCGAAAAAAAAATTGAGTTAGAGGTGTCATGTGAAAGCAGAAGACGAGCGCAGTCCAGTAGCGGTCTTAGATTTTTGATATATCAATTAAAACTTTAAAATATGACGTGAAATATGATGCACTTTCAACAACGACGTAAACTTTGACACGTCATAAAATGGAAATAAATAGGAATTGCGAAAAACGGACACCGGATTCGTGCCCCTGGGATTCTGAACAATAATTTTACCAAATTTAATTAAAACCGATGATGGTCATTTGTCCACTAGCCCTGGTTTTAGCCGTTTTTTAAAAAATATAGGTGTCCATATCTCCGTTTGTGGAGCACATTTTGTAAATTACAAAAGACCAAAAAATCGAGAAAAAATTAGCTTTCCGAAAGTCAAATGTGGGCGACTGTATCTTCATTAGTTCAAGAGCTTTTAACGTTTAAAGTTTGGAAAAGGGCTCGAAAATCCTGGTCTATAGACTTGCTGTTTTTTGAGATTTCGAAAAAAAAATTGAATTAGAGGTGCCATGTGAAAGCAGAAGACGAGCACAGTCCAGTAGCGGTGTTAGATTTTTCATAACTCAAATAAAACTTTAAAATATGACGTGAAATATGATGCACTTTCAACAATGCCGTAATTTTTGACACGTCATAAAATCGAAATAAATAGGAATTTCGAAAAACGGACACCGGATTCGTGCCCCTGGGATTCTGAGCAATAATTTTACCAAATTTAATTAAAATTGATGATGGTCATTTGTCCACTAACCCTGGTTTTGGCCGTTTTTTGAAAAATAAAAGGATCCATATCTCCATTTGTGTAGCACATTTTGTAAATTACAAAAGACTAAAAAAAAAAAAAAAAAAAAAAAAAAAAAAATCGAGAAAAAAATTAGCTTTCCGAAAGTCAAATGTGGGCGACTGTATCTTTATTAGTTCAAGAGCTTTTAAGGTTTAAAGTTTGGAAAAGGGCTCGAAAATCCTGGTCTTGCTGTTTCTCGGGATTTCGAAAAAAAATTGTGTTAGAGGTGCCATGTGAAAGCAGAAGACGTGCACAGTCGAGTAGCGGTCTTAGATTTTTGATATCTGAATTAAAACTTTAAAATATGACGTGAAATATGATGCACTTTCAACAATGACGTAAACTTTGACACGTCATAAAATCGAAATAAATAGGAATTTCGAAAAACGGACACCGGATTCGTGCCCCTGGGATTCTGAACAATAATTTTACCAAAATTAATTAAAATCGATGATGGTCATTTGTCCACTAACCCTGGTTTTGGCCGTTTTTTGAAAAATAAAAGTGTCCATATCTCCGTTTGTGTAGCACATTTTGTAAATTACAAAAGACCAAAAAATCGAGAAAACAATTGGCTTTCCGAAAGTCAAATGTGTGCGACTCTATCTCTATTAGCTCAAGAGATTTTAACGTTTAAAGGTTGGAAAAGGGCTCGAAAATCCTGGTCTATAGTCTTGCTGTTTCTCGGGATTTGGAAAAAAGATTGAGTTAGAGGTGCCATGTGAAAGCAGAAGACGTGCACAGTCGAGTAGCGGTCTTAGATTTTTGATATCTCAATTAAAACTTTAAAATATGATGTGAAATATGATGCACTTTCAACAATGACGTAAACTTTGACACGTCATAAAATGGAAATAAATAGGAATTGCGAAAAACGGACACCGGATTCGTGCCCCTGGGATTCTGAACAATAATTTTACCAAGTTTTATTAAAATCGAAGATGGTCATTTGTCAACTATCCCTGGTTTAGGCCGTATTTTGAAAAATAAAAGTGTCCATATCTCCGTTTCTGGAGCACATTTTGTAAATTACAAAAGACCAATAAATCGAGAAAGAAAGTAGCTTTCCGAAAGTCAAATGTGGGCGACTGTATCTTTATAAGTTCAAGAGCTTTTAGCGTTTAAAGTTTGGAAAAGGGCTCGAAAATCCTGGTCTATAGACTTGCTGTTTTTTGAGATTTCAAAAAAAAAAAAAAAAATTGAGTTAGTGGTGTCATGTGAAAGCAGAAGACGAGCACAGTCCAGTAGCGGTCTTAGATTTTTGATATCTCAATTAAAACTTTAAAATATGACGTGAAATATGATCCACTTTCAACAATGACGTAAACTTTGACACGTCATAAAATCGAAATAAATAGGAATTTCGAAAAACGGACACCGGATTCGTGCCCCTGGGATTCTGAACAATAATTTTACCTAATTTAATTAAAATCGATGATGGTCATTTGTCCACTAGCCCTGGTTTTGGCTGTTTTTTGAAAAATAAATTGTCCATATCTCCGTTTGTGGAGCACATTTTGTAAATTACAAAAGACCAAAAAATCGAGAAAAAAATTAGCTTTCCGAAAGTCAAATGTGGGCGACTGTATCTTTATTAGTTCAAGAGCTTACAACGTTTAAAGTTTGGAAAAGGGCTCGAAAATCCTCGTCTACAGACTTGCTGTTTTTTGAGATTTCGAAAAAAAAATTGAGTTAGAGGTGTCATGTGAAAGCAGAAGACGAGCGCAGTCCAGTAGCGGTCTTAGATTTTTGATATATCAATTAAAACTTTAAAATATGACGTGAAATATGATGCACTTTCAACAACGACGTAAACTTTGACACGTCATAAAATGGAAATCAATAGGAATTGCGAAAAACGGACACCGGATTCGTGCCCCTGGGATTCTGAACAATAATTTTACCAAATTTAATTAAAACCGATGATGGTCATTTGTCCACTAGCCCTGGTTTTAGCCGTTTTTTAAAAAATATAGGTGTCCATATCTCCGTTTGTGGAGCACATTTTGTAAATTACAAAAGACCAAAAAATCGAGAAAAAATTAGCTTTCCGAAAGTCAAATGTGGGCGACTGTATCTTCATTAGTTCAAGAGCTTTTAACGTTTAAAGTTTGGAAAAGGGCTCGAAAATCCTGGTCTATAGACTTGCTGTTTTTTGAGATTTCGAAAAAAATAATTGAATTAGAGGTGTCATGTGAAAGCAGAAGACGTGCACAGTCCAGTAGCGGTGTTAGATTTTTCATAACTCAAATAAAACTTTAAAATATGACGTGAAATATGATGCACTTTCAACAGTGACGTAAATTTTGACACGTCATAAAATCGAAATAAATAGGAATTTCGAAAAACGGACACCGGATTCGTGCCCCTGGGGTTCTGAACAATAATTTTACCAAATTTAATTAAAATTGATGATGGTCATTTGTCCACTAACCCTGGTTTTGGCCGTTTTTTGAAAAATAAAAGTGTCCATATCTCCGTTTGTGTAGCACATTTTGTAAATTACAAAAGACCAAAAAAAAATCGAGAAAAAAATTAGCTTTCCGAAAGTCAAATGTGGGCGACTGTATCTTTATTAGTTCAAGAGCTTTTAAGGTTTAAAGTTTGGAAAAGGGCTCGAAAATCCTCGTCTACAGACTTGCTGTTTTTTGAGATTTCGAAAAAAAAATTGTGTTAGAGGTGTCATGTGAAAGCAGAAGACGAGCGCAGTCCAGTAGCGGTCTTAGATTTTTGATATATCAATTAAAACTTTAAAATATGACGTGAAATATGATGCACTTTCAACAATGACGTAAACTTTGACACGTCATAACATCGAAATAAATAGGAATTTCGGAAAACGGACACCGGATTCGTGCCCCTGGGATTCTGAACAGTAATTATACCAAGTTTGATTAAAATCGATAATGGTCATTTGTCAACTAGCCCAAGTTTTGGCCGTTTTTTGAAAAATAAATTGTCCATATCTCCGTTTGTGGAGCACATTTTGTAAATTACAAAAGACCAAAAATTCGAGAAAAAAATTAGCTTTCCGAAAGTCAAATGTGGGTAACTGTATCTTTATTAGCTCAAGAGATTTTAACGTTTAAAGTTTGGAAAAGGGCTCGAAAATCCTGGTCTATAGACTTGCTGTTTTTTGGGATTTCGAAAAAAAATTGAGTTAGTGGTGCCATGTGAAAGCAGAAGACGAGCACAATCCAGTATCGGTCTTAGATTTTTGATATCTCAATTAAAACTTTAAAATATGACGTGAAATATGATGCACTTTCAACAATGACGTAAACTTTGACACGTCATAACATCGAAATAAATAGGAATTTCGGAAAACGGACACCGGATTCGTGCCCCTGGGATTCTGAACAGTAATTATACCAAGTTTGATTAAAATCGATAATGGTCATTTGTCAACTAGCCCTGGTTTTGGCCGTTTTTTGAAAAATAAATTGTCCATATCTCCGTTTGTGGAGCACATTTTGTAAATTACAAAAGACCAAAAAATCGAGAAAAAAATCAGCTTTCCGAAAGTCAAATGTGGGCGACTGTATCTTAATTAGTTCAAGAGCTTTTGAGGTTTAAAGTTTGGAAAAGGGCTTGGAAAACTTGCTGTTTTTTGGGATGTGGAAAAAATTTTGTGTTAGAGGTGTCATGTGAAAGCAGAAGACGAGCACAGTCCAGTAGCGGTCTTAGATTTTTGATATTTCAATTAAAACTTTAAAATACGATGTGAAATATGATGCACCTTCAACAATGACGTAAACTTTGACACGTCATAAAATCGAAATAAATAGGAATTTCGAAAAACGGACACCGGATGCGTGCTTCTGATTTTCTGAACAGTAATTATACTAAGTTTAATTAAAATCGATGATGGTCATTTGTCAACTAGCCCTGGTTTTGGCCGTTTTTTCAAAAATAAATTGTCCATATCTCCGTTTGTGGAGCACATTTTGTTAATTTTAAAAGACCAAAAAATCGAACATAACACTGCGAAGGTTCACATCACGAACTCAAGGGAAGTCTGAGCATCGCTAACTTGGCTGAGTGGTCTGCACACGGGCTTCGTAATCAGGAGTTCCGTGTTCGAGACATGGCGTGGGGAATAGTTAATGTAGTTTATAAATTACTATCAGCACACTAAAAACATAGTCAATTTTGCCCAATTTCACCAACAGATGTTAAAATCGACGTTAACAAATTTAACGTAACAAAATTGTCACAGAGCTAACACTACTGTCACATTTCTTGCATTTCGCCAACCTGTTTTCTGAAAATATTAACAAACACGTGTTAACGCCAAGAAAATTGTAACTCTTTCAGCTATTGAAGGCTGTGGATGAATCCTATGTGTGTTTGTGTCCGTGTTCGACTGTGTCTGTGTCCGTGTCTGTGTGTGTTGTGTCTATATGTGCCTGTGTGTGTGTCCGACTCTGTGTCTGTGTACGTGTCTGTATCCGGGTCCGACTCTGTGCCTGTGTCTGTGTCCGTGGCCGTGTCCTTCTCTCTGTGTGTTGTGCCTGTGTGGGTGTCCGTGTCTGTGTGAATCTGTATCAGTGGTGTTGTCTGTGTTGGTGTTCATTCCTGTATGTGTCTGTGGCGGTGTCTGTGTGTGTCTGTGTCTGTGTCCGTGGCCGTGTCCTTTTCTCTGTGTGTTGTGTGTGTGTGTAAGTGTCCGTGTCTGTGTGAATCTGTATCAGTGGTGTTGTTTGTGTTGGTGTTCATGCCTATATGTGTCTGTGGCGGTGTCTGTGTGTGTCTGTGTCTGTGTCCGTGGCCGTGTCCTTTTCTCTGTGTGTTGTGCCTGTGTGGGTGTCCGTGTCTGTGTGAATCTGTATCAGTGGTGTTGTCTGTGTTGGTGTTCATGCCTATATGTGTCTGTGGCGGTGTCTGTGTGTGTCTGTGTCTGTGTCCGTGGCCGTGTCCTTTTCTCTGTGTGTTGTGCCTGTGTGGGTGTCCGTGTCTGTGTGAATCTGTATCAGTGGTGTTGTCTGTGTTGGTGTTCATGCCTGTATGTGTCTGTGTGTGCCTGTGTCTGTGTCCGTGGCCGTGTCCTTTTCTCTGTGTGTTGTGTGTGTGTCGGTGTCCGTGTCTGTGTGAATCTGTATCATTGGTGTTGTCTGTGTTGGTGTTCATGCCTATATGTGTCTGTGGCGGTGTCTGTGTGTGTCTGTGTCTGTGTCCGTGGCCGTGTCCTTTTCTCTGTGTGTTGTGCCTGTGTGGGTGTCCGTGTCTGTGTGAATCTGTATCAGTGGTGTTGTCTGTGTTGGTGTTCATGCCTATATGTGTCTGTGGCGGTGTCTGTGTGTGTCTGTGTCTGTGTCCGTGGCCGTGTCCTTCTCTCTGTGTGTTGTGCCTGTGTGGGTGTCCGTGTCTGTGTGAATCTGTATCAGTGGTGTTGTCTGTGTTGGTGTTCATGCCTGTATGTGTCTGTGGCGGTGTCTGTGTGTGTCTGTGTCCGTGTCCGTGGCCGTGTCCTTTTCTCTGTGTGTTGTGTGTGTGTCGGTGTCCGTGTCTGTGTGAATCTGTATCATTGGTGTTGTCTGTGTTGGTGTTCATGCCTATATGTGTCTGTGGCGGTGTCTGTGTGTGTCTGTGTCTGTGTCCGTGGCCGTGTCCTTTTCTCTGTGTGTTGTGCCTGTGTGGGTGTCCGTGTCTGTGTGAATCTGTATCAGTGGTGTTGTCTGTGTTGGTGTTCATGCCTGTATGTGTCTGTGTGTGCCTGTGTCTGTGTCCGTGGCCGTGTCCTTTTCTCTGTGTGTTGTGTGTGTGTCGGTGTCCGTGTCTGTGTGAATCTGTATCATTGGTGTTGTCTGTGTTGGTGTTCATGCCTATATGTGTCTGTGGCGGTGTCTGTGTGTGTCTGTGTCTGTGTCCGTGGCCGTGTCCTTTTCTCTGTGTGTTGTGCCTGTGTGGGTGTCCGTGTCTGTGTGAATCTGTATCAGTGGTGTTGTCTGTGTTGGTGTTCATGCCTATATGTGTCTGTGGCGGTGTCTGTGTGTGTCTGTGTCTGTGTCCGTGGCCGTGTCCTTCTCTCTGTGTGTTGTGCCTGTGTGGGTGTCCGTGTCTGTGTGAATCTGTATCAGTGGTGTTGTCTGTGTTGGTGTTCATGCCTGTATGTGTCTGTGGCGGTGTCTGTGTGTGTCTGTGTCCGTGTCCGTGGCCGTGTCCTTTTCTCTGTGTGTTGTGTGTGTGTCGGTGTCCGTGTCTGTGTGAATCTGTATCATTGGTGTTGTCTGTGTTGGTGTTCATGCCTATATGTGTCTGTGGCGGTGTCTGTGTGTGTCTGTGTCTGTGTCCGTGGCCGTGTCCTTTTCTCTGTGTGTTGTGCCTGTGTGGGTGTCCGTGTCTGTGTGAATCTGTATCAGTGGTGTTGTCTGTGTTGGTGTTCATGCCTGTATGTGTCTGTGGCGGTGTCTGTGTGTGTCTGTGTCTGTGTCCGTGGCCGTGTCCTTCTCTCTGTGTGTTGTGCCTGTGTGGGTGTCCGTGTCTGTGTGAATCTGTATCATTGGTGTTGTCTGTGTTGGTGTTCATGCCTGTATGTGTCTGTGGCGGTGTCTGTGTGTGTCTGTGTCCGTGTCCGTGGCCGTGTCCTTCTCTCTGTGTGTTGTGCCTGTGTCGGTGTCCGTGTCTGTGTGAATCTGTATCATTGGTGTTGTCTGTGTTGGTGTTCATGCCTGTATGTGTCTGTGGCGGTGTCTGTGTGTGTCTGTGTCCGTGTCCGTGGCCGTGTCCTTCTCTCTGTGTGTTGTGCCTGTGTCGGTGTCCGTGTCTGTGTGAATCTGTATCATTGGTGTTGTCTGTGTTGGTGTTCATGCCTGTATGTGTCTGTGGCGGTGTCTGTGTGTGTCTGTGTCCGTGTCCGTGTCCTTCTCTCTGTGTGTTGTGCCTGTGTCGGTGTCCGTGTCTGTGTGAATCTGTATCATTGGTGTTGTCTGTGTTGGTGTTCATGCCTGTATGTGTCTGTGTGTGCCTCTGTCTGTGTCCGTGGCCGTGTCCTTCTCTCTGTGTGTTGTGCCTGTGTCGGTGTCCGTGTCTGTGTGAATCTGTATCAGTGGTGTTGTCTGTGTTGGTGTTCATGCCTGTATGTGTCTGTGGCAGTGCCTGTGTGTGTCTGTGTCCGTGTCTGTGTCTATCTGTATCTGTGTTTTTTTAACCTGGCATGCCCCATTCCTTAGAAATACTACATGCCTTATTTTATTTACATTATATACAGCTTTTACAATAATTTTACAATGATTTTACATATCTTGTATTTGTATTGAAATGTTTCCTACAATATTTTACAATATTCTTATTAAAGTAGTTGCAATTAATTAGCAGTTTTATTGAATTTTTATCCGTCATTTGCCTACTCTATATCTGTTAAGTTTATTGATTTAACAAGTTTGACGAAACATGTTAGATGTGTGTTAATAAGTTCCTCTATGGTAATGGGACACGCGCATTGTCTGCTTTTTATTTTCCTGATCATTTCGGTTCTTTGTTTGTTTATGATTGGACATCGGAATATTATGTGGTCTACTGTTTGTTCCTCTTCTTGACATTTGCATACTGGGCTATCTAGTAAAGCAAATCGATGGCGGTATGAACGGAGCTTTCCATGTCCTGTGACAATTGCTGTGTGTCTCTGTGTCTCTGTCCGTCTGAATCTGTCTGTGTCTGTGTCCGTGTGCGTGTCTGTGTGAGTCTGAGTCCGTGTCCATGTCTATATCTGTGTGTGTCCGTGAGCATGTCCGTGACTGTGTGAGTCTGCGTCTGTGTGTGTGTGTGTGTGTGTGTGTTTTTTTTTTTAATCTGGCATGCCCCATTCCTTAGGAATACTACATGCCCTCTTTTATTTACGTTATATACAACTTTTACAATAATATTACAATAATTTTACATATCTTGTAAGTCCGTGTCTGTGAGGCCAATGTATAAAAGTATCGAATTTCACATAAATGCTATCTGTTTCGCGAAAACTGCTATCCTTTCGAAATCAGTGCGTTTGCTTCCATATAACTGACCCATTTTCATCAAGTGACATCTTTCTCTTTTACATTCACCGCATCCGTTCTATTATTTTCCACGAATCCATTGTACTTCGTCACCAATTCAATTAACTATTCTTTCTCCATTGATGAGAAATTTGTCTTGCGGCTTTTGTTTACGATTTTACTCACCCGCCATTTTTCAGCTGTGTGCAGATGAAAATCAAAACAAAAGCGCATCCAGGAAGTTCAGAAAATAATACGACTCGTCCATAGCCTTCTATAGCTGTAATACTTATAAGTATATTGGGGTTAACTGTGTTTCTTAACATTTTTTAGAAAACAGGTTGGTGAATGCAAGAAATTTAACAGTAGTGTTAGCGCTGTGACAATTTTGTTACGTTATTAACGTCGATTTTAACATCTGTTGGTGAAATCGGGCAATAATGTCTATTCCGGTGATGTACTTATTTTTTGATTCTCAGGATAAGTCACATTTTCGTTAACTCGGATTCACCCTGGTCACGTTGATCCTGGTAAACGAGGTTCTACTGTAATTACGTAGTGACTACATGTTGTATGAATTAAACAGCAGACAACAGTGCATATTGTGAATAAAATAAACGTCATAATCCTTCTGATTGTTATGAATATTTTAGCGTAGGTGTGTGACTGTTACACATGACAAGTGTTAGTTTAACTCAATAATCAGTGAGTGGTTTGCAGGTTTGCGTTCTTGCAGGTAAACAAATCGACTGGTAACAAAACACTGCCACATTTGACATCACGAATTCAAGGGAAGCATGAGCATCGCTAACTTGGCTGAGAGGTCAGCACACGGGCTTCGTAATCAGGAGTTCCGTGTTCGAGACACTGCTAGGGGTTTTACTTTTTTAAATTTTTATTTTAAAAATGTATTTCAAAATTTTGGCATCAGGTTTATTCTTTAGACTCTGCAAGTCACGAATTAGTTTAAATTTTTGTTCTAACCCTACTCGTACTCAAGTTACAGCTCTCTAAAGTCGGCAGTCGTAAACTTTGACACGTCTTAAAACGAAAATAAATAGGAATTTTGAAAAAATAAGACCGGATTCGTGACCCTGGGATTCTAAACTATAAGTATACCAAATTTCATCAAAATCGGAGATGATAATTTCGAAAATTCCCGGGTGAAGGCCGGTTTTGCCCGTTTTTTGAAAAATAAAATAATTAATTTCTCTGTTTCTAAACAACATTTTGAAAATCTCAAGTTACCAAAAAATCGGCACAAAAATTAGCTTTCCATGAAAAATTTGTGGGCGACTCTATCATTATTCGTTCAAAAGTTATTAACATTTAAAGTTTTGAAAAGAGCTCAAAAATTCAAGTCAAGCAAGGGCGTTTTTTAGAATTCCGAAAAAAATTTTGAGTTAGAAGTGTCATCTGAAAGCTGAAGACGAGCTGAATCCAGTCCCGGTCTTAGATTTTTGATATCTCAATTAATAAAGGCGCTATGACGTAAAACGTGATTCAGTTGCAGCGTAGGATGTCTTTCTTACCGTGGCGCTCCTCTGTCACTTGTTTCTTTGGCTCAGTGGTCAGCGTACGGACTTCTCAATCAGGAGTTCCGAGTTCGATACGCAACAAGGGATTTTATTTTTATAAATTTTTATTTTCAAAATAGATTTCAAAATTTTTGCATCAGCGACATTCTTTAGACTCTGCAGGTCACGAATTAGTTTAAATTTTTGTTCTAACCCTACTCGTAGTCAAGTTACAGCTCTCTAAAGTCGGCAGTCGTAAACTTTGACACGTCTTAAAATGAAAATAAATAGGAATTTTGAAAAACTAAGACCGGATTCGTGGTCCTGGGATTCTAAACTATAAGTATACCAAATTTCATCAAAATCGGAGATGATAATTTCGAAAATTCCCGGGTGAAGGCCGGTTTTGCCCGTTTTTTGAAAAATAAAATAATTAATTTCTCTGTTTCTAAACAACATTTTGAAAATCTCAAGTTACCAAAAAATCGGCAAAAAAATTAGCTTTCCATGAAAAATTTGTGGGCGACTCTATCATTATTCGTTCAAAAGTTATTAACATTTAAAGTTTTGAAAAGAGCTCAAAAATTCAAGTCTTAAGCAAGGGCGTTTTTTAGAATTCCGAAAAAAAATTTGAGTTAGAAGTGTCATCTGAAAGCTGAAGACGAGCTGAATCCAGTCCCGTTCTTAGATTTTTGATATCTCAATTAATAAAGGCGCTATGACGTAAAACGTGATTCAGTTGCAGGCAAAAAGAGCAAAAATAAGCGGCACAAGTCGGTGAATACTTCGTGTCTAAGCAGAGAATTATGTAGGTAGTGAAAAAATGTCAAGGTAGGCAGCAGGATTGAACGCGGAACTTCCACTCGCCAGCCAGCGTTTTTATCCATTCGGCTATACGGCAGTTAAAGCAGACCCTCCGATGTTTGTCCTTGTATCGGGTATAGCAGTTACAGGTACTCAAGTTTCTCTGTTAAGTTTAACGATACATCTAATAACATGAATAAAATGAATTTATAAATGAATTCATATCAAACCTCAAAGTTTCGAAACGTTAAAAGATATATAGTAGTTGTGACGAATAAGACAATTGTCTCGAGTTTACTCTCCAGAGCCCATAAGAAGAATGTTTTCTATCAAATCCGTTGTGAGTTGTTCCTTAGCCGAATGGTTAGGACAGGAGCTACTAAACCTAAGAGTTGTAGGTTCGATTCCTGCCGCCGAGAAATAGTTTTTTTTTATTTTTATAGTCCTTTTAAAGCAGACGATAAATACCAGATTAAAAGAGATACCAGCAACAAAACTTCTGGCGCGATGGTTAGAATGGCCGACTATGGCACAGGCGTCCTGGGTTCGAATGTCCACAAGTTTGTACTGTATTCAATTAAACATTGAGTTTTTATTCCAACACTACTCTAGCGGTATAAAAGGAATATTTTAACCGACCCTGTTGTAAGTTGTTCCTTGGCCGAATGGTTAGGGTGGTGGCTAATAACCCAGAGGGTTGTAGGTTCGATTCCTACCGCCGAGAAATACGTTTTTTATCTTTATAGTCCTTTTAAAACAGAGGATAAATATCAGATTATAAGAGATACCAGCAACAAGACTTGTGGCGTGATGGTTAGAATGACCGACTCTGGCACCGGCGTCCTGGTTTCGAATGTCCTCAAGTTTTTACTCTATTCACTTAAAGATTGAGTTTTTATTCCAACACTACTCTAGCGATATAAAAGGAACATTTTAACTGCTCCTGTTGTAAGTTGTTCCTTGGCCGAATGGTTAGGGTGGAGGCTAATAGCCCAAAGGGTTGTAGGTTCGATTCCTACCGCCGAGAAACAGATTTTTTATCTTTATAGTCCTTATAAAACAGACGATAAATATCAGATTAAAAGAGAAACCAGCAACAACGCTTGTGGCGCAATGGTTAGAGTGATCGACTGTGACGCAGGAGTCCTGGGTTCGAATCTCCTCAAGATTTTTCTCCATTCAATTAAACTACAGTACAGTCGAGTGTTAAGCCGATTACTTTCTTGTGCGAGGGCTCCGGTTCGACTCTCAGTGAAGCATTAAGCTTCTATTCTATTGAGGTCCTTCTGGACGTCCAAACGCAATAAAGGTTGGCAACAGCGACAGCTACTGGAGTAGAGTTGGAATAAATTGAATAGAGAAGAAACTTGAGATTCGAACCCAGGACTCCTGCGCGACCGTCGGTTACCATTGCGGCACAAGCGTATATTTTAATTTGATATTTATCGTCTGTTTTAAAAGGATAAAAAACGTAATTCTCGGCGGTAGGAATCGAACCTGCAACCCTCTGTGTTACTAGCCAGCACCCTAACCATTCGGCTAAGGAATTGCTTGCTATATCATCGGTAAAATTATTCCTCTTATAGCGCTAGAGTGGTGTTGGAATAAAAACTAAATTTTTAATTGAGTAGAGAACAAACTTGAAGAGATTGGAACCCAGGACTCCTTCGCGACAGTCGGTCACGCTAACCATTGCGCCACAAGCGTTATTGCTGATTTCTCTTTTAATCTGATATTTATCGTCTGTTTTAAAAGGACTATACAGATAAAAAGCCTAATTCTCGGCGGTAGGAATCGAACCTGCAACCCTGTGGGTTACTAACCAACACCCTAACCATTCGGCTAAGGAATGGCTTGCTACATCATGTGTAAAATTATTCATCTTATAGTGCTAGAGTAGTGTTGGAATAAAAACTAAATTTGTAATTGAATAGAGAAGAAACTTGAAGAGATTCGAACCCAGGACTCCTTCGCGACAGTCGGTCACGCTAACCATTGCGGCACAAGCGTAGTTGCTGATTTCTCTTTTAATCTGATATTTATCGTCTGTTTTAAAAGGACTATACAAATAAAAAGCCTATTTCCCGGCGGTAGGAATCGAACCTGCAACCCTTCGTGTTACTAGCCAGCACCCTAACCATTCGGCTAAGTAATGACTTGTTATACAAACGGTATAAATTATTCCTCTTATAGCGCTAAAGTAGTGTTGGAATAAAAACTCAATTTTTAAGTGAATAGAGAAGAAACTTGAAGAGATGCGAACCCAGGACTCCTTCGCGACAGTCGGTCACGCTAGCCATTCCGACACAAGCGTTGTTGCTGATTTCTCTTTTAATCTGATATTTATCGTCTGTTTTAAAAGGACTATACAGATAAAAAGCGCATTTCTCGGCGGTAGGAATCGAACCTGCAACCCTTCGTGTTACTAGCCAGCACCCTAACCATTCGGCTAAGTAATGACTTGTTATACAAACGGTAAAATTATTCCTCTTATAGT
This sequence comes from Mantis religiosa, assembly GCA_030765055.1. Classification (NCBI taxonomy): domain Eukaryota; kingdom Metazoa; phylum Arthropoda; class Insecta; order Mantodea; family Mantidae; genus Mantis; species Mantis religiosa. Next base: position 32,925,549 of record CM060960.1, read on the forward strand.
GCTAAAGTAGTGTTGGAATAAAAACTCAATTTTTAATTGAATAGAGAAGAAAGTTGAAGAGATTCGAACCCTGGACTCCTTCGCGACAGTCGGTCACGCTAACCATTCCGACACAAGCGTTGTTGCTGATTTCTCTTTTAATCTGATATTTATCGTCTGTTTTAAAAGGACTATACAGATAAAAAAGCGCATTTCTCGGCGGTAGGAATCGAACCTGCAACCCTTCGTGTTACTAGCCAGCACCCTAACCATTCGGCTAAGTAATGACTTGTTATACAAACGGTATAAATTATTCCTCTTATAGCGCTAAAGTAGTGTTGGAATAAAAACTCAATTTTTAAGTGAATAGAGAAGAAACTTGAAGAGATGCGAACCCAGGACTCCTTCGCGACAGTCGGTCACGCTAGCCATTCCGACACAAGCGTTGTTGCTGATTTCTCTTTTAATCTGATATTTATCGTCTGTTTTAAAAGGACTATACAGATAAAAAGCGCATTTCTCGGCGGTAGGAATCGAACCTGCAACCCTTCGTGTTACTAGCCAGCACCCTAACCATTCGGCTAAGTAATGACTTGTTATACAAACGGTAAAATTATTCCTCTTATAGTGCTAAAGTAGTGTTGGAATAAAAACTCAATTTTTAATTGAATAGAGAAGAAAGTTGAAGAGATTCGAACCCTGGACTCCTTCGCGACAGTCGGTCACGCTAACCATTCCGACACAAGCGTTGTTGCTGATTTCTCTTTTAATCTGATATTTATCGTCTGTTTTAAAAGGACTATACAGATAAAAAAGCGCATTTCTCGGCGGTAGGAATCGAACCTGCAACCCTTCGTGTTACTAGCCAGCACCCTAACCATTCGGCTAAGTAATGACTTGTTATACCTGCGACCATTAGAACTGCTAGCCACTACGCTAACCATTCGGCTAAGGAACAGCTCACAGCAACATACCTTCCTATGTCTTTGTTATTCAGTTGATTTTGTTTTGTTTACATTAGCAGTGAAAATGAAATTTATAAGCAGAAAAAATTGAGCATCAGTTCCCACTGCTGTATAGCCGAGTGTACAAGAGCGCTCGCTGGCACGTAGCGGTTCCGGGTTCAAGCCGCGATGTCTCTACAAGATTTTGTCCCTATATAATTCTGTGCTTCAATACGAAGTATTCACAGACTTGTGGTCGCTATATTTTTGCTCTTTTTGTCTGCAAGTGGATCACGTTTTACGTCATAGCGCCTTTATTAATTGAGATATCAAAAATCTAAAAACGGCACTGGATTCAGCTCGTCTTCAGCTTTCAGATGACACTTCTAACTCAACTTTTTTTTTCGAAATCCAAAAAAACGCCCTTCAATTTTTGAGCTCTTTCCAAAACTTTAAACGTTAATAAATTTTGAATGAATAAAGATACAGTTGCCGAGAAAATTTTCACGGAAAGCTAATTTTTTGCCGATTTTTTGATACCTTCGGATTTCCAAAATTTGGTTCACAAACAGAGAAATTAATTATATTATTTTTCGCAAAACGGCCAAAACGGGCCTCCAGCTGGGAATTTTCGAATTTACCATCACCGATTTTGATGAAATTTGGTATACTTATAGTTTAGAACACCAGGATCACGAATCCGGTCTCAGTTTTTCAAAATTCCTATTTAGTTTCGTTTTATGACGTGTCAAAGTTTATGACTGCCGACTTTAAACAGCTATAACTTGAATACCAGTAAGGTTAGGACAAAAATTTAAACTAATTCGTGACCTGCAGAGTCTAAAGAATAATCCTGATTCCAAAATTTTGAAATCCATTTTTAAAATAAAAATTTAAAAAAGTAAAACCCCTAGCAGTGTCTCGAACCCGGAACTCCTGATTACGAAGCCCGTGTGCTGACCACTCAGCCAAGTTAGCGATGCTCAGACTTCCCTTGAGTTCGTGATGTGAACCTTCGCAGTGTTTTGTTCCAGTCGATTTGTTTACCTGCAAGAACGCTTTAATCTGCAAACCACTCACTGATTTTTGAGTTACACTAACACTTGTCATGTGTAACAGTCACACACCTACGCTAAAATATTCAGTACAATCAGAAGGATTTTGACGTTTATTTTACTCAAAATATGTACTGTTGTCTGCTGTTTAATTCATACAACATATATAGTCACTACGTAATTACAGTAGAACCTTGTTTACCAGGATCAACGAGACCAGGTTGAATCCGAGTTAACGAGGATGTCAGTTATCCTGAGAAAGTCGGAAAAGGACAAAAAAATGTACATCACCGAAATAGTTTTAAGGTAGTTTATAAATTACTATCTGCACACTAAAAGCGCATACAATGTTGCCCGATTTCACCAATTGATGTTAAAATTGACGTTAACAAATGTAACGTAACAAAATTGCCACAGCGCTAACACTACTGTTACATTTCTTGCATTTCACCAACCTGTTTTCAAAAAATGTTAATAAACACGTGTTAACGCCAAGAAAATTGTAACTCTTTCAGCGATAGAAGGCTGTGGATGAATGGTATTACTTTCTGAACGTATTGCGATACGCTTTTGTTTTTATTTTCGTCTGCACACAGCTAAACAAATGGCGGGTGAATAAAATCGTAAACAAAAGCCGTGAGACAAATTTCATCGATGGGGAAAGAATTGTTAATTGAATTGGTGACGATGTATAAGGATATTGTGGAAAATAATAGGACGGTTGCGGTGCATGTAAAAGAGAAAGATGTCACGGGGAAAATATTGGAAACGAATTTAATTTAAATGCATGTGTCACTACTTTAAACAAATTCGTCAGTTTTAGATTCACTTAAAACGAAGTGCGAAGAAGGACAAGTGACTTGAGCGTTTCGAGACGGGAAGTGGACAGTTTATTATCCAAATAATTCAGTGAATTATAACGTTGCAAACTTATTAATACATGTCGCAAGGGTGAGATCGGCATATTCCTTTCGAATTATGTTCTAACTCAGTATTACGTAAATTTAAAACGAGGAGCGAAGAAGGAGAAGTGACTTGAACGTTTGAAAACGGGAGGTGTCCAGTTTAATATCCGCATGATTCAGTGAATTACAAAGGTTCAAAGTTCCCAATTCTGGATCTTCAGTATGTCCTGGTTCGCAGTGTTTTCTGCTTCGAGTTTGGGTGTTCCTCTTGTTAAGATGATAACGTCATCTGCGAAAGCTATCACTTTTGTTCTTCTGGTGAACTTTAGATTTAACATACTGTTGTACATAACATTCCAAAATCCTGGAGCGCAGCAGGATCCTTGAGGACACCCTTTCTGGACTTCTTTCACGGCCGTGTAATTATTTATTGATAATGTTTTCCTAATGCTGAAGTAATTGGAAGCCAAAATAAAAAGGTTCTTTGCCTGTGTCTGTGTCCATGTCCGTGTCTGGGTGTGTATGTGTCCGTGCGCCGTGTCCTTCCCTGTGTGTGTCCGTGTCTGTTTGTGTTGTGTCTATGTGTGTTTGTGTCCGTGTCTGACTGTGTGTCTGTGTCCGCGTCTGTTTGTGTTGTGTCTATGTGTGTTTGTGTGCGTGTCCGACTGTGTGTCTGTGTCCGTGTCTGTGTGTGTTGTGTCCGTGTCCGACTGTGTGTCTGTGTCCGCGTCTGTTTGTGTTGTGTCTATGTGTGTTTGTGTCCGTGTAAGACTGTGTGTCTGTGTCCGTGTTTGTGTGTTGTGTTTGTGTGTGTTGTGTCTATATGTGTCTGCGTGTGTCCGACTCTGTGTCTGTGTCCGTGTCTGTATCCGCGTCCGACTTTGTGTCTGTGAATGTGTCCGTGACCCTGTCTGTGTGTGTTTGTGTTCGTGTCTGAACCTGTGTGTGTCCGTGTGTGTCTGTGTCTGTGTCTGTGTCCGTGTTTGTGTGAATCAGTATCAGTGGTGTTGTCTGTGTGTGTTCATGCCTGTATGTGTCTGTGGCGGTGTCTGTGTATGTCTGTGTCCGTGTCTGTGTCTATCTGGGTCTGTTTTTTTTTTTACCTGGCATGCCAGTAGTAAGGAGCTTACTCATACCAAACCGGAAATCGACCTGTACCACCGGAGTTATACCATTTGCCCTTGATGAGGAGCAGAGTTATACCAAATGAAATTTGGAGCGGAGTTATACCAATGGGAGCGGAGTTATACCTTTTTCAAATTTGGAGCGGGGTTATACCATTTGTCTTTGGTAGGTAGAAGCCGATCGTAGGTTTGGTATGAGTAAGCCTTTTTTTTAATCTCCCACTTACACCCTCCACGGACACCCTCGACTCACTGCATCTCCCACTCACTGCATCTCCCACTCACTGCATCTCTCACTCACTGCATCTCCCACACGCTGCATCTCCCATACGCTGCATCTCCCACTCACTGCATCTTTCACACGCTGCATCTCCCACTAACTGCATCTCCCGCTGACTGCATCTCCCACTCACTGCATCTCCCACTCACTGCATCTTCCACACGCTGCATCTCCCACTCACTGCATCTTGCACACGCTGCATCTCCCACACGCTGCTTCTCCCACTCACTGCATCTCCCACACGCTGCATCTCCCGCTCACTGCATCTCTCACTCACTGCATCTCCCACTCACTGCATCTTTCACACACTGCATCTCCCACTCACTGCATCTCCCACACGCTGCATCTCCCGCTCACTGCATCTCTCACTCACTGCATCTCCCACTCACTGCATCTTTCACACACTGCATCTCCCCTCACTGCATCTTTCACACACTGCATCTCCCACACGCTGCATCTCCCGCTCACTGCATCTCCCACACGCTGCATCTCCCGCTCACTGCATCTCTCACTCACTGAATCTCCCACTCACTGCATCTTTCAGACACTGCCTCTTTTACACGCTGCATCTCCCACTTCTCGCATCTCCCACACGCTGCATCTCCCGCTCACTGCATCTCTCACTCACTGCATCTCCCACTCACTGCATCTCCCACACGCTGCATCTGGCATGCCCCATTCCTTAGAAATACTACATGCCTTATTTTATTTACATTATGTACAACTTTTACAATAATTTTACAATGATTTTACATATCTTGTATTTGTATTGAAATGTTTACTACAATATTTTACAATATTCTTATTAAAATAGTTGCAATTAGTTAGCAGTTTTTATTTAATTTTTATGCTTCATTTGCCTACTCTATATCTGTGAAGTTTATTGATTTAACAAATTTGACGAAACATGTTAGATGTGTGTTAGTAAGTTCCTCTTTTGTAATGGGTCACGCGCATTGTCTGCTTTTTATTTTCCTGATCATTTCGGTTCTTTGTTTATGATTGGACATCGGAATATTATGTGGTCTACTGTTTGGTCCTCTTCTTGACATTTGCTACTGGGCTCTCTAGTAAAGCAAACCGATGGCGGTATGAACGGAGCTTTCCGTGTCTTGTGACAATAGCTGTGTGTCTCTGTGTCTGTGTCTGTCTGTGTCTGTGTCCGTGTGCGTGTCTGTGTGAGTCTGAGTCCGTGTCCATGTCTATATCTGTGTGTGTCCGTGAACGTGTCCGTGACTGTGTGAGTCTGCGTCTGTGTGTGTCTGTGTTTTTGATGTGGCATGCCCCATTCCTTAGGAATACTACATGCCCTATTTTATTTACATTATATACAACTTTTACAATAATATTACAATAATTTTACATATCTTGTAAGTCCGTGTCTGTGTGTATGTGTGTCTGTGCCTGTGTGTGTCTGTGTATATCTGAGTCCGTGTCCGTGCCTTTGTGTGTCTGTGTGTATCTGTGTGTTTCTGAGTCCGTGTTTGTCTGTGTCTGCGTCCGTGCCTGTGTGTGTGTCCGGTCCGTGTCTGTGCCTGTGTGTGTCTGTGTCAATATCAGATATCAGACTTTCACCGAAAAACAAGGTCTTTCGAAAAATTTGGGTCCATAAAAACAAAAAACGACTGTAAAATTTCTCATAATCTGATAGAGAAAATATTATGCATAAGACAGCGTTTTGAAAACCTCAAATTATTACAATTAATTATTTATACCATGTTGTTAGCGAGTGGCAACAACGTGAGCGTAAAAAAGGACGAAGCTAATGAGAATTCCTGTGTGTTAGACAGAGAGAGAGATATATCCCATTTATCTCCACACTGTCTCTTGAGGTTGAGACAGGATATAGTACAGCAATGAGGCGTAGTGACGGGACATTACTAGTTTACCAGCATCAACACAGAGCGCACTAGTGGCTCCAAAAGTGACATGTAAAAACTATAGCGACACTAGTGGCCGCTTCAACAACTACTAGAGCGATGAGCCGTACATAAACAGAGAGCACACAGCTGTCCCTTCTCGCTTAAAGTGGGGACCCCACATAAACATTGCGTTTTCTATCACTACGTCAACAAACCTGGTCCAACATCTCTACAGTCATCTGTTTACATTACGGCAACCGTCACATCTTTGTAAGGTTAGAACAGCATTCGGTTCGTATTTACTAAATAAACCAAATCAGCTAATTAAAAAGACTCCTAAAGAAAAGTTATGAAATATAATTTTAAACTTACCTTAATCTCAGTCGTAAGGTAGAGGTACGCCACCCAGGTCAGAAGTAGTCATTCCACTTGAAGGTTCCAGGTTTGGGTCCAGCTTGTCCACCACCTGATCGCACAAGCCACACATCCTGCTTGCGAATGACATGACACTTCTGCCAACTGGGGCACTAAATGCCTTATTGTCCCTAGCCACCTAACCTCATACAAGTTCAATGGGGTTCAAGTTGCTGTGATTTGGTGGACCCGTTTTACTTGCTAGATCATCTACAAAACATTACTTTCCGACTTGGTCAGCTAGTGTTTGTGCAAGCTCGGCTTTTCATCAACAGTTGTCAGCCAGTTTACAATTTGCTTAATAACACTGCCCTAAGAAATAATTTTTGTCCTTCGCTGGTTTGCCATCCTAAAGGTGATATTAACTGACTATGTAGTGCTAAATTGAATGGTGCTTTCCATTTTTCCTATCACGTAAGATTCTCCCACAGATCACACAATAATTTTTCAAAATACTGCAATTATATATAAGTATGGAATTTCACAAAAATGGTATATTTTACGCAAAAACTGCTATCCTTCCGAAATCACCGCGTTTGCTTCCATAAAAGTGACCCATTTTCATCAAAACCGTAAAATTGTTGCAGGACAGTGCATCTCATTGGATGTTCTTCACGTACAAGAAAATCCAAAAGTTTCTACAACAAATTAAACTTGGGAATGCTACATAAGCCAAAGGTACACAATGAAAATACTTAAAAGTGCCAATAAAAATCCTTATTACTTGGGCTAGGAAGTTCTTACCGCTCGCCGTTCCCTATGCAGGATGCGACCGTCCCTCTCCCGTCATCCAAACAAGTCACAGATAAGAAACGCACAGCGGAGGGGCATTGAAACCGGTTGCCCAGAGAAAAAAATGACTTACGAGACATTCGTAAACGCACATCTATTTAGATCATTATGTACAACATACAAATTCTTATATAGTACATAAGTGTTTGTCTCTGGCTGATCTCATTTAAATACGTACATTGTGGTAACACCCAAGCAACTATAACGCGAATTGTAACATTTTCTGATCGAATATAAAATAATATCCGAATAACTAAATTAATTTCTTAAATATCTGAAGAATCTTACTAGACAATATGTCAAAGAAGGAATTTTTTAACATATTTACTCATCTGCGGCCGTATTACTAAAAACAATAATGTATCACTGAAGCCTTTCAAATGCAAAACTCATTCTATGTCCCGTAAAGCAAGATTTAGTTCAATTTTTTCTCTGGCAGCCAGACACCTGAAAAGATGATTAGATATGGAGTTTCGGGAGTGTGCATCTCTCCCATCATCAGGATATTTATAAAATGTAATAACCACAAATGAAATACTCGATATAACCCCAACATAAACAAAGACAAAACACTATCAAAATTCGCATTACTGAACAAAAGACTATTTTCAGTAAATTAAATGGCAGGTCAGGAGATGGCGTGAGTACAGAAAATTGTGTAAAAGGAACGTAACTACTTAACTTGATTATCAAGCTGTATTGATCTTTGCTTCTTAAATTCACGGATTTACATTTTCAACGCCGGTTTCCAAGAGGAGCTGCACTGAAATCCAGCATCACGATTAAGCTTGCTCCTTTCAGAGGAAATGGACAAAGCCTCCTTAATTCTCCGCTTCCAGTAACTGTTGCATTTTGCCAAGATGGTCGTCTCCCGAAAATTGGCTCTATGGTCGTTATCAAAACAATGCTCTGCCAGCCCAGACTTCTCAGGTTGCATTAAACGAATGCTCCGTTCATGTTCGATTATTCTAGTAGCGATGGTCCTTTTGGTTTGTTCTATATACGGTGTCCTACATTCACAGGGAATGCGGTACACTCCCGGAACTTGGAAGTCCAATTTGTCTTTCACCGGTCTCAATAGATGTTTAATCTTCGGAGGTGGCTTGTGGATGGTCCTGATGTTGTATTTGGCGAGAATTCTGCTGATCCTGCCGGATAGATTGCCGGTAAACGGGATGCAGGCTTATCTGACGCTTGCTGTATTACATGTTTCCCTTTTCTAGCTCTGGTGATCGAGGCTTCAACGTCATATTCAGAGTAGCCGTTTTGACGAAAAGTGAGTCTCGGTTGAATGATAATCTGTTGCAAACTCGTAAATGCTTTCAACTAATTTAGCTTTTCGATCTAGCTTCTCTTTTTTCCATGTTTACTGAAGTATCCCACTGAAATGTAAATGTAAATTATGAAGTAAATAAGGACATGAATAAGTACACTTCTAGAAAACATACAATGGTTTTACAGCAAACTTAGCTGCTCATCTTTGAATCACAACAAAGATGTTATTCGAATGTCTTACTTCCTAACAACGTGCTCTGTGTTGTGCAGTTACACCTGTTTTGCAGTAATGAGTTGCATTCTGCGATGAACCTTGCCCTTGCTAGTAGCGCTGCGTTGTATAGCCCATGCGTGGCTTACTCTGTTCAAGGAAATCAGTACACACTTCCTAGCCCTGCGTATTACATTGCTCTTCTGCATGAACATATAGACGACGGATTAATGAAGAAACCAGTTCACAAAAACTCCTCCTTTGTAAGATACATTATCCTAAATGGCTTCTTGGCTATAAAAATGACACTTTTTTATTTTAGAAATTGTAGCTCCAGCTCAGTTTGTACTGATTGTTAGCCATTACTTAGACACAATAATGGATTGGTAGGAGAGGTCGTATAAAGTGGCCAACAAAATAGCTAGATTGTTGCATTCGGACTTCTTGTGGGATCTTTTGAAGTCAGTGGAATATCAAAACAGACCTAGCAATTAGATCTGCAGCATCCAACAATGGAAGCGGTGAGAGACATTCATAAACTCGCGTTGTGGCATTCTTTAAGTGGTTTCTAACATTGATGTAATATTTTCAAGTAGCTGAGGACTACCAGGTCAGCTACCTATCTTTGAACTACAATATTTGACTCAGCCATATACTTTTAAATTCATACACGTGATGTGCGAGACTTTTAACTAGCCCATGCATTTTTATGTGCTGCTACAGTGTGTGTAAGGTTTTCCAATGCACTATTTTATTTTAGGAATGGGTGGACGAACATCTGCAATGGAACTCAGCTGATTATGGCGGTGTTGATAAGATGAACTTCGATAGTTCCGAAATATGGGTGCCAGAAGTGTCGCAGTTTATGTCGTAAGTAGCTCTTCTATATCAAAATATAATTTTGGAATGGTCAGATTGAAAAATTTAATGCCATAGCTGGGATTTCAACATGGATATCCCGGCCTCCGATGAGACCGTTCCTGAGACAGTTCCTTTTTGGTGACTTGCAACACGTAAGTACTTTAGTCCTAGGTTTTATAGTCCAAGCACTATTTATGTCATACTGGCATGTTGCGTATGGTAGCTCAATGGTTAGAGCAACAGGACGGAGACCGGGAGATGCGCATTTATTGTATTCATTTACTATGTCATTGAATTTTTCAATCTGACTCTACCTGTCCAAAACTTGGTTTACATACAATTTAAGTTTCAAAATACGAGGGCTGTTCAATAAAGAATGATCACAATTTATTTTTGACAACGTACCTTTACTCATCCTCATAATTTTGATGGTCCTTCTCAAAATAGTCCCCCCTGAATTCGATGCACTTGTCCCAGCGTTTCTGCCAGTTCTCAAAGACATGCTGGAAACCATTTTTTCGAGAGATCCTTCAAAATCGCCTCCGCAGCTTTCACCACTGCTTCTAATGATGGATAATGCCTCCTACGAAGGCGTTTCTTTAAGTTAGGGAATAGAAAAAGGTCACATGGCGCTAAATCCGGACTATAGGGAGGGTGAGGGATGCACTTCACGTTGATTTTTGCAAGGTATTCAGCAACAACATTGGCAATATGCAGCCGCGCATTATCGTGGTGCAGCATCCAGCCTGCTTCACGGAAATGTGGTCTTTTGCGCCTGACATGGACTAGCAATGTTTTCAGGACATCCCTGTAGTATTGACCAGTTACTGATGTGTGAGCAGGTACAACATGCGGATAAACCATTCCATGAATATCAAACAATGAGATGACCGTAACTTTCCCAGCAGAAGCAGTCACTTTTACTTTTTTGGGGGTTGGCGATGAAGGAGATTTCCACACTGAGCTGTGCTGTTTGCTCTCAGGATCAAAATGATGTAGCCAAGTTTCATCAGCAGTGAATACGTTGGAAAGAAACTCCGTATCTTCCTCTAACATCAACTTTAGCTGCATGTTACCTCCTTTGCAGCGGTAGGCGATACTGAACATGTCTGAACTTGGCTGGTTCTTACAGACGGGAGCCAAGAGTACCAACAATGAAACTACTACGGCGTGTTTGTTTCACATTAAGCTAACATAATATAATAAGATTGAATTTTAGTGGGAAAAATTATGACCGTAAAGAATGTTTGATCATCCTTTATTGAACAGCCTCGTATCATGATTAAGAGGAAGGTTTGCACTTGATTTTCACAGCACTTTGATATATGCAAGGAAAACTTAATAATAGCATTGTTTATAACAAGGAAAGCACAAAAAGTTCTGGTATCCAGGCGTGACTTTGTTTTTCTCCCGTGTTTGTACAGAAAAGAGCTGGCCCAACTGAGAGGATGACAAATCAGGGCCAAATCACACATAAAATTTGATCAGATTGGATGATCCTGGTTTCTAGTCTAATGTTGATGTTTGAGTCAACACACCGATGATGTTCAGGGTTTCCAGACCTTCACAGCAGGATATGACCTTGGAATAAGAAACATCTATTATGTGTTTCAAACGGGAAGAGTTCTCGCCTGTCGCGAATCAGATGCGTTTGAGCCGTCAGCGTTGCCACCTCGTTACCCCCACTCTCTTTGTATTTCCCTCTCTCTCGCACAATTGCGAGTTTTCTTGAGGGTAACTCAAACTGAATTTTCCAAAGTTTTATAATAATGCAGTTGTTGAAGTCAAAATTGCAACATGAATATTCGTATATTACACAATTAATTACAATTTACGAATTACTTATTTTTCTAATCCAACGAACATACCAGCGGTGCATCCGTATAGCTGTGAATGTTACTTACGTTAAGAGATAATTCGTCATTGTCATTGTCTTCAACGTCTGAGTACTGCAAATTTATGATGATAGGTTCCAAAATCTCGTCACGTGCTATTTCTTTCCAAAAGTCATCTTCTAGTTTATCTGATGTCACACGCAGTTTTCCCAGTCTTGTTGCGTTCCTTGTTAATTTCTTCGTGAATAAGTCGCTCAACGTCAGTCAGTTTAAAAATATTATTTCTATTTCCAGCATAATTTGAGCCCACATTAACTCAATTGGATTGTTCTGGCAGTAGTAAGGTGGAAGCTGGATCGTATCTCATTGATCCAGCTGATACACTTTTTCATGGAAGAGTGACTGAATAATGCTGCTTTGAACTCTCTAGAGTAAATAGAGATTACGAACCATTCATAAACAAAGATATAATGTGACCAGACACGTTCTGCCAGACTAGCAGGAAGTGTATTGTCTCCTATCATCGAATTTAACAAACACCTTGGCTTATTCAAAGTACATATTTCTTTTATCACGTCATGTCAAATGTTTACGTTTCAGTTCTGAGTAATTTCAAATATACGTTCGCACATATATGCCAACAGTGCTTACGTCGCAATACAGTGTTACAATATAATGGTATCTACTGTATTTCTTTGTATTAGAACTATTTGAGCTAAAAATATGGGGTTTTTACGGTTATGTTAGACACATTACTCTGTCTTTCCACATGGATCAGTTTAGGCAAAATCTTAAATTTTGTCTAGGCATGAATAGTATTTATTAGAGACTGATTAGTTCGGCGCTCGTCACACACCACTTAGTGGGCATGCAATACAACACCGCAGGACTCCGATTGGTTGCTCTAGGACATCATCCCATTTGAAACGCATAATAGAATCTAAAATTTATGGTTTGTTTCTTTAGATACTGTGCAGTTTTCTGTCTATATAGGATGGAGTGCTGCAGTAAATGTGATTTTCTGGATTTGTTACCTTTATAATAACTTCGAAACACTCATGTGTACTGACTTGCAGTTATTTTAAGAAATATTCTAACCTATAAATTACGTTTTACAACACTTAATTATTTTATTTGTAGCTAGTTGCTGTTGAGCATTTACGTCCTACTTGCAGATGACCTGTAATGATAGTATGACATTTATGTTGGCAGAACGGCGTACTGGGAAGGAGATGTTCGCATTGGAAGTGGCAGATGTATAGTACTGCCAACTGGACACGTCACGTGTATCCCTACTGTGACATACTACTGTCTTTGTGCTGCAGACATAAAACTATGGCCTTATGATAAACATAACTGTACACTTAGACTAGCTGCTTGGATGAACACTGGCCAAGAGATTAATCTAAACGGCGAAGAGGTGGGTACTACTTTCTGTCTGCTAGAATGTTTACAGTTAAGGCTGTTTGTCTTTGTAAATAAGATTCACAGTACTTTCTACACTTACTATATACAGGGCGTAACAAAACTTGAGAAAATATTTCTTGTGGCTGGAGGATAAAAACTTGTATATGAGTATAAGACCAGAAACTGTGTATTTCCTTTTTAGAACACTTTTTCTACAGTGGGATCCTATACAACGCTCAATGAGAGAACGGTGGGAAACCAGAAAATCACAGCATATGCTCAAAATGCTTCCATTAGCTCCAATGTATCCGTGTACCCACTGTCGCATGGACTCCTTAAAGCAATGAGTGGGGCCTGGGAACCTACAATACAAGAACCAAGAGCCTCTACATCTGCAACTAGAGTTGTATAAACAAGAAATTTCAAATGTCCCAACAAATAAAAAATCTAGGGGGTTTAACGCAGGTAAACCTGGAGGCCACGGAATTGGTCCACCTCTTCCTATCTATCTAGCAGGAAACTTGTTCTTCCGAAATCGACGGACAGAAAGCCTGAAATGAGGAGGAACTCCATCGTGCATGAACTGTGTATCTGTGCCTAAGTACGTACTGCACTGCTGCACAATGGCAACGGTGAAGTGTAGTACTTCCACCCAACTGAAACAGATGTAAAAGCAAATGTTTGCTGCTGTACAATTAAACCAATTTTCTGTTGTAGATCTATGGTCACAGAATAGTAACGTGTTACACATCTCACAGTATTATGTGCAGAGGATCTACCCAAAAGTCCGAGGACCCTGGCCTGCTACTACCCGGGAGCGATGGATAACTCCGGTTTTTTTCTCCATAGGGCAATGCCCGATTTCTTAAAAAGCCCTCCCGTTGACAACGTCAAGACGGGATGGAAGTGAATACGCCACTTACGCGCGTCAACCCCGCAGGGAAGACTACCGAATAACATCGGTGGGGCCACCTGGTGATCTAGCACACCTTCTAATAGCTCTGCAGGCTAGTTCCCGGGACTTATGTTGCAGCCCGCCTCGGTAGCGTGGTGGTGTCATGTCTGCCTCACGTTCAAGAGGTCCCGAGTTTGAATCTCGGTCAGGGTGAGTTACCTGGATAAGGTTTTTACGGGGTTTTCCCTTATCCTCAAAGGCGAATGTCAGGTAACTCTAAGCTCTATGGACCCTGGGCTCATTTGAGCATAATTTCACCCATTCCATTCATCGTCCGATATGAATTAACGTTGGAGGACGTAAATTACAAAAAAACCTCTACCCCTTTCGGGCGGCCGTAGCCTGGCCGGAAGTACCCATTTGCCTGTGGGTGTCGGGAACACACTGTCCCCTCGAGTCCAACCCAATCCGAACAGCTCCCCTTTTCGGGAGGGGCCCGAATGTTCGGCTCGAGGTTCCTTTAGTAATGTCAGAGGTACTACGAGTGCTAAGGGTTCGCAGCGCCCGCACCACAGCAGCTGAAGGGGACGGATCCCCTCCTCTACGGGAATCTCACCGTGTAAGTAGAGTTGTAGAAAAGAATCTTTACCATCCCGAGCGGGATGGCTCAGGCATTCGGGAGGCCCATGTTCAATTCCCGTGGCAGATCTACCTGACCTATGGTTTTTTTCGAGGGTTTTCCCGGGTCACTAGGTAAATGCTGGTTAGGTTAATTATATCCCCAGAATTTCCTGTGCCTCCATTTCATCTCCATTATCATTTTACATCACCTATCATTTGGTGGTCTCTTTCAGGTTAGAAATGCCAGCGAGAGTCTCGGCGCTGCATGGCAGGATGATATTCTCTGAGTGAACACTTTCTCCTACGGATTCCGGGCAGCTAGCCGGCCTAATGGGTCGACTCAGTACCACGGCTAAGTGCAAGCCTGCCTGGAATCTTCCTTGCTCTGGGGAAGACCATCCAGTCTCAGAATCGGCCTCGTGATTGTTTCGGGGCCACACTGGGTGGGATTCACAACAGCCATTTCGGCTTCTTAATTTTGTAACCTGGTGCCTAATTTTAATTCTAGATTTATTCTCCTCTAATTAGTCTGCCACAGTCTGTTTGTTTAAAGAACAATGCGTGTCGTAGTGGATACGCCACTGATACGCGTCAACCCTGCAAGGAAGACTACCGAAAACCTCGGTGGGGCCGCCTGTGATCTAGCATACCTACTATTTGCTCTGCAGGCAAGCAACCGGGTCGCAACTCACTGCCCCCTCCGGGTGGCCGGAGTTTCGCTGGAAGCACCCAATCTCCCATGGGCATCGAGAACCACTGCCTCCTCGAGTCCTACCCAATTCGAACTGCTCCCACACGGGAGGGGCTGGAACGTTCGGCCCGAGTTGCCTCTAGTAACGTCAGAGGTACCACGAGTATTCGGGGTCCGCAGCGCCCACACTATGACAACAAAAGGGACACGTTTAACGGCAGAGGTTCTACTCCCATTAGTCCTGGACCCGTAGGACCAAGGACCCGGGCCCCCTTCTACCCGGGAGCGATGGAAAACCCCTGGGGTCTTTCCATGGGGCAATACCTTGAGTCTAAAAGGCCCCGCCCCCATAGACTACAACGTCAAGACGGGTGGAAGTGGATACGCCACTTACGCGCGTCAACCCCGGAGGGAAGACTACCGAAAACCTCGGTGGGGCCGCACACCTTCTACTAGCTCTGCAGGCTAGTAACCCGGGACTTATGAGGTAACCCTCTATCCCCTCCAGGCGTACGTAGCCTGGCCGGAGGTACCTAATTCCCCGTAGGTGTCGGGAACACACTGCCCCCTCGAGTCCAACCCAATCCGAACAATTCCCCGATGGTAGGGGTTCGGCAGTTCGGCCCGATGTTCCTCTAGTAACGTCAGAGGTACCACGAGTGTTCGGGGTCCGCAGCGCCCGCACCATGACAACTGAAGGGAACGAATTCCCCCTACGGGGAAGCTAGGTGGGATGACTATTGTCATTGACACCCGAGGGGTTTCTATCTAGTAAAGTGTAGGAACGCCGCCCTCTGTAATGAATAGCTCCTTGGGATCGGTCGCCCCCTCTTCTCTCACCTCATCCTCTTTTCCGGGGTGCCCCACTTGGGACATAGGTACAATAGACCAAGACTGGTTGAGGTACCGAATCCACTCTCAGCAATCCAATCCAAACCAGAGGTGTAGAGAAGGAGCTTTATCATAGGAATAATTACCGGATCTGTGATCATTTTTTTATCCTCTATGCATATGCAAGAAATGACACCCTGTATAGCATAGAAACTCCAAGTTCCGATGATTAAATTTCATGTAATTGCATTCTTTCAAGTATTTTTATAACATTGTTCCTCTTGCTGCAGGTGGACTTGGAAATATTCAGACCGAATCGAGAGTGGAAACTACTCTCAGTGGAAACTCGCCTTCACAGGGAAAGCTACGGCAATAATGTTACCTTTCCATGGCTAAACTACAGTTTCATTTTGGAGCGTCACTCGAGCATGTCCATCGCCATTGTTGGAATCCCTGCTCTAAGTGAGTATACCTTATTTATATTTCTGTTGAACATTACGTGCATTGTAGTGCAGTAATCTAGTACTTTACACAGAATGCGTTCAGCATAATTGTACCTTATTACAAGTGAGGCACTTCAATAGTTTATATACAGGGTGTTTCAAAACGATACCGAACGAACATTAAGAAGTAGTTGCTCAGCTTCTATGTGACACATAAGGTTAGTTTTTACCGCCAATAGAGCCGCATACAAATGCTCTAGAATGAGTGTAGATTAGGCAGTGAGAGGAACGACGCGTGCCTCACGCTGTCGGAGTTCGCAGGTATAGGTCACACGCCGTGTCACGTGCTGTAGCTGTTTGTAAACATACCGGCATACTCCGCAGTAGCTCGCTACTAAAGAATTTCTTTGGCTTATGCAACCACAATAAAGAGTCTATTGCTTAATTATTGCTTATAAGTGTTTAACGTGTTTCAAAATTTCGTTATAGCAGTCAATGATGACAAATAAGCTGGTGGACATATGCAACATATACCTTTTAGAGGGAAGTTAATGTTAGTGAGGTTGAGGTTGGAAGCATTAAATGATAAACAGGACGAAAAAAGCTTCAAAGAATTGTAAATAAATTAACCAAAACTAAATGGCTTATACAATAAGACGAGCATTTTATTTCACGTGTTTGATAAAGCATTACTAACTGAAAAGGAACCTGTTGATATTTACAGTAAGTGGTTGAAAGCATTGTTCTATTAAGATCATAACAAAATACTCTGAAGTTAAACAAATAAATATTATCATTGATGTAACTACTTCTACAATTCATATTTTTAAGGAAACCGCAATAAAGAAGTAAATCACCTAGAAGTATGCCAAAATCAGACCCTGCGACTAATAACCGGTGCAGCAAAATCAACTCCAATCACGGCAATGCAAGCCTTAACTCGGAACTATCCAGTACATCTTACTTTAGAGGAGCAGGCACTAATACAACATGAAAAAATGTCGCGGTTAAAATCAACAAAATGGGAGAAAAGATTACTACAACCAATCAAGATGAAAACACAAACAAGTTTCCTACACAAAGTTATGGAATTAAAAACAGATCTGAATCTTCCTAATTCTAAAGAAAACATTTTAATCAAAGAAAACCCACTGACTTTTGAACCAATTAATATTCAATTAGATTTAGAACAAATAGTTACAAAGTTTGAAACTTCCAAACCTGTACTGAAAGCACTAGCATTAGAAACTGTGAACAATAGATACCCACCTGAAGAATGGTTACATATGTACACAGATGGATCTAACGTGGACAACAACTCAGGAGCAGGAATTAAGTGTGCACTGTTCTCATTCTATCAACCAGCAGGATACCACACAACAAATTTTGATGCAGAAGTAACAGCTATTCATATTTCACTCCAACACCTATACAGAATAGATAAATTCAAAAATGCTGTCATACTTTCTTATTCTAAAGCAGCATTATGTGCAATAAGTTCATATAAAATGAGGTCAATCCAAATTAAAGAATGTCACAAAATGATTCAACAACTTCAAAACCTACAGAAAATAATTATATTACAGTGGATACCTGCACATTGTGGAATTGCTGGAAATGAATCAGCTGATTTTCTTGCCAAAAAAGGTACAAATTTAATTCAGAACAAAAGTAAAAACTTACCCTTTACATTCATAAAAAGATTGACCAAAAGCAAATATAAAAACATACAAAAACAATCAATATCTAACAAAGCCAAAGATAAAAAATGGAACATTTTAATTAAAAATCCAGAAATTATTCCAGAAATCCCACGTAAAGCTGCAGTAGCAAATTTTAGATTACTTACGGAACAAGATTATTTGATCAAACACTTACACAGAATAGGAATTTATACAAGTCCAAATTGTCCTCTGTGCAACAAAGAAGAGGAAATGACTGAAGAACATCTTTTAACCTGTGAAGCCCTACCTGCCAGACCCACTACACAGAAATATTGGAGAGCAAGAGAGCAAATGGCTTTTATTGCCAAAGCTTAGCATTTGACATCAAAGAATAGGAAATGACTGAAGAACATCTTTTAACCTGTGAAGCCCTACCTGCCGGACCCACTACACAGAAATATTGGAGAGCAAGAGAGCTAATGGCTTCATTGCCAAAGCCTAGCATTTGAAAACAAAGAAGAGGAAATGACTTAAGAACATCTTGTAACCTGTGAAGCCCTACCTGCTGGACACACTACACAGAAATATTGGAGAGCAACAGAGCTAATGGCTTCATTGCCAAAGCCTAGCATTTGACAACAAAGAAGAGGAAATGACTGAAGAACATCTTTTAACCTGTGAAGTCCTACCTGCCAGACCCACTACACAGAAATATTTGAGAGCAAGAGAGCTAATGGCTTCATTGCCAAAGTCTAGCATTTGAAAACAAAGAAGAGGAAATGACTGAAGAACATCTTTTAACCTGTGAAGTCCTACCTGCCACACCCACTACACAGAAATATTTGAGAGCAAGAGAGCTAATGGCTTCATTGACAAAGCCTAGCATTTGAAAACAAAGAAGAGGAAATGACTGAAGAACATCTTCTAACCTGTGAAGCCCTACCTGCCGGACCCACTACACAGAAATATTGGAGAGTAAGATAGCTAATGGCTTCATTGCCAAAGACTAGCATTTGACAACAAAGAAGAGGAAATGACTGAAGAACATCTTCTAACCTGTGAAGTCCTACCTACCGGACCCACTACACAGAAATATTGGAGAGAAAGAGAGCTAATGGCTTCATTGCCAAAGCCTAGCATTTGACAACAAAGAAAAAGAAATGACTGAAGAACATCTTTTAACCTGTGAAGCCCTACCTGCCGGACCCACTACACAGAAATATTGGAGAACAAGAGAGCTAATGGCTTCATTGCCAAAGCCTAGCATTTGACAACAAAGAAGAGGAAATGACTGAAGAACATCTTTTAACCTGTGAAGCCCTACGTGCCGGACCCACTACAGAGAAATATTGGAGAGAAAGAGAGCTAATGGCTTCATTGCCAAAGCCTAGCATTTGACAACAAAGAAGAGGAAATGACTGAAGAACATCTTCTAACCTGTGAAGTCCTACCTACCGGACCCACTACACAGAAATATTGGAGAGAAAGAGAGCTAATGGCCTCATTGCCAAAGCCTAGCATTTGACAACAAAGAAGAGGAAATGACTGTAGAACATCTTTTAACCTGTGAAGTCCTACCTGCCGGACCCACTACAGAGAAATATTGGAGAGCAAGAGAGCTAATGGCTTCATTGCCAAAACCTAACATTTGACAACAAAGAAGAGCAAATGACTGAAGAACTTCTTTTAGCCTGTGTAGTCCTACCTGCCGGACCCACTACACAGAAATATTGGAGAGCAAGAGAGCTAATGACTTCATTGCCAAAGCCTAGCATTTGGCAACAAAGAAGAGGAAATGACTGAAGAACATCTTTTAACGCGTGAAGTCCTACCTGCCGGACCCACTACACAGAAATATTGGAGAGCAAGAGAGCTAATGGCTTCATTGCCAAAGCCTAGCATTTGACAACAAAGAAGAGGAAATGACTGAAGAACATCTTTTAACCTGTGAAGTCCTACCTGCCGGACCCACTACAGAGAAATATTGGAGAGCAAGAGAGCTAATGGCTTCATTGCCAAAGCCTATCATTTGAAAACAACATATTTTTAAGGAAACTGAGTTAATCGTGCGTTCGTTGAACTCCCTTCAGCTCTTCCATCCATCAAAACCATATCCGTCATTTCGGTGTTCGTATAGCGCTCCATATTGCTTGGATTTGCTATCTAAGTACGCGTAAAATCTTCCCTGTTAGGATGGAATGTGTAGTTTTACACTGAAGAGCAACCTTACAACTGTCAGAGCTATTAGTCGACTTTTTCACAAATAGCTGCCCTTTGCCGCATTACCTGAAAGGTAGCCTAGGGTCACTGATAAAGAGCAAGGAGTAATGTTTTTGTTTTCGTGGCCGGTGCGTCCTAATACTGAGGTTCGCACACCAGTGGCCCCTGTGCTGCCTAATCACAAAATCATGTAGTATTTAATGTGGCATAAAATTATACCTAACAGAACTTCGAAGCTACGACACCGAAATTCGGACTAGTTAAGTTATAAACTACGCAACGATTATAATGGTTTGGTATTGTTTTGAAACAACCTGTATCTTAAATTTCATCACGTCAAACTTCTTTCCCTTGTGTCACTTGTTGATATCACTCTGGCAACCGCTGGAGTGAATTTGCCTGTATCTGGCCAGTAAAACAAGGGCTACTCTCTGTTTTAGTGTTTGCAGCTTTGGTATTGTGCAGCTTCTGGTTGGACCCAACTGAATCAAGCCGAATCTTCATTGGATGTTTGAACATTACATGTACCTGCTTCTATCTTCAGTATTTGGGCTGGATGGTCGGATCCAACGCTGAGAACTGTCCACTGGTCGGTGAGTTTTCTTTGTAATTTTGTTTCTATAAGCGAAGAGGGTTCGTTAAGTGAAATAAGAACATCCATTCATTTCACACTTTTTCCTCTCTTTGTGCTGGTAAAAGTATAGGTATATTACTCAGAGGAAGACAGCTCCGAGGGCTGTGACGTATTTCAGGCGGGAGTGAGGCCTGCAGTGCGTGTGACGTCAGGCAAGAGCCGTGTAGTACCAAGTTGCTTATATATATATATATATATATATATATATATATATATATATATATATATGGCGCTGTGAGTACAGTATCTGAGGGTTCAGTGAGGTGTAGTGCACTCGATGACAACAATGTAGCTGTCACGTACCAAATGGAACTGTTAAATTTACAATGTGACGATTTACTGAAGGACAAATATACATACAAGAAAGACTTGGCTGATTTTTACAAGAATGTCCCCAAAACCAGATTTCCAAGGCTGTATTCACTTTATAACATGCATGACCTTCAGATAAACTAAGAGATGAAGTTTTATATATTTTCTCATAGCACAGATCCAAAATGTAATTGTTTATAATAATAAAAATAACCCATGGCGTGACAGCCCTTAGAGGGCCAAGGCCTACCAACCCGACTGCCAGTCTCACGCCCACTTACGCACGGCAGAGGTGGACGATCATCCAACCGATACGGGGAGGAGATGTGGTCAGCATCTCGGCATCCCCCAGCCGGAATGTTGGTTTCCGTGACCAGGGCCGCTTACCTAGCGTAAGGTTCTCACTTTCCTCACGATGCTGAGTGGGCACCGGTCCTATACCCCGGACATAAAATCCGCACCCCATGGGTGGGATCAAACCCAGGCCATTTTCCGGGGCCAGGGACCAAGGTATGCTGCCTTAGCCCGCTACGCCACGGCGCATGACAATTGTTTATAAACTGTGACCAATGCTGTAATTAAATCAGTCAGCATTAATACAAGGGGCGTCCAGAAAGTATGTTCTGTTTCAATTTATCTCCGCTACAGCGCTGCGATCGCATTTCCGCACATGCGCGGTAGATGCTCTGTATCAAGGAGAAGAAACGTGCGCAATTGTGAGATCGCTGTCAGCCACGTACGCTTTGTTGTGCTTGTTTACAATGTCAGTGTTGATAGAAAATACCGCCGCTTGTGAAATCATATCTGTGATTCGTTTTCTGAATGCTAGGATTGCGCAGGGCAATACAGAATAAGCGCCGAGGAATGCTGTCAAAAAGTGTTGTGTTTCTTCACGACAACGCACGACCACATACTGCAAATGTGACGAAAACATCCTACAGGGATTTGGCTGGGACGTGTCTGACCACTCCCCGTACAGCCCTGACCTCGCTCCTAGCGACTTTCATCTGTTTAGCATCTCAAATATTTCATTGGCGGTCAACACTTCAACAATGACGAAGAACTGAAAGAAAATGTTTCCAACTTGTTGAAGACACAGGCGGCAAACTTCTATGAAGAAGGTATACAAAAACTTGTGCCTCGCTATGACAAATGCCTGCAAAATTTCGGCAGCTATGTGGAAAAGTAGTTTAAGGGTTGTAGAATTTTGTGTAATAAATATTTTTTCTGTATCTGTACACAATTTAATTTTATTACCAAACAGAACTTACTTTCTGGACGTACCTCGTATAACAACACCCAACATGTAAGTTGTACATATTAATACCCGATACGTTTACTCTCTTTCCTACGCTATCGGAACCCCAACAAATCAAACAACAATTTCCTTCCTCTCGGGCAGCAGAAATCAGTGCGGTGACGTCACACGCGAATCTGTCTTTCGTTCGGGGGCATATTTGGCGGTTTTAGCTGACGGAGCTAAGTCACACCGCCACTACCTGTCTTTCCCTGTATATTACTGATCATTTTATGCTGCTTAATATAACTTTATCATTTTTAAAGAAGTTTTTTCCCCAAATTTCCTTCTTCGTTGCTAGGGAGATGTAAACAAAGGTTGCCACTTTGGTTACACTAGGCAGTCATCCACTGATCAGGTCAGTTATTGCTAGTTGTGTACGGGAAATAGAGTTTTATCCGAGTGTCCAGTTGCCTCGTGTGTTGTTAAAATACGTCATTATGGAATAAATACTTATTGGCAGTAGAATTAGAGGTAGACCGATTTTCATGGCCCAAGACCTTAGCGAATTCTTTGAACAGGATGCGGAGAATCTGCTTCTTCACAACGAACCCCTTATTTCTTTCACCCGGGACTGCACGTGTCTTTAAAATAAGTGAGGTGACTTTCTAGAATCTCTAAAGAGAAGCAGCTACAGCCAGGTCCATCAGGAATTCCACCGAGCGGGATGGCTCAGGCAGTTTCGTCTGTGGCCCACAATAGGGAGGCCCGCTTTCGATTCCCGTGGCAGACCTACCTGACCCTTGGTTTTTTTCGGGGGTTTTCCCAGATCGCTAGGTGAATGCTGGGTAGGTTAATTACATTCACCGAATTCCTGTCCCTCCATTATCATTTCATATAATCTCTCATCTCTCATCTGGTGTAGAAGTGTCGGCGGGTGCCTCGGTGATGCATGGCAGGATAATATGCTCTGAGGAAAACTACTTCCTCCTCCAAACCACATAATGGTTATCTGAATTTTCGATATGAGTAGCTATTTGCTTCTTCAATTAGTTAATTAAGACTACTTGATCATTCTTAGTGAAATAAAGGTTCTTTCAACAAGAGTGTTCTGTCTTTAAGATGTGATAGCTGTCATTATTATTGAGTTATATCAGTCATTTTTTCATTTGGTTACAGTTGTTATTGAAAAATAGCCATGGAACGCTTCAACAGCCTTTGACCTCAAATACAGTTTACCATGGAAGTGGAGAAGGATGGAACTCTTCCGTTCCTGGACATTCTTGTTTCAAAAAACAGCAACGGTACACTGGGGCATGCTGTATACCGCAAGCCTACACACACCGATCTCTATCTGAACGCTCATAGTTTCCATCATAAGTCTCAACGACTGGGAGTTCTCAATACACTGGTCCACAGAGCTTGGTCTATCTCTGATCCCAGCCACTTAAAACAAGAATTACAACACCTGAGACTCACTTTCCGTAAAAACGGCTACTCCGAATATGACGCAGAAGCCTCCATCACCAAAGCTAAGAAAGGGAAACCTGTAATACAGCAAGCGTCAGATAAGCCTACCGCTACAGCCTACATCCGGTTTACCGGCAACATATCCGGCAGAATCAGCAGAATTCTCGCCAAATACATCAGGACCATCCACAAGCCACCTCCGAAGATTAAACATCTGTTGATCAT
This sequence comes from Mantis religiosa, assembly GCA_030765055.1. Lineage (NCBI taxonomy): Eukaryota > Metazoa > Arthropoda > Insecta > Mantodea > Mantidae > Mantis > Mantis religiosa. The sequence goes on from CM060960.1 coordinate 32,949,736, forward strand.
CTGAACTTCCAAGTTCCGGGAGTGTACAGCATTCCCTGTGAATGTGGGACACCGTATGTAGGACAAACCGGAAGGACCATTGCTACCAGAATAAATGAACATGAACGGAGCATTTGTTTAATGCAACCTGAGAAGTCTGGGCTGGCAGAGCATTGTTTTGATAATGCCCTTAGAACCAACTTTCGGGAGACGACCATCTTGGTAAAATGCAACAGTTCCTGGGGGCGGAGAATTAAGGAGGCTTTGGCCATTTCCTCTGAAAGGAGCACGCCTAGTCGTGATGCTGGATTTCAGTTCAGCTCCTCTTGGAAACCGGCCTTAAAAATGGAAATCCGTTGATTTAAGAAGCAAAGATCAATACAGCTTGATAATCAAGTAGTTACGTTTCTTTGACACAATTTTCTATACTCACGCCATCTTCTGACCTGGCATTTAATTTACTGAAAACAGTCTTTTGTTCAGTAATGCGAATTTTGATAGTGTTTTGTCTTTGTTTATGTTGGTGTTATATCCAGGGTTTCGTTTGTGGTTATAACATTTTATAAATATTGTGACTTTGTGGGTTCGTGAAATGAAAAGTCCAATTACACAAACTCAACAATGTTCTTTATTTCTACCGACTTACAGTTTAACACTTGCCAATTACACAGAATTACGTGCTGCACACAATTACAATTCACCAGTTCGTCCGTTACAATTTCACTTGTACTCGCGATTACGTAAACTCCGATGCACATACACAGTCTTCTCGTCCTTACACTAGCACTGAACTCTTACGCTGATTGCCAAGAACTCTGACTAACTGACTGTCTCTCTGAAACCCTTTTTATAGGAATATCACTGTTTTTCTAGAAGTCTCTGGTTTCCCGCCGATCACCACGAAAGTTCCGGAGGGCAGGAGAAGGGTAGAGAAGCGCCCAGGGACAAGTGACATTTCCCTAACCACCCCTCAGTGACAGAGACTAATGGGAGGCGTGGCTCGGCTGCCTCCGGTTTCCTCACAGCTGTTGCCCTCATGCCTACCGCTAATTGGGTGACAATATCATGATGATGGGAGAGATGCACACTCCCGAAACGTTGATATCTAATCGTCTTTTCACCTGGCTTGTTGCCCGAGAAAAAAGTGAGCATATTCGTCGCCAGGAAAGCTTCAGGTCTTATTTAGTCATGGAACGTTGCAACATTCAGTAATGCGTACAAATTGTGAAAATGTATTATGAAATTGGATCATCTGTTCGCCAAACCTTCCGTGTATTTCGTGATATCGGGCTCTTGTAAGGGACTAATTTTGGCCTCAATTAGATGGTATAGATCTTAGAAACATTTGGTTCCAGCAAGATGGTGCCACATGCCATACTACTCTCGAAACAATCGATCCTTTGAAGGAGAAGTCCAGAGGTTTCATCATTTCCCGTGATGGTGATGTTAACTGGCCCCCAAGATCATGTCTTTTAACGCCCTTGGATTACTTCTTGTGTGAATACTGTAACGGGAGCGCTAGAACACCCTGTGAAAGCAGCTGGCAGCGGAAGGTAGGGGAGGTTCGGTTAGCCACACCTCCTCCTCGTTCGCCTTGTAGTGGTGACAGGCTGTGGTCAGGGAAAAAAACATGACTGTGTCGCCTGTTTTCTCTACACCTGTTTCTCGATCTTTCTGTTACTAGAACAATCCTGTAAACACGAGAAACCGGCGATATTCCTATATAAAGAGAGTTACAGACAGACAGAGGGAGTTAGTTAGTGAGTTGAGTTGGTTTTGGTTTAGTTAGTCAGTTGTTGGTTTGGTTGGTCAATCAGTTGGTTAGTGTGTGTGAGTGAGGACAGTTCTTGGTGTAAGAAGGCAGTGTTAGTCAGTGACGTGTTAATGAACGAAAGGATTGTGCAACGGAAGACTGTACGCAACTGGTATGTGCATCGGAGTTTATGTAATCGCGAGTACAAGGAAATTGTAACGGACGAACTGGTGAATTGTAATCGTTGCAGCACGTAATTCTGTGTAATTGGCAAGAGTTTAACTGTAAGTCGGTGGAAATAAAGAACATTTTTGAGTGGTGAAATTGGACCTTTTATTCCACGAACCCACAAAGTCACAATACGTTAAACCTCGAGTTTATGCCAACAAGCCAGAAGCAGTAAATGATCTTATAAACAACGTCAGGCGTGTTATTCGTGAAGTTGGGCATAATTTACGTTCTTTTGTCACTGAAAATTGGATCAACCCAACGTAGCTGTAGCGGTCACTTAACTGATGTTCTCTTCCACACGTAATGACATTAGTTATATTCCAAAATAATAAAGAAATAAATTCATTTATACAACGTGTTTTATTGAAGTTCAAATATAGGACACTTGTTGAAAGACCCCTTAGAAGTAGGCAATTCTGTAGTCAAAAGTTTATGATTTGTAACTTATTTCTTGGGATGCAAATACTTTTAATTTGTTTTTTTTCCTTTCCTTTCACAGTTTTGTTTTACCGCGATTCTCTCATTCTATCTGGGATGTCTCTGGTAGCAACTGTAGTAGTTAGATACATAAAGACGGGTACATCTTCACCTCCAGGATGGATAACTTCAGTAACCAATTGGGTTATTTCAATGCGTCTTGGTCAGCTGCTGCTTTTTGGAGAGCTGTCCCCAAAGGTAAGCAATGCTTAGATATCTGTTACACTCTACTTTGTACGAGGGCTGTTCAATATAGGATGATCACCATTTTTTTGACAACCTACCTTTACTCTTTACTTTAGTCTCCCCTGAATGCGATGCACTTGTTCCAGCGTTTCTGCCAGTCTTCAAAGACATGCTGGAAACTATTTTTTGAGAGATCCTTCAAAATCGCCTCCGCAGCCTTCACCACTGCTTCTGATGATAGATAATGCCTCCCATGAAGGCGTTTTTTCAAGTTAGGGAGTAGGAAAAAGTCACATGGGGCTTAACCCGGACTATAGGGAGGGTGAAGGGTGCACTTCACGTTGATTTTTGCAAGATATTCAGCAACAACATTGGTAATATGCGGCCGCGCATTATCGTGGTGCAACATCCAGCCTGCTTCACGGGAATGTGGTCTTTTGTGCCTGATTTGGACTTGCAATGTTTTCAGGACATCTCTGTAGTACTGTCCAGTTACTGATGTGTGTGCAGGTACAACATGCTGATAAACCATTCCATGAATATCAAAGAATGAGATGACCATAACTTTCCCAGCAGAAGCAACCACTTTTGCTTTTCTGAGGGGTTGGTGATGAAGGAGATTTCCACACTGAGCTTTGCTGTTTGCCCTCAGGATCAAAAAGATGTAGGCAAGTTTCATCAGCAGTGATTAGATTCGAAAGAAAATCCGGATCTTCCTCTAACATCAACTTTAACTTCATGCGAATGTCCTTTTGTTCGGGAATCAAGTCTTGGAACCCATCGCGCACAAACACGTCTCATGTGTAACGTTTCTGTCACCAACGTGTGGGTGGCACCCAATGAAATGTTCAGTATTTCAGAAAATGATCTTAAGGTAAATTTTCGGCAGCAGTGTTGATGTTTTCTTCCGTAAGAGCAGTAACTGGAGCACCGGGTCCAGTTCCCTTTGAAATTGATTGTCTCCCCTCTTTAAACATTTTAAACTACCTTCGAGCTGTGCTGTAGGGAAGAACAGACTCTCCATAGGCCTCCTGTAACATTGTATAGGCCCCAACTGAAGATTTGTTGATACGAAAGCAGAATTTCAAAGCCGCATATTGTTCCTCGCGTGTTACCTCAATTGCAGTGGTAGACAATACTGAACATGTCTGAACTTGCCTGGTTCTCACAGGCGGGAACCAGGAGTACCAAAAATGAAACTACTATGGCGTGTTTGTTTCACATTAAGCTAACAGAATATAATAAGTTTGAATTTTAGTGAGAGAAATTATGATCATTCTTTATTGAAAGCCCTAGTTATACATTGCCAAAGTGGATATCGCATTCCAATACTGTTTATGATCAATAAAAATAGGACTTTAGTTGCTAGATGGCTCTTGTATATTATGAGGAAATTGTACTTAGGAAAAGGCATATACATTTTGTTGATTTTTCCTATGTTCATATGCAATAGTAATAATTGTCTATGTTCTGCAGGCAATTGGCAGAAATGAAACAAAGTCTAATCGATGCAAGCTCAGTTAGCTGTGGTCATTTTCTTGTTCCTGTTTCACTTTACAGTGTGCTGCAGCAATAGACGAAGGATCTGGAGAAGAAGGAGCTGGGCTAGTGGCAGCTGATCCACAGCCCGTTGGAGGAACATGGCAGTTCTTCGGCATTCTTATGGACAGAATATTTTTCATTGCATTTACGCTCATTTACACGATTCTCTTGCTTATATGTTTCACTTAATTTAATCCACATTTAGGACATAAGCCTTAGAAATACAAACCTTAAGAGAGTTGAAACCATATATTGGAGAAAGGCTTTTAAAATTATTTCTGAAATAAATAAGATAGATGTATAAAATACAAAACGAATCAGTTCGATGTGTAATCATAGTGTTTACGTTGACTGCAGAAAACAAGCATTAGGCCCGAAGTTTGCTCACTAGAATTAGGCTTCATAGTCTAAACTGGTTCAATTATGGATCAAATCAAAGTATTAAAGAAAGAACGCTACGAACTAATGATATTATTATAAAATTTAGCGTGTGAAACGAATATAATATACCAGGCGTGTCCGTAAAATAAGGTCTCCAATTTTATTTAATATAAAAAACATGTTTATTGACAATGAATGTTACATTGATAGAAAGGCAGAACGTACAGCTATTTTTCAACGTAATCACCATTGCGATCGATGCACTTCTGCATGCGCTGTGGCAGTTTTTGTATACCCTTGTCATAGCACTCTCCCGCCAAGTTGCGCAGGTAGCGCTCAACCTTGTTTTTCAAATCATCGTCGGTCTGGAAATGTGTTCCACCCAGGTGTGACTTCAACTTAGGAAACAGATGATAATCACTAGGTGCTAAGTCTGGATTGTAGGGGGATGGGTGAGGATGTCCCATCCGAACTGCGCCAGGAGATCAGACGTTGCATGTGCAGTATGGGGACGAGCGATATCGTGATGAGAAATCACTCCTTCGATTTTGAATGGCACGTCGTAATTTTTTTAAAGTCTCACAGTAGCTAGCGGCGTTTATTGTTGTGCCTGTACGTATAAACTCGCACAACAATACACCTTTTCTATCCCAGAACACACTGGCCATCACGTTGCCGGCAGAAAATGACTGAAACTTCGCAGCTTTGGCGTATTCGAATGCCGCCACTGACGAGAACGTTCTTTAGTTTCTGGTGTTGTGTAGTGCATCCAGGTTTCATCACCAGTGACAATTGAATCCAACAATTCCTCGCCCTGTTCTGCATAGCGCTCCAGGAATCGGTGGGCCGCTTCAACACGTTGCCGTTTATGGCCTTCGGTGAGCATTTTGGGGATAAACCTCGCACACACCTTGCGATAATGCAAATGTTCGGTCAAAATCTTGTCAATCGTAGTCTTACTGACTTCAGGGATAAGTTCGTACAGCTCACGAACTGTCACACGCCGATCTTTAAGCATTTCTTGCTCCACTTTTGCAATTGTTTCGGCTGAAACCGAAGGCCGACCAGAACGCTGTTCGTCATGGACGCCTGTACGTCCGTCTTTGAACTCTCTGGCCCACTTTCGCACGTTTTTGACGTCCATACACTGTGGTCCATAGACTTCGCATAACTGACGATGCATTTCAGTGTGGATAGTACCCTTGGCACTCAGAAACGCAGCTACACGTCAGTCTTGCCTGATCTCGCGTAATAGCGTTCCTCACGGCTCCAGCGCCATGGAGACCTTATTTTACGGACACGCATTGGGAACATGAAGTTCCCTATGCACTACGGCCATTTTTTATGTATTGTGCTTCTCCTTATCTAGCCTTCAGGAATACCACAGAATCCCTGATAAAAGTGCCAGCTTCTTGGGAGAGACCGTTGATAGTTCATGCTCAGACATCAACCAATACTTAAAATGTTTAACACTGAGTGCTACCAGAGATTCACAGTGAGTTAACAGTTCTGCAGGTTGGATCAACTTGTTGAAAAATCTCATACAGATATCCTCACAGCTGGCAGAGTATAGTCCAGTCTATTTGGAGCAGTTCTTGGGTACTCTTTTGATGATGTTCTTCATAATCATGTTTGAATGCTTGTCTTGTTACAGAAACCAGTATTTATTGTGTTTCCTGCAGTCCATTCCTGGATTGTCCCTCTGACAACCCTAGGCGGGGTTCAGGACCCACAAAAGGCCTGATGCATTCCTGCTTGACCAAGTCATCCGCCCTCTTATTGCCATGGATTCCCCGATGTCTCGGCACCCACATCAGTTTGACTGAGTTGTACTCAGCCACTTCCATTAGGGCTTCCTGACATTCGAGTACAAGTTTGATTTGGCCTCCCTACCAATATATTACTTGGGTAGTGACAGAAAGTTTTACAGTGAAAACATCGTAAACAGAAGTGAAGTATTTGATAATACAAATAAAATATCTAGTGATTATTTTCCACTTATCTTAAGAAGTTGATGACAATACTTCCATCTTCTCTAATTGAAATTAATTTCGTAGACATTTGCCCACATCTTCAGTCAACACAATTCGTTGTCAAACACACTTCGTTGTCAAGTATACCATGTATTTACGTATTTACGTACTACCAACATCTGAAGACGAAACAAACCTAAAAACAGAATCAATTGCCGGTGTGACAAAATTCACTACGCGATATTTATTTTTTTTAAATAAATATATTTTCCCAAGCCAATAAATCTATGGGACCATTTAATTGTTTTAATCATTTAACTTCGGGGTTTATTTCATGGTTAAATGACCAAAAATGATCTGCTACGGCCGATTTATCAATTTGTTTATATCTAATGTTACGAAAATGATCTTTCGTTCTGGTTTCCAAATTACGTTTCGTCTTTCCAATATAAACCTGATCACAATTTAAACAATTAAATTGCTAAATACCAGATTTTTTATTATTAGGAATTTCATCTTTTTTAGAAAATTGTAATAAATTTTTAATACTATATTTATTTTGAGGAACTAAAGTTATACAAATTCTTTAATTTTTTTTTTTTTTTTTTGAAAATATCTATTAACCCAAGGATGGTATATACATTTTTTAAATTATTTAAATTTAATTTTTTAAATTGGTTCCTGAGCAGCTTGGGGTCATTTCTTCTTGAACTTCGCTTCTTTTGCCCTAATCCATTTTTCTCTTATCCTATATAAGAAATTTCCTATACATCTATTTTTCTTTTCTTCCATCCCCGTTAGCATGCGTACCGCCAATATCTCTTTACTTACACTGTCCCATTTCTTATCCCATATTTTTCTCCTGTAATTTGTTAACTCCTTACATTCTATCAGGTAACGAACAGTGCTCTCTTCATCTCCACAACATTCACATATTCCTACCTCATTACTTCTCAACCCTTTTAAGTACAAGATTCCTACTCTCATCCATGCTATGCCTTCTCTTCCAGTTTTGTCACATTGATCTATATATTTTTCCCTACCCCATCCTCTCTTTAATTGCTTAGAAAATTTCAAAGATTTCTTTTCTTCTATACTTTCCCATATCTCTTGCCTATCTGTCTTGTAGCCTAGTTCTTACTTCCTTCCAAAAACCGCTATAATTTATCTCCTTTGCTCTCTATAAATCACCAATGCCTATCTTCAATATCATTCTTTACAATTCCGACCACCAACTATTTGTGTTTCCCGTAGGAGAGGGGATCCGTCCCCTTCAGCTGCCAAGGTGCGGGCGCTGCGGACCCTAGCACTCGTGGTAACTCTGTCGTTACTAGAGGAACCTCGGGCCAAACTGCCGATCCCCTCCCGTCGGGGAGTTTTTCGGATTGGGTTGGACTCGAGGGGGCAGTGTTGTTCCGACACCCACGAGGAATTGGGTACCTCCGGCCAGGCTACGGCCGCCCGGAGGGGGTAGAGGGTTGCCTAATAAGTCCCGGGTACTACCCTGCAGAGCTAGTAGAAGGTGTGCTAGATCACCAGGCGGCCCCACCGAAGTTTTCGGTAGTCTTCCCTGCGGGGTTGACGCGCGTAAGTGGCGTATCCACCTCCACCCGTCTTGATGTTGTAGTCGATGGGGGAGGGGCTTTTTAGACTCATGGTATTGCCCCATGGAAAGAGCCCTGGAGTTTTCCATCGCTCCAAGATAGGAGGCCCGGGTCCTAGGTTCTACAGGTTCAGGACTAATGGGAGTGCAGCCCTTGTAGTTAAAAAGAAACTATTTCTGTTCTTAATACTTTTCTGTTGCTTCATGCACAAATTCTATAATTCCCCTTTCTGCCCTTTAATACACTTATACCAGAATTACAATATTCTCTCTATTATTATTCCCCTCCTTTTTGTATTACCTAGCTCTAGTAATGCCACTTCTGTTGGTGCCGATTTTGGCAGCCCTAGTAGTTCTTTGTAAAACAGTCCATACATCTGGTCTAATTGTGTACCTGTCTCTGATGTGCCCCATATCTCCACTGCATACACTTCTCACAAGAGAAGTCAAGTAATGCCTGCTCCCTTAGACTTCAGTGTGCTCGTTTGATTCATATAAGCTATATCGTAATTTACTTACATTTCGAACATTATACTTAACGAATTACAAATAAACACCTAAATGCATATATGTGTATGAAATTTAAAGTTATTGTTCTTTGTTGAATGCCTTGTTTCTCAAAGAATTCTTAAACAAACATTTCAGTCACCAACTATTCTCCCAAAAGAATTCTTTTGGAAAATCCGCCACTGTATTATATACTTGTTAGGCAAAGCGTGCATACCTGTTCATAAATTATCTCAGAGCAATGGTTACACATCGTCTGCCAATATACACAGCTCTGTCAACATGGTTGTTAAGCGTATGGTTTAGTGCCTAGCTTCCGTTCTAATTATAAAAAAATGTATGAATAATTTTGTTGTAAATTATAAATATAGTACAAATAAATATAAAATACATAGCTCTCAGAAGAGACGCTATTTGTTGTTTTTAATATTAAGGGGGGGCATCTGTGAAAAATGCTAAAATCCAGAGTTGACATCAGAACTCTTGAAGTTTTGTCATTAGTTGGGGTACAGGGAATCTAGTTAAGCTTTCAAAATACATTTTTTATCTTAAACATTTTTTTTCAAACAAAGTAGTTAGTGATTTTTGTATGTTATATAAAATGTCCCAAGTCATACATATTTCCTTTTAGAAACTTTAAATTTTAGATTCAGGTTTCTACGTACATCAGTTATAAAACTTTCTATGCTTTTAAATTGTATCAAGCATTTCTGGAGAAAAAAAATGCTACGTGTGAGTATATTACGCGGGCTGTTCAATAAAGAATGATCACAATTTTTTTTTGACAACCTACCTTTACTCATCCTCATAATTTTGATGGTCCTTCTCAAAATAGTCTCCCCTGAATGCGGTGCACTTGTCCCAGCGTTTCTGCCAGTCTTCAAAGACATGCTGGAAACCATTTCTTGAGAGATCCTTCAAAATTGCCTCCGCAGCCTTCACCACTGCTTCTGATGATGGATAATGCCTCCCTCGAAGGGGTTTCTTCAAGTTAGGGAATAGAAAAAAGTCACATGGAGCTAAATCCGGACTATAGGGAGGGTGAGGGAAGTACTTCACGTTGATTCTTGCAAGAAATTCAGCAACAACATTGGCATTATGGTGCAGCATCCAGCCTGCTTCACGGAAATGTGCTCTTTTGCGCCTGATATGGACTTGCAATGTTTTCAGGACATCATCAAGCCAATACTTCTTCATAATGCAGAGGTAATAATTACAACAAACAGTTCTAACATAAATCACCTAGAAGTATGCCAAAATCAGGCCCTGCGACTTATAACCGGTGCAGCAAAATCAACTCCAATCACGGCAATGCAAGCCTTAACTCGGAACTGTCCAATACATCTAACTTTAGAGGAGCAGGCACTAATACAACATGAAAAAATGTTGCTGTTAAAAATAACAAAATGGGAGAAAAGATTACTACAACCAATCAAGATGAAAACACAAACAAGTTTCCTACACAAAGTTATGGAATTAAAAACAGATCTGAATCTTCCTAATTCTAAAGAAAACATTTTAATCAAAGAAAACCCACTGACTTTTGAACCAATTAATATTCAATTAGGTTTAGAACAAATAGTTACAAAATCTGAAACATCCAAACCTGTACTAAAAGCACTAGCATTAGAAACTGTGAACAATAGATACCCACCTGAAGAATGGTTACATATCTACACAGATGGATCTAACTTGGACAACAACTCAGGAGCAGGAATTAAGTGTGCACTGTTATCATTCTATCAACCAGCAGAATACCACACAACAAATTTTGATGCAGAAGTAACGGCTATTCATATTTCACTCCCAACACCTTCTATACAGAATAGATAAATTCAAAAATGCTGTCATGCTTTCTGATTCCAAAGCAGCATTATGTGCAATAAGTTCATATAAAATGAGGTCAATCCAAATTAAAGAATATCACAAAATAATCCAACAACTTCAAAAACTACAGATACGAATTATATTACAGTGGATACCTGCACATTGTGGAATTGCTGGAAATGAATCAGCTGATTTTCTTACCAAAAGTGTGAAAATTTAATTCAGAACAAAAGTAAAAACTTGACCTTTACACCCATAAAAAGATTAATGAAAAACAAATATAGAAAAAAACAAAACCAATGAACATCTTACAAAGCCAAAAATAAAAAATGGAACATTTTAATTAAAAATCCAGAAATTATTCTAGAAATCCCACGTAAAGCTGCAGTAGCAAATTTTAGATTACTCACGGAACATGATAATTTGGCCAAACACTTACACAGAATAGGAGTTTATACAAGTCCAAACTGTCCTCTGTGCAACAAAGAAGAGGAAATGACTGAAAAACATCTTCTAACCTGTGAACCCCTACCTGCCGGACCCACTACACGGAAATATTGGAGAGCAAGAGGGCTAATGGCTTCATTGCCAAAGCCTAGCATTTGAAAACAACAGCATGTTTTCAGGACAGCCCTGTAATATTGTTTAGTTGTTGATGTGTGTGCAGGTACAACATGCTGATAAACCATTCCATGAATATCAAAGAATGAGATGACCATAACTTTCCCAGCAGAAGCAACCACTTTTTCTTTTTTGGGGGTTGGTGATGAAGGAGATTTCCACACTGAGTTTGCTGTTTGCTCTCAGGATCAAAATGACGTAGCCAAGTTTCATCAGCAGTGATTACGTTTGAAAGAAACTCCGGATCTTCCTCTAACATCAACTTTAACTGTTTGCTACCTTCATTGCAGCCGTAGGCGATACTGAACATGTCTGAACTAGCCTGGTTCTCACAGGCGGGAACCAGGAGTACCAACAGTGAAACTACTACGGCGTGTTTGTTTTACATTAAGCTAACAAAATATAATAAGATTGAATTTTAGTGCAAAAAATTATGATCAATCTTTATTGAACAGTGCTCGTAAATTTTTCTTAAATTTTTTGCAAGTATAAGATTTAAAATTCAATAATATATAAACCATTCTATTTTCATAAACGAAAATATCAAATTTTATTACAAATTTATTTAGGAATATGTATGCAAAGCTTCATACAAATCCGTTAAGAATTGCAGTAGTTTGGAGCATTTTGAAGATACAAAAATGTTGAAAAATTGATAGTGGAGAAAAATGAATTTATAGATTTATATAGAAATTGAACTATTTTGTTTGCTTTAAAATCGCCATGCATCATATGCAGGCCCTAAAGCTTTCTTAATATCTTCTTTCTCTTTAATTTGGTTACCTTTGTTACATTCTTTACAATTTTTGTTATAAATGATCGAAACTTTGGATTCTGGTTCCTTTAGATAATAGTTACAAAACTGCATGTGCTATCTTCAAACATTACTCTTCTTGCTGGTACACTCGATTTGTAGCAGTTGATGTGTATTGCTTTCGGAAATGTGTACACATTTGTTGCATAAGTAATTCTAATCCTAAAGGGTGCTGTTAGATAGCACACTAAGGACACATAGACTGTTTCAGCATTGATCAGAGGAACACGGGCAGGTACTGAACTCCTGGGCAGAGGAACTAGGGATGATCTTCGGCAGCATGGGGACAACCAAAGAGAGGAAAAACTAGAAAAACAGCCATTACGTCTATAAATTATTATGTGTTTCAAATGGGAAGGGTTCTGGAGTCCAGCTAATCTGATGCCGTATCGCACACAGCGTTGCCAGCTTGTTACCCCACTCTTTTTATATTTCCCTCTCTCTCTCGCACACTCATACAACATGCAGCTCTGCTTGGCGCAGACGTAAGGGTAAGAGAATTATATTTTACAAACTTGTACAATGATGTAGTTGCCAAAATCAAAATTGGAAAAAGCATTTTCGCAAATTATGTATATTTTTAAATACTATAACTATAATTATAGTTTATGAATTACCTGATTTTCTAATCCAAATGTGGGACACACTTGTTTTACCTACACCACACGCTTCAGCAGTAAGCCGTTGAGCATTTTTGAAATCGAGCTGATTTCTATATTCCTAATTGCCCATTTTTTTGAAGAACGTGTACAATACTTCGAGCCTGACTTCGCAATACCTGCCTTTTTGACTCGCCACCAAAATTCACTCAAGAAGCCATTGCACTATTTAACTCTTACTCTACTGTTGTGTAAAGAACAACTGAATGATATTGATCTGAACTCTCCAGAGTAAATAAACACTTCTTATCCAGCATTCATTCATAAACATAAGCATACAGCATTCCACAGGCTAACAGGAAATGAAGTGTTTGCTTTTTCTCGAATTTAGCACCTTGACTTATTCGCAGTAATTCTCTTAACTGTCATGCCAGTAATTTAAATTTTAGTTCTGAGTAATTAAAAGTATATGTACATACACACCAACCACTTTTAACTCTCTAGAGTAAATAGAGTTTACGAACCATTCATAAACAAAGATATAATGTGACCAGACACGTTCTGCCAGTGCAGCAGGAAATTTATTGTTGCCTCTCGCTCGAATTGGCTTATTCATAGTAACTCTTTTACCACGTCATGTCAAACATTTACGTTTAAGTTCTGAGTAATTACAAATATACGTACACGCATACATGGCAAACAATAATGCCATTCATACAGTGCTTACGTCGCGATTTATTGTCATAATACAGGTGATAGTGCTTTATTTATTTGTATTAGAAAAACTAATCGTGTTAAAAATATGGGGTTTTCATGGTTATGTTAGATACATTACTCTCTACCTTCCACATGGATCAGTTTTGGCAAAATGTGAATTTTTTTCTTAGTGAGAATAGTATTTCATACAGATTGATCAGGCTGGCGCTACTCACACACCACTTAGCGGGAATGCAATACAATAACACCGCAGGACTCCGATTGGTTGTTCACCTAGTATAATATGCTGAAACAAAACGGATTTAACTTAGCTGCTAAGTGACAACTCCATTTCTTTTCATTTGCTGTAGCCTTGTCACATAAATTATTTATTTTATTTATTATATGAGTACAATTCTTCACTAAAGAACAGGTACATGTTTTAAAACATCTTTTACTTGAGCAAGAGTTCCATTGATAGGTCCAGGTTTGATGCCAAGTATAGCGCTGAACAATGAATAAAGGTCCACAGAGTTAAAGGGCTCCACTTTGTGCCCTACCTTCACTTGAGGACCCCATGCAAGGAATATGGGCCACATTTCCTTCTCTGCATTGTCATATCCGTGGACTCCCAGAGTAGTCGTTGGCAGCACTAAAGAAAAATATATTTTTATATTTATTTAACTCATTTCTTATATTAGAAGGAACATTTTAGGAGTTAAAATCAGCATGGCAGTCTGAAAAGTATACTAACCTATAACAGTTATTTTTATCAACTATTTATATGAAATAAGCTTCTTTTAACCATTTCTGCACAAACTGCTGCACAAAATGACGTCATTATCATTAATTTAGAGGATTATTACTGACTGAAACCACAAGACTTTACACTCGCAGCTATGACTATACTTAGGGCCACCTACAGATCAGTCATGAACCCAAATTTTTAGTTTACATGAAAGATTTATTAGTTAACTTTCCTGCCATGACGCTAACATATATGCATCCTGATTCAGCCACTATACGTCCTTAGTTTATATGGCGATGTAAACAAAAGCACTTGTACATGTGGGACATCATTTGCTGTTTAGCCCTGTAATTTTCTACGAATGAAAAATATAGATTTTTAAAGACTTTACATCTAACACAAAGTACATAGACAACTTCACATTATTACAAATGTAACAGTCAAAAAGTAGTTAATTAGAATTTTATTTGGTATATGTAAGCGTAATTTGTATGGAGTGTCAGAGTGCACGCTGCGTTTGCGCAGTATAAAAGCGGAAATATTAGGAGAACCAGCTAACAACATGGCTGCTTCCATACAATAGGTAAACATCACAGAGAGAAACCGTTAAAATTGCTGAAAAACAAATTATATTGAACGTGTTTTGCAAGTCACCAACAATAGTTACAGAAGTGCTTCAAGCATTAAACAACAATCCCGAATTTTAGAGCCTCCACATATTCTTCGCGGCATAGGTTTCGAATTTGTGAACAAAAACAGAAAAAAATGCAAGGGCTGTTCAATAAAGAATGATCATAATTTTTTTACAGTCATAATTTTTCGAGCTAAAATCCAATCTTATTATATTCTGTTAGCTTAATGTAAAAAAATACGCCGTTGTAGTTTCATTGTTGGTACTCCTGTTTCCCGCCTGTGTGAACCAGGCAAGTTCAGACATGTTCAGTATCGCCTACCGCTGCAATGGATGTAACATGCGAGGAACAATATGTGGCTTTGAAACTCTGCTTTCGTCTCAAAAAATCTTCAGTTGAGGCCTATACAATGTTACAGGAGGCCTATGGACAATCTGTTCTTCCCTACAGCACAGCTCGAAGATGGTTTAAAATGTTTAAAGAGGGGAGACAATCAATTTCAAAGGAAGGTGTATCCAGTGCTCCAGTTACTGCTCTTACGGAAGAAAACATCAACACTGCTGCTGCCATTGTGAGAGAGGATCGACGAATTACCTTAAGATCACTTTCTGAAATACGGAACATTTCACTGGGTGCCACCCACATGTTGGTGACAGAAACATTACACATGAGACGTGTTTGTGTGCGATGGATTCCAATACTGTTGATTCCCGAACAAACGGACATTCGCATGCAGGTCCGCATGCAGTTAAAGTTGATGTTAGAGGAAGATCCGGAGTTTATTTCAAACATAATCACTACTGATGAAACTTGGCTACATCATTTTGATCCTGTGGAAATCTGCTTCATTACCAACCTTCCCCCCGCCCAAAAAACGCGGTTTCTTCTGCTGGGAAAGTTATGGTCATCTCATTCTTTGATATCGTGGAATGGTTTATCAGCATGTTGTACCTGCACACACATCAGTAACTGGACAATACTACAGGGATGTCCTGAAAACATTGCAAGTCCATATCAGGCGCAAAAGACCACATTTCCGTGAAGCGGGCTGGATGCTGCACCACGATAATGTGCGGCCACATATTGCCAATGTTGTTGCTGAATATCTTACAAAAATCAACGTGAAGTGCATCCTTCACCCTCTCTATAGTCCGGATTTAGCCCCATGTGACTCTTTTCTATTCCCTAACTTGAAGAAACGCCTTCGTGGGAGGCATTATCCATCATCAGAAGCAGTGGTGAAGGCTGCGGAGGCGATTTTGAAGGATCTCTCAAAAATTGTTTCCAGCATGTCTTTGAAGACTGGCAGAAACGCTGGGACAAGTGCATCGCATTCAGGGGAGACTATTTTGAGAAGGACTATCAAAATTATGAAAATGAGTAAAGGTACGTTGTCAAAAAAATTGTGATCATTGTTTATTGAACAGCCCTCATATTAGTGTAAATGTAAGTTCGCTTCATTTAAGTATGAGAATGTGTTTCCCAGTGTGCCAGTTCTCTAATTCCATTTCCCTCTTTGGTACTTCAGCCGGCTGCTACAGTGGTAAACTATGGGTAACCTGGTTCATTGTCAGAACAGACAGCTAATAAATTTAATGTAGGCTATTAGAAGCAAGTTATCAGTTCTACTTAGCACTAGAAACTGTGTTAGTGAAGTATTATATCTGCTTGCTTCTAATGTATTAATCAGTTTATGTTTACATAATAACAATAAAAAGACAAACAGGAACAATTTTCTAAATAATTACAAAGTATTAAAAGAATCAACAATACTATTGGTCTACAACTTAGAAAAGAATGTTTGGAGGGGAATTTGTCATTACAGCCTAACGGACTGCTTTCCTCACTCTTGCCTCTCCCTTTTCCGTGCTTGCTCTCCGCCCACTCTCCACTGTTCATGCGCACGCGCCACTGTCCATAATTCATGGAAGAAGGAACACAGCGGGGGAAGCGTTCTCCTTGCGTTCTCCTTGCGCGCGCCTGCGCAGAAGAGCAATCTTTTCTAAGTTGCCGACTTATAATTATAATTTGGATGGCTGTTACTTACGTGGAATACCTAATTTCCTGGGATACTCCATACTGTACCATTCCACGAGGTCCTGGAAGGCGTAGTTCAAATCAGCCAGTAGTAAAATGGGTGGTACTCGTATACTGTTACGGTAATGCCATCTCTCTGGCATCTCTTGTGGTCGGTAGACGGAGTATTTTGCTGATTTTGATGCTTGCTTAAGTGCCTTGTACACGTTTTCCTCATCACCTTGGGCACATACAAATATTAAGCTTTAATTATTTTCTCTTAATTTCAAATACATTCATTAATGTAGATAGGAAGTGTGGCTATAAAATAACCGGACAAAATACTTAGTGAAAACAGTTATACTTTGGAAATATCATTCCATAACTCCCAGTTCCTAACTCATTTGCTGGAAGCAATGCTGAAAGTTCGCTTCATCACTTCTGCAGTTAGAAACTCGAAAGGGTTTCCTTGATTTTAGGGAATACAAAAGTCACAGTGGGCCAGATATGATGTGTATGGTGGTTCTTCTTGGCTTCGCCGAAAGACACTTAACAGGAACTTATGTCAGACTTTTTGGTAGGAAAGCATGAGATGGGAGCACTCTAGGAAAGTATAAGTCAGAGGAAGACAGCTTCGAGAGTTGTGACGTATTTCAGCCGGGAGTAAGGCCTGCAGTGCGTGTGAAGTCAGGCAAGAGCCGGGTAGTACAAGTTGCCTGTATAAATGGCGCTGTGAGTACAGAATCTGAGGGTTCTGTCAGGTGTAGCACACTCGATGGCAGTAATGTAAATTGTAATGTAACTGTTAAATTTACAATGTGGCGATTTATTGAAGGACAAATATACACACAAGAAAGACTTGGCTGATTTTTACAAAAATGTCCCCCAAACCATATTTCCGTGGTTGTATTCACTTGCCGCATGGACATTGTGTATGTTTGGCTCAACATATGTGTGCGAACAATTTTTTACTGTTATAAAATTAGCTAAGTCCAAACCCCGAAGTATCTTTTCGTATCACAATTTAACACGCAGCTTTCGATTACAAATTTCACAGACATTACGTCCTGACATTGATAAACTAGTTAAAGGAAAACGAAACAGGAAGTGTCGGAAAATGCCCACGTAATTCTGTTCTGAATGGGTCTCCTCTAATTTGCAGAGAACATTACTTTATGTTTTATTTTATTTACTTTATAACATGCCTGACCTTTACATAAACTACAAGTTGAAGTTTTATATATTTTATCATAACACAGAGCCAAAATGTAATTGTTTATAAACGTAGATCAATTGTGTAATTAAAGCAGTCAGCATTAATATTAGAATACCCAAGATGTAAGCTGCACATATTACTAATACCCAAAACGTCTCCTGTCTTTCCTACGCTGTCGGAACCCCAACACATTAAATTATTTCCTTTCTCTTGGGCAGCAGGAATCAACGCGGTGACGTCAAACGCTAACCTCCCTTTCCTTCGGGGGCATATTTTGCGGTTAGAACTGACGGAGCTAACGTCACACTGACACTACCTGTCTTCCCCTGGTATAAGCAATAAAATAAATCAGTTCGGTAATTTTACAGCCAAATCTCGTAGAACAAGACACAAAAATATTATTACAAAGTTCAATTATGGTAGTTCATAATAGGCTTAATTATCTACAGTTAACCTAATAATACAATTCTCTTATCTGTACTAATATTAGAAAGAGAAACAAGTTATATACACGTGTGCGTGTGTTTGTGAGTTTATATATAGTAATGTAAAATACTGTCAAGCAATTTCAATAATTCAGTGCTAAAAAGCCCTATCCTTTCTGCTGCCTTAAGCTGGTGAATGACTTCTGATTTGGGCTCATAAATTAATAAAATAACGAAAAGGATTTAAAAAAAACCTATTGGAATAATAACACAATGTGAGCTATAAAATTGCATGCTTTCGAAGAGGGCTTTGTCTTTTTATTGAGTAGAAAATAATTGTTTATAATTTTTACTTCCTCTTTGACCGCTTATTATATTGTCGCCGAGGTAACTTTTGATCAGGTGTCAACACGCGGCACCTTGTGAAAGCCCAAAACATTACTTAAAATATTACCTGTACATTGTTTTTATATGTCCACATCATTTGCTTTCTCAAACAAGATTAATCAGTGGTCTTCCAATACTAAACGATGAATTTTTTCAATGATCTCTGGAGTTGCGACGTCCAGAGCGAGGCTCATCACTAGTGCTCGTACGTCCCATTTTAAACTCTGTAACCCAGCTTTTAATCATTGTATATGAAGGGACAGAGACTTTCAATGTACTGTCCATTTCATCCTTGATTTCTTTACGCCTTAAACTGTTCAAATGGAAGTATTTATAACTTCCTGTTTTACCAAATCCTCTATTTTCGTGAAATCTCTACACTTGTCTTGTTTAAAATGCTGTCATTCAAAACTATACAAGCTATTGACCTGTAACTATGGATACAAACTAATCTAGAGTTAAACTATATGATATTATGCGTCAAACTAGCCTAGTGGTGCCATCTCTATGTGAGGCCCGAGACTTACCAGCCGACCCTAGGTTTAGTGCTGGTTGAAGTGTTACTGTTGGTTGAAGGCATGTTAGAATAATAGTGGTGATGCTGAATTGGTGGGTTTCGTTATATTGGTGGTGCTGGTGCCGAAGGTGTTATTTGAAGTGCTGATAACGGTAACTGTGAGATGTTTTTCAAGTCTTATTACTTAACGTTAAGTCATATCGGAGGATGAATGAAATGGACATGATGCTCAAATGAGCTGAGGATCCATAGAGCTTAGAATTACCTGACTTTTGTCGTGAAGGATAAGACAAAACTAAGATAGTTTATCCAGATAACTAATCCTGGCCGAGATTCGAACTCGGTTACTCTTGAATGTGAGGAAGACATGTTATTCCCACATCGATGGTGTTTCGTGGAGGCGGCAGCGGGTGTGTGTGAGTGTTTTTTTAAGCGTTTAACATCCGCTTTTACTACATGTAGCACCGCTGGCGGTGCCATTGATGACACATGAAATGAAGATGGAGCAGTGGTGGAGTGAGATGATGGGGAAACTGGAGCACCGGGACTAAACCCGTCCCTACGTCGCTTTGTCCGCCACAAATCCCACAGCCCGCCTTGGTAGCGTGGTGGTAGCATGTCTGCCTCACGTTCAAGAGATCTCGAGTTCTAATCTCGGTCAGGGTGAGTTACCTGGATAAGGATTTTTCCAGGGTTTTCCCTTATCCTGTAAGACGAATGTCCATGGACCCCGGACTCATTTGAGCATAATTTCGTCCATTCCATTCATCGTCCGATATGACAACGTTGGAGGACGTAAATTACAAAACAAAACAAAAAACAATTCTCCACACGTGTTCACTGAGATGAACGGCCGCTATGGTGAGAGTCGAGGGGTCTAACCATTCGACCCGGCGGCGGCCGTGCGTAATTTTTTTTTTTTTTTTTGTAAGTTACGTCCCCCAACGTTAAGTCATATCGGACGATGAATAGAATAGGTGAAATGATGCTCAAATGACCCCAGGGTTCACAGAGCTTAGAGCTACCCGACATTCGTCTGTAAGGATAAGGGGAAACCCCAGAAAAAACCTTATCCAGGTAACTCACCCTGACCGAAATTCGAACTCGGGACCCCTTGAACGTGAGGCAGACACGCTACCATCTACGCTACCGAGGGGGTGGATGGGTTAGCTGAAGTGATGATAATGGTATCTGTGATGAAGTTTTTCTATTATTATTACTTAACGTTAAGTCATATCAGACAATGCATGAAGTGGACATAATGCTCAAATGAGCTCAGGATCCATAGAGCAGACAATGAATGAAGTGGACATGATGCTCAAATGAGATGAGGATCCATAGAGCAGACAATGAATGAAGTGGACATGATGCTTAAATGTGCTGAGGATCCATAGAGCAGACAATGAATGATGTGGACATGATGCTAAAATGTACTGAGGATCCATAGAGCAGACAATGAATGAAGTGGACATTATGCACAAATGAGCTGAGGATCCATAGAGCAGACAATGAATGAAGTGGACATGATGCTCAATTGTACTGAGGATTCATAGAGCAGACAATGAATGAAGTGGACATTATGCACAAATGAGCTGAGGATCCATAGAACACACAATGAATGAAGTGGACATGCTGCTCAAATGTACTGAGGATCCATAGAGCAGACAATGAATGAAGTGGACATGATGCTCAAATGTGCTGAGGATCCATAGAGCAGACAATGAATGAAGTGGACGTGATGCTCAAATGTGCTGAGGATCCATAGAGTAGACAGTGAATGAAGTGGGCATGATTCTCAAATGTGCTGAGGATCCAAAGAGCAGGGAAAGAATGAAGTGGACATGATGCTCAAATGTGCTAAGGATCCATAGAGCAGACAATGAATGAAATGGACATGATGCTCAAATGAGCGGAGGATTCATAGAGCAGACAATGAATGAAATGGACATGATGCTCAAATGAGCTGAGTATCCATAGAGCAGACAATGAATGAAATGGACATGATGCTCAAATGTTGCTGAGGATCCATAGAGTAGACAGTGAATGAAATAGACATGATGCTCAAATGTTGCTGAGGATCCATAGAGTAGACAGTGAATGAAGTGGGCATGATGCTCAAATGTGCTAAGGATCCATAGAGCAGACAATGAATGAAATGGACATGATGCTCAAATGAGCTGAGGATTCATAGAGCAGACAATGAATGAAATGCACATGATGCTCAAATGAGCTGAGTATCCATAGAGCAGACAATGAATGAAATGGACATGATGCTCAAATGTTGCTGAGGATCCATAGAGTAGACAGTGAATGTAGTGGGCATGATGCTCAAATGTGCTGAGGATCCATAGAGCAGGGAATGAATGAAGTGGACATGGCGCTCAAATGTGCTGAGTATCCATAGACCAGGGAATGAATGAAGTGGACATGAGGCTCAAATGTGCTGAGGATCCATAGAGCAGGGAATGAATGAAGTGGACATGATGCTCAAATGAGCTGAGGATCCATAGAGCAGACAGTGAATGAAATGGACATGATGCTCAAATGAGCTGAGTATCCATAGAGCAGACAATGAATGAAATGGACATGATG
Organism: Mantis religiosa; assembly: GCA_030765055.1. Lineage (NCBI taxonomy): Eukaryota > Metazoa > Arthropoda > Insecta > Mantodea > Mantidae > Mantis > Mantis religiosa. Next base: position 32,971,458 of record CM060960.1, read on the forward strand.
CTCAAATGTTGCTGAGGATCCATAGAGTAGACAGTGAATGTAGTGGGCATGATGCTCAAATGTGCTGAGGATCCATAGAGCAGGGAATGAATGAAGTGGACATGGCGCTCAAATGTGCTGAGTATCCATAGACCAGGGAATGAATGAAGTGGACATGAGGCTCAAATGTGCTGAGGATCCATAGAGCAGGGAATGAATGAAGTGGACATGATGCTCAAATGAGCTGAGGATCCATAGAGCAGACAGTGAATGAAATGGACATGATGCTCAAATGAGCTGAGGATCCATAGAGCAGACAGTGAATGAAATGGACATGATGCTCAAATGTGCTGAGGATTCATAGATCAGATAATGAATGAAATAGACATGATGCTTAAATGTGCTGAGGATCCATAGAGCAGACAGTGAATGAATTAGACATGCTCAAATGAGCTGAGGATCCATAGAGAAGACAGTGAATGAAGTGGACATGATGCTCAAATGTACTGAGGATTCATAGAGCAGACAATGAATGAAATGGACATGATGCTCAAATGAGCTGAGGATCCATACAGCAGACAAGGAATGAAATGGACATGATGCTCAAATGAGCTGAGGATTCATAGAGCAGACAATGAATGAAATGGACATTATGCTCAAATGAGCTGAGGATCCATAGAGCAGACAAGGAATGAAATGGACATGATGCTCAAATGAGCTGAGTATCCATAGAGCAGACAATGAATGAAATGGACATGATGCTCAAATGTTGCTGAGGATCCATAGAGTAGACAGTGAATGTAGTGGGCTTGATGCTCAAATGTGCTGAGGATCCATAGAGCAGGGAATGAATGAAGTGGACATGGCGCTCAAATGTGCTGAGTATCCATAGACCAGGGAATGAATGAAGTGGACATGAGGCTCAAATGTGCTGAGGATCCATAGAGCAGGGAATGAATGAAGTGGACATGATGCTCAAATGAGAGGAGGATCCATAGAGCAGACAGTGAATGAAATGGACATGATGCTCAAATGAGCTGAGGATCCATAGAGCAGATAATGAATGAAATAGACATGATGCTTATATGTGCTGAGGATCCATAGAGCAGACAGTGAATGAATTAGACATGCTCAAATGAGCTGAGGATCCATAGAGCAGACAGTGAATGAAATAGACATGATGCTCAAATGTGCTGAGGATCCATAGAGCAGACAATGAATTAAATAGACATGATGCTCAAATGTGCTGAGGATTCATAGAGCAGACAATGAATGAAGTGGACATGATGCTCAAATGAGCTGAGGATCCATAGAGCAGACAGTGAATGAAATGGACATGATGCTCAAATGAGCTGAGGATCCATAGAACAGGGAATGAATGAAGTGGACATGATGCTCAAATGAGCTGAGGATCCATAGAGCAGACAGTGAATGAAATAGACATGATGCTCAAATGTGCTGAGGATCCATAGAGCAGACAATGAATTAAATAGACATGATGCTCAAATGAGCTGAGGATTCATAGAGCAGACAATGAATTAAATAGACATGATGCTCAAATGTGCTGAGGATCCATAGAGCAGACAATGAATTAAATAGACATGATGCTCAAATGTGCTGAGGATTCATAGAGCAGACAATGAATTAAATAGACATGATGCTCAAATGAGCTGAGGATTCATAGAGCAGACAATGAATTAAATAGACATGATGCTCAAATGTGCTGAGGATCCATAGAGCAGACAATGAATGAAGTGGACATGATGCTCAAATGAGCTGAGGATCCATAGAGCAGACAGTGAATGAAACGGACATGATGCTCAAATGAGCTGAGGATCCATAGAACAGGGAATGAATGAAGTGGACATGATGCTCAAATGAGCTGAGGATCCATAGAGCAGACAGTGAATGAAATAGACGTGATGCTCAAATGTGCTGAGGATCCATAGAGCAGACAATGAATTAAATAGACATGATGCTCAAATGAGCTGAGGATTCATAGAGCAGACAATGAATTAAATAGACATGATGCTCAAATGTGCTGAGGATCCATAGAGCAGACAATGAATTAAATAGACATGATGCTCAAATGTGCTGAGGATTCATAGAGCAGACAATGAATTAAATAGACATGATGCTCAAATGAGCTGAGGATTCATAGAGCAGACAATGAATTAAATAGACATGATGCTCAAATGTGCTGAGGATCCATAGAGCAGACAATGAATTAAATAGACATGATGCTCAAATGTGCTGAGGATTCATAGAGCAGACAGTGAATGAAATAGACATGATGCTTAAATGTGCTGAGGATCCATAGAGCAGACAATGAATGAAGTGGACATGATGCTCAAATGTGCTGAGGATCCATAGAGAAGACAGTGAATGAAGTGGACATGATGCTCAAATGTGCTGAGGATCCATAGAGAAGACAGTGAATGAAGTGGACATGATGCTCAAATGTACTGAGGATTCATAGAGCAGACAATGAATGAAATGGACATGATGCTCAAATGAGCTGAGGATCCATAGAGCAGACAATGAATGAAGTGGACATGATGCTCAAATGTGCTGAGGATCCATAGAGAAGACAGTGAATGAAGTGGACATGATGCTCAAATGTACTGAGGATCCATAGAGAAGACAGTGAATGAAGTGGACATAATGCTCAAATGTACTGAGGATCCATAGAGCAGACAATGAATGAAACAGACTTGTTTCTCAAATGTGCTGAGGATCCATAGAGCAGACAATGAATTAAATAGACATGATGCTCAAATGTGCTGAGGATTCATAGAGCAGACAGTGAATGAAATAGACATGATGCTTAAATGTGCTGAGGATCCATAGAGCAGACAATGAATGAAGTGGACATGATGCTCAAATGTGCTGAGGATCCATAGAGAAGACAGTGAATGAAGTGGACATGATGCTCAAATGTGCTGAGGATCCATAGAGAAGACAGTGAATGAAGTGGACATGATGCTCAAATGTACTGAGGATTCATAGAGCAGACAATGAATGAAATGGACATGATGCTCAAATGAGCTGAGGATCCATAGAGCAGACAATGAATGAAACAGACTTGTTTCTCAAATGTGCTGAGGATCCATAGAGCAGACAATGAATGAAACGGAGACGATGCTCAAATGAGCTGAGGATCCATAGAGCAGACAATGAATGAAACAGACTTGTTTCTCAAATGTGCTGAGGATCCATAGAGCAGACAATGAATGAAACAGACTTGTTTCTCAAAATGTGCTGAGGATCCATAGAGCAGACAATGAATGAAACGGAGACGATGCTCAAATGAGCTGAGGATCCATAGAGCAGACAATGAATGAAACAGACTTGTTTCTCAAATGTGCTGAGGATCCATAGAGCAGACAATGAATGAAATAGACTTGTTTCTCAAATGTGCTGAGGATCCATAGAGCAGACAATGAATGAAACGGAGACGATGCTCAAATGAGCTGAGGATCCATAGAGCAGACAATGAATGAAACAGACTTGTTTCTCAAATGTGCTAAGGATCCATAGAGCAGACAATGAATGAAATAGACTTGTTTCACAAATGTGCTGAGGATCCATAGAGCAGACAATGAATGAAACGGAGACGATGCTCAAATGAGCTGAGGATCCATAGAGCAGACAATGAATGAAACAGACTTGTTTCTCAAATGTGCTGAGGATCCATAGAGCAGACAATGAATGAAATAGACTTGTTTCTCAAATGTGCTGAGGATCCATAGAGCAGACAATGAATGAAACGGAGACGATGCTCAAATGAGCTGAGGATCCATAGAGCAGACAATGAATGAAGTGGACATGATGCTCAAATGTACTGAGGATTCATAGAGCAGACAATGAATGAAGTGGACATGATGCTCAAATGTGCTGAGGATCCATAGAGAAGACAGTGAATGAAGTGGACATGATGCTCAAATGTGCTGAGGATCCATAGAGAAGACAGTGAATGAAGTGGACATGATGCTCAAATGTGCTGAGGATCCATAGAGAAGACAGTGAATGAAGTGGACATGATGCTCAAATGTACTGAGGATCCATAGAGCAGACAATGAATGAAACAGACTTGTTTCTCAAATGTGCTGAGGATCCATAGAGCAGACAATGAATTAAATAGACATGATGCTCAAATGTGCTGAGGATTCATAGAGCAGACAGTGAATGAAATAGACATGATGCTTAAATGTGCTGAGGATCCATAGAGCAGACAATGAATGAAGTGGACATGATGCTCAAATGTGCTGAGGATCCATAGAGAAGACAGTGAATGAAGTGGACATGATGCTCAAATGTGCTGAGGATCCATAGAGAAGACAGTGAATGAAGTGGACATGATGCTCAAATGTACTGAGGATTCATAGAGCAGACAATGAATGAAATGGACATGATGCTCAAATGAGCTGAGGATCCATAGAGCAGACAATGAATGAAATAGACTTGTTTCTCAAATGTGCTGAGGATCCATAGAGCAGACAATGAATGAAACGGAGACGATGCTCAAATGAGCTGAGGATCCATAGAGCAGACAATGAATGAAACAGACTTGTTTCTCAAATGTGCTGAGGATCCATAGAGCAGACAATGAATGAAACAGACTTGTTTCTCAAATGTGCTGAGGATCCATAGAGCAGACAATGAATGAAACGGAGACGATGCTCAAACGAGCTGAGGATCCATAGAGCAGACAATGAATGAAACAGACTTGTTTCTCAAATGTGCTGAGGATCCATAGAGCAGACAATGAATGAAATAGACTTGTTTCTCAAATGTGCTGAGGATCCATAGAGCAGACAATGAATGAAACGGAGACGATGCTCAAATGAGCTGAGGATCCATAGAGCAGACAATGAATGAAACAGACTTGTTTCTCAAATGTGCTGAGGATCCATAGAGCAGACAATGAATGAAATAGACTTGTTTCTCAAATGTGCTGAGGATCCATAGAGCAGACAATGAATGAAACGGAGACGATGTTCAAATGAGCTGAGGATCCATAGAGCAGACAATGAATGAAACAGACTTGTTTCTCAAATGTGCTGAGGATCCATAGAGCAGACAATGAATGAAATAGACTTGTTTCTCAAATGTGCTGAGGATCCATAGAGCAGACAATGAATGAAACGGAGACGATGCTCAAATGAGCTGAGGATCCATAGAGCAGACAATGAATGAAACAGACTTGTTTCTCAAATGTGCTGAGGATCCATAGAGCAGACAATGAATGAAACAGACTTGTTTCTCAAATGTGCTGAGGATCCATAGAGCAGGCAATGAATGAAACAGACTTGTTTCTCAAATGTGCTGAGGATCCATAGAGCAGACAATGAAACGGAGACGATGCTCAAATGAGCTGAGGATCCATAGAGCAGACAATGAATGAAACAGACTTGTTTCTCAAATGTGCTGAGGATCCATAGAGCAGACAATGAATGAAACAGACTTGTTTCTCAAATGTGCTGAGGATCCATAGAGCAGACAATGAATGAAATAGACTTGTTTCTCAAATGTGCTGAGGATCCATAGAGCAGACAATGAATGAAATAGACTTGTTTCTCAAATGTGCTGAGGATCCATAGAGCAGACAATGAATGAAACGGAGACGATGCTCAAATGAGCTGAGGATCCATAGAGCAGACAATGAATGAAACAGACTTGTTTCTCAAATGCCTTGAGGATCCATAGAGCAGTCAATGAATGAAACGGAGACGATGCTCAAAAGAGCTGAGGATCCATAGAGCAGACAATGAATGAAATAGACTTGTTTCTCAAATGTGCTGAGGATCCATAGAGCAGACAATGAATGAAACAGACTTGTTTCTCAAATGTGCTGAGGATTCATAGAGCAGACAATGAATGAAATAGACTTGTTTCTCAAATGTGCTGAGGATCCATAGAGCAGGCAATGAATGAAATAGACTTGTTTCTCAAATGTGCTGAGGATCCATAGAGAAGACAGTGAATGAAGTGGACATGATGCTCAAATGTACTGAGGATTCATAGAGCAGACAATGAATGAAATGGACATGATGCTCAAATGAGCTGAGGATCCATAGAGCAGACAATGAATGAAACAGACTTGTTTCTCAAATGTGCTGAGGATCCATAGAGCAGACAATGAATGAAACGGAGACGATGCTCAAATGAGCTGAGGATCCATAGAGCAGACAATGAATGAAACAGACTTGTTTCTCAAATGTGCTGAGGATCCATAGAGCAGACAATGAATGAAACAGACTTGTTTCTCAAATGTGCTTTAGGATCCATAGAGCAGACAATGAATGAAACGGAGACGATGCTCAAATGAGCTGAGGATCCATAGAGCAGACAATGAATGAAACAGACTTGTTTCTCAAATGTGCTGAGGATCCATAGAGCAGACAATGAATGAAATAGACTTGTTTCTCAAATGTGCTGAGGATCCATAGAGCAGACAATGAATGAAACGGAGACGATGCTCAAATGAGCTGAGGATCCATAGAGCAGGCAATGAATGAAACAGACTTGTTTCTCAAATGTGCTGAGGATCCATAGAGCAGGCAATGAATGAAATAGACTTGTTTCTCAAATGTGCTGAGGATCCATAGAGAAGACAGTGAATGAAGTGGACATGATGCTCAAATGTACTGACGATTCATAGAGCAGACAATGAATGAAATGGACATGATGCTCAAATGAGCTGAGGATCCATAGAGCAGACAATGAATGAAACAGACTTGTTTCTCAAATGTGCTGAGGATCCATAGAGCAGACAATGAATGAAACGGAGACGATGCTCAAATGAGCTGAGGATCCATAGAGCAGACAATGAATGAAACAGACTTGTTTCTCAAATGTGCTGAGGATCCATAGAGCAGACAATGAATGAAACAGACTTGTTTCTCAAATGTGCTGAGCATCCATAGAGCAGACAATGAATGAAACAGACTTGTTTCTCAAATGTGCTGAGGATCCATAGAGCAGACAATGAATGAAATAGACTTGTTTCTCAAATGTGCTGAGGATCCATAGAGCAGACAATGAATGAAACAGACTTGTTTCTCAAATGTGCTGAGGATCCATAGAGCAGACAATGAATGAAACAGACTTGTTTCTCAAATGTGCTGAGGATTCATAGAGCAGACAATGAATGAAACAGACTTGTTTCTCAAATGTGCTGAGGATCCATAGAGCAGACAATGAATGAAATAGACTTGTTTCTCAAATGTGCTGAGGATCCATAGAGCAGACAATGAATGAAACAGACTTGTTTCTCAAATGTGCTGAGGATCCATAGAGCAGACAATGAATGAAATAGACTTGTTTCTCAAATGTGCTGAGGATCCATAGAGCAGACAATGAATGAAACAGACTTGTTTCTCAAATGTGCTGAGGATCCATAGAGCAGACAATGAATGAAACGGAGACGATGCTCAAATGAGCTGAGGATCCATAGAGCAGACAATGAATGAAATAGACTTGTTTCTCAAATGTGCTGAGGATCCATAGAGCAGACAATGAATGAAACAGACTTGTTTCTCAAATGTGCTGAGGATCCATAGAGCAGACAATGAATGAAACAGACTTGTTTCTCAAATGTGCTGAGGATTCATAGAGCAGACAATGAATGAAACAGATTTGTTTCTCAAATGTGCTGAGGATCCATAGAGCAGACAATGAATGAAATAGACTTGTTTCTCAAATGTGCTGAGGATCCATAGAGCAGACAATGAATGAAACAGACTTGTTTCTCAAGTGTGCTGAGGATCCATAGACCAGACAATGAATGAAACAGACTTGTTTCTCAAATGTGCTGAGGATCCATAGAGCAGACAATGAATGAAACAGACTTGTTTCTCAAATGTGCTGAGGATCCATAGAGCAGACAATGAATGAAACAGACTTGTTTCTCAAATGTGCTGAGGATCCATAGAGCAGACAATGAATGAAATAGACTTGTTTCTCAAATGTGCTGAGGATCCATAGAGCAGACAATGAATGAAACAGACTTGTTTCTCAAATGTGCTGAGCATCCATAGAGCAGACAATGAATGAAACAGACTTGTTTCTCAAATGTGCTGAGGATCCATAGAGCAGACAATGAATGAAATAGACTTGTTTCTCACATGTGCTGAGGATCCATAGAGCAGACAATGAATGAAACAGACTTGTTTCTCAAATGTGCTGAGGATCCATAGAGCAGACAATGAATGAAACAGACTTGTTTCTCAAATGTGCTGAGGATCCATAGAGCAGACAATGAATGAAACAGACTTGTTTCTCAAATGTGCTGAGGATCCATAGAGCAGACAATGAATGAAATAGACTCGTTTCTCAAATGTGCTGAGGATCCATAGAGCAGACAATGAATGAAATAGACTTGTTTCTCAAATGTGCTGAGGATCCATAGAGCAGACAATGAATGAAATAGACTTGTTTCACAAATGTGCTGAGGATCCATAGAGCAGACAATGAATGAAACAGACTTGTTTCTCAAATGTGCTGAGGATCCATAGAGCAGACAATGAATGAAACAGACTTGTTTCTCAAATGTGCTGAGGATTCATAGAGCAGACAATGAATGAAACAGACTTGTTTCTCAAATGTGCTGAGGATCCATAGAGCAGACAATGAATGAAATAGGCTTGTTTCTCAAATGTGCTGAGGATCCATAGAGCAGACAATGAATGAAACAGACTTGTTTCTCAAATGTGCTGAGGATCCATAGAGCAGACAATGAATGAAATAGACTTGTTTCTCAAATGTGCTGAGGATCCATAGAGCAGACAATGAATGAAATAGACTTGTTTCTCAAATGTGCTGAGGATCCATAGAGCAGACAATGAATGAAACGGAGACGATGCTCAAATGAGCTGAGGATCCATAGAGCAGACAATGAATGAAACAGACTTGTTTCTCAAATGCCTTGAGGATCCATAGAGCAGTCAATGAATGAAACGGAGACGATGCTCAAATGAGCTGAGGATCCATAGAGCAGACAATGAATGAAATAGACTTGTTTCTCAAATGTGCTGAGGATCCATAGAGCAGACAATGAATGAAACAGACTTGTTTCTCAAATGTGCTGAGGATTCATAGAGCAGACAATGAATGAAATAGACTTGTTTCTCAAATGTGCTGAGGATCCATAGAGCAGGCAATGAATGAAATAGACTTGTTTCTCAAATGTGCTGAGGATCCATAGAGAAGACAGTGAATGAAGTGGACATGATGCTCAAATGTACTGAGGATTCATAGAGCAGACAATGAATGAAATGGACATGATGCTCAAATGAGCTGAGGATCCATAGAGCAGACAATGAATGAAACAGACTTGTTTCTCAAATGTGCTGAGGATCCATAGAGCAGACAATGAATGAAACGGAGACGATGCTCAAATGAGCTGAGGATCCATAGAGCAGACAATGAATGAAACAGACTTGTTTCTCAAATGTGCTGAGGATCCATAGAGCAGACAATGAATGAAACAGACTTGTTTCTCAAATGTGCTGAGGATCCATAGAGCAGACAATGAATGAAACGGAGACGATGCTCAAATGAGCTGAGGATCCATAGAGCAGACAATGAATGAAACAGACTTGTTTCTCAAATGTGCTGAGGATCCATAGAGCAGACAATGAATGAAATAGACTTGTTTCTCAAATGTGCTGAGGATCCATAGAGCAGACAATGAATGAAACGGAGACGATGCTCAAATGAGCTGAGGATCCATAGAGCAGGCAATGAATGAAACAGACTTGTTTCTCAAATGTGCTGAGGATCCATAGAGCAGGCAATGAATGAAATAGACTTGTTTCTCAAATGTGCTGAGGATCCATAGAGCAGAAAATGAATGAAACGGAGACGATGCTCAAATGAGCTGAGGATCCATAGAGCAGACAATGAATGAAACAGACTTGTTTCTCAAATGTGCTGAGGATCCATAGAGCAGACAATGAATGAAATAGACTTGTTTCTCAAATGTGCTGAGGATCCATAGAGCAGACAATGAATGAAACAGACTTGTTTCTCAAGTGTGCTGAGGATCCATAGAGCAGACAATGAATGAAACAGACTTGTTTCTCAAATGTGCTGAGGATCCATAGAGCAGACAATGAATGAAACAGACTTGTTTCTCAAATGTGCTGAGGATCCATAGAGCAGACAATGAATGAAACAGACTTGTTTCTCAAATGTGCTGAGGATCCATAGAGCAGACAATGAATGAAATAGACTTGTTTCTCAAATGTGCTGAGGATCCATAGAGCAGACAATGAATGAAACAGACTTGTTTCTCAAATGTGCTGAGGATCCATAGAGCAGACAATGAATGAAACAGACTTGTTTCTCAAATGTGCTGAGGATTCATAGAGCAGACAATGAATGAAACAGACTTGTTTCTCAAATGTGCTGAGGATCCATAGAGCAGACAATGAATGAAATAGACTTGTTTCTCAAATGTGCTGAGGATCCATAGAGCAGACAATGAATGAAACAGACTTGTTTCTCAAATGTGCTGAGGATCCATAGAGCAGACAATGAATGAAATAGACTTGTTTCTCAAATGTGCTGAGGATCCATAGAGCAGACAATGAATGAAACAGACTTGTTTCTCAAATGTGCTGAGGATCCATAGAGCAGACAATGAATGAAACGGAGACGATGCTCAAATGAGCTGAGGATCCATAGAGCAGACAATGAATGAAATAGACTTGTTTCTCAAATGTGCTGAGGATCCATAGAGCAGACAATGAATGAAACAGACTTGTTTCTCAAATGTGCTGAGGATCCATAGAGCAGACAATGAATGAAACAGACTTGTTTCTCAAATGTGCTGAGGATTCATAGAGCAGACAATGAATGAAACAGACTTGTTTCTCAAATGTGCTGAGGATCCATAGAGCAGACAATGAATGAAATAGACTTGTTTCTCAAATGTGCTGAGGATCCATAGAGCAGACAATGAATGAAACAGACTTGTTTCTCAAGTGTGCTGAGGATCCATAGAGCAGACAATGAATGAAACAGACTTGTTTCTCAAATGTGCTGAGGATCCATAGAGCAGACAATGAATGAAACAGACTTGTTTCTCAAATGTGCTTTAGGATCCATAGAGCAGACAATGAATGAAACGGAGACGATGCTCAAATGAGCTGAGGATCCATAGAGCAGACAATGAATGAAACAGACTTGTTTCTCAAATGTGCTGAGGATCCATAGAGCAGACAATGAATGAAATAGACTTGTTTCTCAAATGTGCTGAGGATCCATAGAGCAGACAATGAATGAAACGGAGACGATGCTCAAATGAGCTGAGGATCCATAGAGCAGGCAATGAATGAAACAGACTTGTTTCTCAAATGTGCTGAGGATCCATAGAGCAGGCAATGAATGAAATAGACTTGTTTCTCAAATGTGCTGAGGATCCATAGAGAAGACAGTGAATGAAGTGGACATGATGCTCAAATGTACTGACGATTCATAGAGCAGACAATGAATGAAATGGACATGATGCTCAAATGAGCTGAGGATCCATAGAGCAGACAATGAATGAAACAGACTTGTTTCTCAAATGTGCTGAGGATCCATAGAGCAGACAATGAATGAAACGGAGACGATGCTCAAATGAGCTGAGGATCCATAGAGCAGACAATGAATGAAACAGACTTGTTTCTCAAATGTGCTGAGGATCCATAGAGCAGACAATGAATGAAACAGACTTGTTTCTCAAATGTGCTGAGCATCCATAGAGCAGACAATGAATGAAACAGACTTGTTTCTCAAATGTGCTGAGGATCCATAGAGCAGACAATGAATGAAATAGACTTGTTTCTCAAATGTGCTGAGGATCCATAGAGCAGACAATGAATGAAACAGACTTGTTTCTCAAATGTGCTGAGGATCCATAGAGCAGACAATGAATGAAACAGACTTGTTTCTCAAATGTGCTGAGGATTCATAGAGCAGACAATGAATGAAACAGACTTGTTTCTCAAATGTGCTGAGGATCCATAGAGCAGACAATGAATGAAATAGACTTGTTTCTCAAATGTGCTGAGGATCCATAGAGCAGACAATGAATGAAACAGACTTGTTTCTCAAATGTGCTGAGGATCCATAGAGCAGACAATGAATGAAATAGACTTGTTTCTCAAATGTGCTGAGGATCCATAGAGCAGACAATGAATGAAACAGACTTGTTTCTCAAATGTGCTGAGGATCCATAGAGCAGACAATGAATGAAACGGAGACGATGCTCAAATGAGCTGAGGATCCATAGAGCAGACAATGAATGAAATAGACTTGTTTCTCAAATGTGCTGAGGATCCATAGAGCAGACAATGAATGAAACAGACTTGTTTCTCAAATGTGCTGAGGATCCATAGAGCAGACAATGAATGAAACAGACTTGTTTCTCAAATGTGCTGAGGATTCATAGAGCAGACAATGAATGAAACAGACTTGTTTCTCAAATGTGCTGAGGATCCATAGAGCAGACAATGAATGAAATAGACTTGTTTCTCAAATGTGCTGAGGATCCATAGAGCAGACAATGAATGAAACAGACTTGTTTCTCAAGTGTGCTGAGGATCCATAGAGCAGACAATGAATGAAACAGACTTGTTTCTCAAATGTGCTGAGGATCCATAGAGCAGACAATGAATGAAACAGACTTGTTTCTCAAATGTGCTGAGGATCCATAGAGCAGACAATGAATGAAACAGACTTGTTTCTCAAATGTGCTGAGGATCCATAGAGCAGACAATGAATGAAATAGACTTGTTTCTCAAATGTGCTGAGGATCCATAGAGCAGACAATGAATGAAACAGACTTGTTTCTCAAATGTGCTGAGCATCCATAGAGCAGACAATGAATGAAACAGACTTGTTTCTCAAATGTGCTGAGGATCCATAGAGCAGACAATGAATGAAATAGACTTGTTTCTCACATGTGCTGAGGATCCATAGAGCAGACAATGAATGAAACAGACTTGTTTCTCAAATGTGCTGAGGATCCATAGAGCAGACAATGAATGAAACAGACTTGTTTCTCAAATGTGCTGAGGATCCATAGAGCAGACAATGAATGAAACAGACTTGTTTCTCAAATGTGCTGAGGATCCATAGAGCAGACAATGAATGAAATAGACTCGTTTCTCAAATGTGCTGAGGATCCATAGAGCAGACAATGAATGAAATAGACTTGTTTCTCAAATGTGCTGAGGATCCATAGAGCAGACAATGAATGAAATAGACTTGTTTCTCAAATGTGCTGAGGATCCATAGAGCAGACAATGAATGAAACAGACTTGTTTCTCAAATGTGCTGAGGATCCATAGAGCAGACAATGAATGAAACAGACTTGTTTCTCAAATGTGCTGAGGATTCATAGAGCAGACAATGAATGAAACAGACTTGTTTCTCAAATGTGCTGAGGATCCATAGAGCAGACAATGAATGAAATAGGCTTGTTTCTCAAATGTGCTGAGGATCCATAGAGCAGACAATGAATGAAACAGACTTGTTTCTCAAATGTGCTGAGGATCCATAGAGCAGACAATGAATGAAATAGACTTGTTTCTCAAATGTGCTGAGGATCCATAGAGCAGACAATGAATGAAATAGACTTGTTTCTCAAATGTGCTGAGGATCCATAGAGCAGACAATGAATGAAACGGAGACGATGCTCAAATGAGCTGAGGATCCATAGAGCAGACAATGAATGAAACAGACTTGTTTCTCAAATGCCTTGAGGATCCATAGAGCAGTCAATGAATGAAACGGAGACGATGCTCAAATGAGCTGAGGATCCATAGAGCAGACAATGAATGAAATAGACTTGTTTCTCAAATGTGCTGAGGATCCATAGAGCAGACAATGAATGAAACAGACTTGTTTCTCAAATGTGCTGAGGATTCATAGAGCAGACAATGAATGAAATAGACTTGTTTCTCAAATGTGCTGAGGATCCATAGAGCAGGCAATGAATGAAATAGACTTGTTTCTCAAATGTGCTGAGGATCCATAGAGAAGACAGTGAATGAAGTGGACATGATGCTCAAATGTACTGAGGATTCATAGAGCAGACAATGAATGAAATGGACATGATGCTCAAATGAGCTGAGGATCCATAGAGCAGACAATGAATGAAACAGACTTGTTTCTCAAATGTGCTGAGGATCCATAGAGCAGACAATGAATGAAACGGAGACGATGCTCAAATGAGCTGAGGATCCATAGAGCAGACAATGAATGAAACAGACTTGTTTCTCAAATGTGCTGAGGATCCATAGAGCAGACAATGAATGAAACAGACTTGTTTCTCAAATGTGCTGAGGATCCATAGAGCAGACAATGAATGAAACGGAGACGATGCTCAAATGAGCTGAGGATCCATAGAGCAGACAATGAATGAAACAGACTTGTTTCTCAAATGTGCTGAGGATCCATAGAGCAGACAATGAATGAAATAGACTTGTTTCTCAAATGTGCTGAGGATCCATAGAGCAGACAATGAATGAAACGGAGACGATGCTCAAATGAGCTGAGGATCCATAGAGCAGGCAATGAATGAAACAGACTTGTTTCTCAAATGTGCTGAGGATCCATAGAGCAGGCAATGAATGAAATAGACTTGTTTCTCAAATGTGCTGAGGATCCATAGAGCAGAAAATGAATGAAACGGAGACGATGCTCAAATGAGCTGAGGATCCATAGAGCAGACAATGAATGAAACAGACTTGTTTCTCAAATGTGCTGAGGATCCATAGAGCAGACAATGAATGAAATAGACTTGTTTCTCAAATGTGCTGAGGATCCATAGAGCAGACAATGAATGAAACAGACTTGTTTCTCAAGTGTGCTGAGGATCCATAGAGCAGACAATGAATGAAACAGACTTGTTTCTCAAATGTGCTGAGGATCCATAGAGCAGACAATGAATGAAACAGACTTGTTTCTCAAATGTGCTGAGGATCCATAGAGCAGACAATGAATGAAACAGACTTGTTTCTCAAATGTGCTGAGGATCCATAGAGCAGACAATGAATGAAATAGACTTGTTTCTCAAATGTGCTGAGGATCCATAGAGCAGACAATGAATGAAACAGACTTGTTTCTCAAATGTGCTGAGGATCCATAGAGCAGACAATGAATGAAACAGACTTGTTTCTCAAATGTGCTGAGGATTCATAGAGCAGACAATGAATGAAACAGACTTGTTTCTCAAATGTGCTGAGGATCCATAGAGCAGACAATGAATGAAATAGACTTGTTTCTCAAATGTGCTGAGGATCCATAGAGCAGACAATGAATGAAACAGACTTGTTTCTCAAATGTGCTGAGGATCCATAGAGCAGACAATGAATGAAATAGACTTGTTTCTCAAATGTGCTGAGGATCCATAGAGCAGACAATGAATGAAACAGACTTGTTTCTCAAATGTGCTGAGGATCCATAGAGCAGACAATGAATGAAACGGAGACGATGCTCAAATGAGCTGAGGATCCATAGAGCAGACAATGAATGAAATAGACTTGTTTCTCAAATGTGCTGAGGATCCATAGAGCAGACAATGAATGAAACAGACTTGTTTCTCAAATGTGCTGAGGATCCATAGAGCAGACAATGAATGAAACAGACTTGTTTCTCAAATGTGCTGAGGATTCATAGAGCAGACAATGAATGAAACAGACTTGTTTCTCAAATGTGCTGAGGATCCATAGAGCAGACAATGAATGAAATAGACTTGTTTCTCAAATGTGCTGAGGATCCATAGAGCAGACAATGAATGAAACAGACTTGTTTCTCAAGTGTGCTGAGGATCCATAGAGCAGACAATGAATGAAACAGACTTGTTTCTCAAATGTGCTGAGGATCCATAGAGCAGACAATGAATGAAACAGACTTGTTTCTCAAATGTGCTGAGGATCCATAGAGCAGACAATGAATGAAACAGACTTGTTTCTCAAATGTGCTGAGGATCCATAGAGCAGACAATGAATGAAATAGACTTGTTTCTCAAGTGTGCTGAGGATCCATAGAGCAGACAATGAATGAAACAGACTTGTTTCTCAAATGTGCTGAGGATCCATAGAGCAGACAATGAATGAAATAGACTTGTTTCTCAAATGTGCTGAGGATCCATAGAGCAGACAATGAATGAAACAGACTTGTTTCTCAAATGTGCTGAGGATCCATAGAGCAGACAATGAATGAAACGGAGACGATGCTCAAATGAGCTGAGGATCCATAGAGCAGACAATGAATGAAATAGACTTGTTTCTCAAATGTGCTGAGGATCCATAGAGCAGACAATGAATGAAACAGACTTGTTTCTCAAATGTGCTGAGGATCCATAGAGCAGACAATGAATGAAACAGACTTGTTTCTCAAATGTGCTGAGGATTCATAGAGCAGACAATGAATGAAACAGACTTGTTTCTCAAATGTGCTGAGGATCCATAGAGCAGACAATGAATGAAATAGACTTGTTTCTCAAATGTGCTGAGGATCCATAGAGCAGACAATGAATGAAACAGACTTGTTTCTCAAGTGTGCTGAGGATCCATAGAGCAGACAATGAATGAAACAGACTTGTTTCTCAAATGTGCTGAGGATCCATAGAGCAGACAATGAATGAAACAGACTTGTTTCTCAAATGTGCTGAGGATCCATAGAGCAGACAATGAATGAAACAGACTTGTTTCTCAAATGTGCTGAGGATCCATAGAGCAGACAATGAATGAAATAGACTTGTTTCTCAAATGTGCTGAGGATCCATAGAGCAGACAATGAATGAAACAGACTTGTTTCTCAAATGTGCTGAGGATCCATAGAGCAGACAATGAATGAAACAGACTTGTTTCTCAAATGTGCTGAGGATCCATAGAGCAGACAATGAATGAAATAGACTTGTTTCTCACATGTGCTGAGGATCCATAGAGCAGACAATGAATGAAATAGACTTGTTTCTCAAATGTGCTGAGGATTCATAGAGCAGACAATGAATGAAACAGACTTGTTTCTCAAATGTGCTGAGGATTCATAGAGCAGACAATGAATGAAATAGACTTGTTTCTCAAATGTGCTGAGGATTCATAGAGCAGACAATGAATGAAACAGACTTGTTTCTCAAATGTGCTGAGGATTCATAGAGCAGACAATGAATGAAATAGACTTGTTTCTCAAATGTGCTGAGGATCCATAGAGCAGACAATGAATGAAATAGACTTGTTTCTCAAATGTGCTGAGGATCCATAGAGCAGACAATGAATGAAACAGACTTGTTTCTCAAATGTGCTGAGGATTCATAGAGCAGACAATGACTGAAATGGACATGATGCTTAAATGAGCTGAGGATCCATTGAGCTTAGAATTATCCGACTTTTATCGTGCAGAATAAGAGATTCGAACTCGGCGTCTCTTGAATGTGAGGCAGACACGCTATCCCCACACCACAGAGGTAGGTGGGAGTGGTGGTGGTGTTGGTGCCGGTGGCTGTTTTTTTTTTTTTTTGTAATGTTAACGCCCGCTTGTACCACATGCAGCACCGCAGGCGATGACACTGATGATACATGAACTGAAGATGCAGCAGCGGCAGAAGCAGATGACGCGGAAACCGGAGCACCGGTATTAAACCCGTCCCTATGTCGCTTTGTCCGCCACAGATCCCACATGTGTTCGCTGGGATGAATCCGGGCCGCTAAGGTGAGAGTCGATTGGTCTAACCATTCGACCACGGCGGCGGTCGTGGTTTGCGATGCCCATCATCAGCAACATACATAATCTGATATTCAATTTTCTACAAATATTACAGCACACAGTTCGAACCATTCCAAACTTAATTTTAATGACAGTTACTATCCACTTACCCTTCTTTGGATATATCTGTAGTACAGGAGATGAATCAACCACAGTAGCTCCATTTAGGTATCCTGTAATGTTATAGGACCGTTGCTCTGTGACCTCAGCTAAACCATGATCACTCACGAGTATTACGTTAATTTGGTCTTTTAGCTTTGAAGTGTCCAATTTTCGCTGCAAATATCCAACTATATCATCCACCTAGAGGTACAGATATATACATTAATCTATTTATAAATCAGAACTTATCTTTAGCATTATTATTGTTATAATTATTATTTATCCAATTTTTTATTCCTATTTTACCCAAAGGTATATTAGAAATATAGTTAACAAATGTATGAATATAATACAATTTACAAAAACATATGAAATTCAATATCAAGCTGACAAACAGTAAATATCAAGATGAATCATTTAGCTTAAGAAATTTTTTGTTTAAGGGGGACGTACGAGAAAATGTTCAAAAATTCTAATTTTTTTATTGTTTTGTTAAATAGTATATAGTGTTAGCTATTAAACACCAAAATATTATGAATGTACGTGGTCTGTATGTACCTTTAAAAAATTAAATGCCCTAGTGTTGTATAGTAGCAATACATAGTCTTCCATCAGCTGTCTTGGAATCTATAAAGCCCAACTACCAATTCTTAGCACACCCAGACTTGCTAAACAAATGTCTCTATGGAGAGACACAAAACCCAAATGAAAGCCTCAACAGTTTGATATGGAAAAGGTGTCCCAAAACATCATTTGTGTCTTCCATAGTGGTGAAAATTGCTACATTTGATGCTGCAATAGTGTTTAATGATGGGAATGTTGGCAGAAAGAAAGTTGTGCATCAGTTAGCATATCGACCTGGTGTGTTTATGTACACAATTTTGCAGAGTATCGACAACATTCGCATCGCTGGTGCAGAAAGAGCTATGAAATTAATGCAGACAGAAGCAAGACAGAAGAGTAATTTAAAAAGAAAGGCTGAAGAAGACCAGAATGAGGATACAGACTATGGATATGGCAATTTCTGACTTAAAATTAAAAGGCAAACTGAATAATACTTATTGTATTTTTAATTGCCTTTCCCCGTAACTTGCATTTTCTACAACTTCAACCAATTTTTCTCTCAAACTACTTCATCTACAGTGATGCAATTTAGCACACAGCTTTCTTATGCCACAATGAACATTTTGTTGGTTCTAGAATTTAAGTTTAAGCTCCAGATGGAATGTGATGATACAAAATATATGAAATTATTTTAATTTTTAAAGGATGCATATGATTAACATTTTTTTTAAATTCTATACATCTTCAATAAGAAATCTAAATCCAACAAATTCATTTTTAGTGTGTTTTAAAATAACATACAAAATTTCAGAAAGATAGCATATGAGAATTTTGAAAAAAAAAAATGGGCTTAAGTTTGTAAATATCTCTGCATATAGAAAAAATATGTAGCATTAGTTATAAACAATGGAAAATTATGAAAACAATTGTGCATATTAACTGTATTATCTCAAATGAGTATACTAAGTTTCACTTCTCTAACTTGAAAACTTTGGATGTTATGGCTATTTATGTAACACCCTGAATATTTGCATACGTCCGCCCTTAAGAAGGCCAAGAAATATTGATAAGTTTTGTAATTCATCAGAATATGTGTAAGTGGTTTTGATAAAGTGTAACCTAAGGATTGAAGCAATAATTCAAGTTTGTATCTTTCAAAACAGAAAAATGGACAATCAAATAAAATGTGAGGGACATGTTGAAGATGATTTCCACAAATACAATCAGATGTGGATTTGATTTTGAATCGAAATAAGTAAGCTGAAAATTTGCCATGTCCAGTTAAGAATTGAGTGAGAACATAGTTAGGATTAACAAGTTTACATTTATGTCTGTCAGAAACTGTTGGGAAATATAAATTCTTAGTCAAAACACCACAATCACTTTTTAACCAATATTCATTCCAGTCGTTGATGACAATCTTTGCCTCACATAAGAAATAGGGCATAGAGTGTAAGTCTCTGGAAGATCTGAAGTCGCAGCTCTCTATACTAGCTCATCTGCGCGTTCATTTCCGTGAAATTTGGTAACGAATGTTTGGGTGTAATACAATACCTCCCCTATGATTACGATTACTACTGAGGGGATTCGGTACCGAAATCGATGGCTTACTGTACCTCAGGAATCACGAAGGTGCAGAGGGCAGGGTCCTACAACTCCCCGGCAGGCCAGTACAACGGGTATCACACACACCGTGGTCCTAAACGGTCCAACAGGTGGTCCGGGGACCATCCTATCGAGGAGGAAGTTTTACCAGGATCATATCATCCTGCCATGCAACGCTCAGACAGCCCACCTCGGTAGCGTGTCTGCCTGACGTTCAAGAGGTCCCGAGTTCGAATCTCGGTTAGCGTGAGTTACCTGGATAAGGTTTTTTCCGAGGTTTTCCCTTATCCTGAAAGACGAATGTTGGGTAACTCTAAGCTCTATGGACCCTGGGCTCATTTGAGCATCATTTCACCCATTCCATTCATCGTCCGATATGACCTAACGTTGAAGGACATAAATTACAAAAAAAAAAAAAAAAAAAAAAACGCTCAGACACCGCCGACACGTCTACCCTAAAAGACACTACCAGTGAGAGATGTTGAATTGAGTCCAGAGGTCTCAACCAGGGAGTTGAGACTGAGTTGAGTCTGAGTCTTTCAACCAGGGAGTATCCGAGCTGTCCCAAAGGGCGCCCGGTGACCTCCGTGGGGCTTTCCATAGGGCAAGACCTGGGTTACTAACAAGCCCCCCCTCCACCAGGTCCAAGAACACAAGACGGGATGGAAGTGGATACGCCACTTACGCGCGCCAACACCAAAAGGTGAAGACTACCGTAATGACCTCGGTGAGGCCGCCTGGAGATCTAGCACGCCTTCTACTAGCTATGCTGGCTAGTACGCGGGAATATTAATGGCTTTCCTCAACCCCATCCGGAGACGTACCCGATCACCCACGGGTATCGAGAACCACTGCCCCCTCGAGACCAACCCAATCCGAACAAATCCCAGAGGGAGGGGCTCGGCAGTTTGGCCCGAGGTTCCTCTAGTAACGTCAGAGGTACCACGAGTGCTAGGGGTCCGCAGCGCCCGCACCACGTCAGCTGAAGCGGACGGATTCCACTATGGGAACCAGTGAGAGATGATGCGAATTAATAATGGAGACGAAACCTACCAGCATTCACCTGACGACATGGGAAACCCACGAAAAAACCATGGCTCAGGTAGGCCGGGCTCAGGAATCGAACCCGGGCTTTCCGAATGGAGGTCACCTGAGCCATTCCGCTCGATAGACCTCCCCTACTAACAGCAAATAGATGGCAGATAAAATAAAAATTGAGCTAGTGTAAGAGGATTACCTGTTTAACGTGAACCAAAGTCTTTGGATGATAAGGTCCAAAGAAATGTGAAGTTGTATCGGGCTCCTCAAAATACATCAGTGCAAGGTTCACAGGTTGCACTGGGTCTTGGAACCTAGAAACACAAGATCAGGATTAAAATATAAAACATCTTACGTATTACGTTTATACGATGCCTTTTCTATCTGCATTGTTTATTCCTGGGTGAAAAATTATTTTAGCAAAGCTTATTTCAGCATATTTCGTTATACCATAAAGCCCAACTGCCCCGTCTTTCAAGTAAGCTGACAAGACAAAAATTGCTAAGACAAAAATTCAGATTTCGCAAAAACTGATCCACGTTGAAGAGAGTAATGTATTTAACATTAAAACCCCATATTCTTAGCTCAA
This sequence comes from Mantis religiosa, assembly GCA_030765055.1. Taxonomy (NCBI): domain Eukaryota; kingdom Metazoa; phylum Arthropoda; class Insecta; order Mantodea; family Mantidae; genus Mantis; species Mantis religiosa. The sequence continues at coordinate 32,993,101 of CM060960.1, forward strand.
ATAGTTCTCCTAAATAAATTAGATACTATTATATTATAACAATGCATTGCGACGTAAGCACTGTAATGAATATAATTATTGGTTGGCATGTATGCTTGAACGTTTATTTGAAATTACTCAGAACTGAAACGTAAACATTTGACATGACGTGGTAAAAGAAATATGTACTTTGATTAAGCCAAGGTGTTTGTTAAATTTGATGAGAGGAAACAATACACTTCTGCTGGTCTGGCAGAACGTGTCTGGTCACATATCTTTGTTTATGAATGGTTCGTAATCTCTATTTACTCTAGACAGTTCAAAGCAGTTTTATTCAGTTACTCTTCCATGAAAAAGTGTATCAGCTGGATCAATGAGACGAGACCCACCTTCCCCCCTTTACTACTGCTGGAACAACACAATAGGGCTCAAATTATGTTGCAAACAGAAATAATATTTTTAAACTGACTGACGTTGAACGACTTATTCACGAAGAAATTGACAAGGAACACAACAAGTCTGGGAAAACTGCGTAAGACATCAGATAAACTACAAGAACACGACTTTTGGAAAGAAATAGCACTAACGAGATTTTGGAACCTATCATCATAAATTTGCAGTACTCAGACGTTGAAGACAATGACAATAACGAATTATCCCTTAACGTAACATTCAAAGCTATAAGGATGCACCGCTGGTATTTTCGTTGGATTAGAAAAATAAGTAATTCATAAACTATATTTAATTTTAAACTAAATATTTAAACCATTTGCGCAATATACGAATATTCATGTTGCAGTTGTGATTCCAACAACTGCATTACATCTAGCGCCACGAATATTCGCAAGTGTGCGAGAAAGATGGGAATATAAAAAGAGTGGGGATAACGAGGTGGCAACGGTGAATGCTCTAAAGTGTCTAATTCGCTACACCCGAGAACTCTTCCCATTTGAAACACAAAATACACAGGCTAGTTCAAGCCTCCTGTCGTTCGGAACAGAACCAAGTCTGCCCAAGTCACTGCCGTGCGTTTAACTGGAATTTACCCGTTTCGTTCTGCAACTGGTTTAACGCACGAAGGCATGTCTGCCTACGTGAAATATGAGGCAGTACATACAAAGAGAACGGCGCGAGTACAATGTTTAGGAAGTGGACACTATATTTATTAATTATTATTAATATTATTAAGGACACATTTTAGGCGAATTAAGACTTTTTTTGAAGGCTACGAGCTCTTCCTTGTTACCGGATTAAATATTCAAATTGGTATTTTTCTATCAAATATAAAGTCGCTCTTCATTTTTTTGTTCTTTCCTTTATTTCTCTATTGTTATGAAGCAGACAATTTATGTGAAATATATCCTCTTTGGAAGTATTTCCTTGTTATTCGTTCAAAGTTTGGAATACTTATGCTTCTCTCCAATATAAACTCTTCTTTTTTTTCCTTTGCTTTCTTGTTTTCAACTCTTAGCCACACAAAGAGGATGGAATTTCAAGTCTATCACACAGTAACCAGTTCTTAAAAGATTTGACTAATCACTTAAACCTACAGATTTTCCCTATAGGTACGTGCAAGGTAATAGGCAATAATACCATTTTTGTAAATGCTTATTTCACTTAAGTACCTCCTAAAATACAAACATTGAAACAAAATGGTGAAAGAAGAGGAAACCCTAGCTGGTTCATAGCATTAGATTCATTTTTATTGACCTAGTTACTTATGAAGTAATGTAATTTTTATATTGCATAATGTACCCCGTAGGGGAGGGGATCTGTCCCCTTCAGCAGCTGTGGTGCGAGCGCTGCAGATCCCTAGCACTCGTGATACCTCTGACGTTACTAGAGGAACCTCGCGTCGAACATTCGAACCCCTCCAGTATGGGAGTTGTTCGGATTGGGTTGGACTCGAGGGGGTAGTGGTTCCCGATACCCGTGGGAGATCGGGTACGTCTTCAGACGGGGTTAAGGGAAGACATATATTCCGGCGTACTAGCCTGCAGAGCTAGTAGAAGGTGTGTTAGATCACCCAAGCCAACCGAGGTTGATCGGTAGCCTTCCCCTTTGGGGTTGGCGCGAGTAAGTGGCGTATGCACTTCAATCCCTTCTTGTGTTTTTGGATCAGATGGGGGGGGGGCTGGGCTTGTTAGTCTCTAGGTCTTGCCCTATTGAAAGCCCCAACTTGGGACAGCTCGGTAACTCCCTGGTCGTTAGAGAGGGGTCGGTCTTCACTTCGTGTGGACTGCCCTTGTAGGTACCTTCGCATTCTATATATTGCACAATGCAAAGGAAACCTTACCGAGCGGGATGGCTCAGGCTGTTTCGTCTGTGACTCCCATTCGGAAGCCCCGGGTTGGATTCCCGTGTCCGACCTACCTGACCCATGGTTTTTTCAGGGGTTTACCTGGGTCACCAGGCGAATGCTAGGTAGGTTAATTACATCCCTCTATTTTCTCTCCATTATCATTTCACATCATCATTCATCAGGTGGTCTCTTTCATGGTAGAAGTGTCGGCCGGAGTCTCGCGGTGCATGACAGGATGATGTGCTCTGAGGAAAACTACTTCCTCTTCCGGTAGGTCGGTAGGTCTCCGCTCCTCTGCTGGGACCATTTCGGGACCGCCAGCCAGGGACCTTTGGGGCTCGGCTGCTGGGCTCGTTGCCGTCCCGCAGTAGGTCAGCGAGTTGGTTGTCCTGGCCTGCCGGGGGAAGTCTCTATCCAAGTAATCTTTACGGACCCTGCCCTCTGCACTGTCGTGGTTCTTGGGTCGGCCGCCCTCTGTCTCCTACGCGTCATCCTTCTTCCCAGGCCTACGTATAGCGAATCCCCTTCTTAGTGGAATCCTAATGCTAAAGGGAATCTTTTAAATCGTATATCCACAAACGAGCCAAACCAAAATGCAGAGTGTAGCAAAACAGGGTTCGGAAATGAACCCATGCCCTTTCGAATGTTTATCACACATGCTATCAGTTGAGCCACTTAACTCCGTCCTTCAAATCTAAATAATATCCCTAATACAATGTATAAATATTTAAAACTTAAAAATAAGAATTAACAAAACACATAAGACAAAATTGTGCTTACCATTCTAACACTTTATCTATTCGGTCTTCCCAAGGCATCGATCTGTTCCAACTCAAATAAAAGTCCGGGTTTGTGTCCTGGAAGGTATGTATAGAGCCTGGCCACATAGACACCCCACTATGTCTGCCATTGCCGGTTAACTGATTCAGCACCTGCAGAAATTGAACACTAGTATTATATTGGTTAGCAGTTGAGAAATCTTCTAAATTACTTGAGCATTTGAACAAACGTAAAGATTGGGAATATGATGATAGATACAGGGTGGTGTGAAAAGTACTCTGCCTCACCCAGAAATCGTTTCTCTTCGACTTCCACTAGTAATTCTGAAAACTAAACCAACTTAAATATACTTTTTGTTTTCATAGACTATTTTAGTTATCTTTCATCGTCTTTCCAAACAGTTCTACCTCTTACAGCACTGAATCACTGAGTCCCCACTAGTGTAAAGTCGTATGCCCATCTTGAATTTAATCTTCCTCGGTTTATGCATCCAGTTCCACATGATGGTCGACTGAGTAATCTATCGTGGTGTAGCTTTGTGACGTGTCTATTTTATTATTGCTGTGGTACAATCAAAATCATTTACAGCAGAGCTTACAAGTCGTTACTATACGACGGCTGTTCAATAAAGAATGATCACAATCATTTTTGACAATGTACCTTTACTCATCCTCATAATTTTGATGGTCCTTCTCAAAATAGTCTCCCCTGAATGCGATGCACTTGTCCCAGCGTTTCTGCCAGTCTTCAAAGACATGCTGGAAACAATTTTTGAGAGATCCTTCAAAATCACCTCCGCAGCCTTCACCACTGCTTCTGATGATGGATATTGCCTCCCACGAAGACGTTTCTTCAAGTTAGGGAATAGAAAAAAAGTCACATGGGGCTAATCCCGACTATGGGGAGGGTGACGGATGTACTTCACGTTGATTTTTGCAAGATATTCAGCAACAACATTGGCAATATGCGGCCGCGCACTATCGTGGTGCAGCATCCAGCCTGCTTCATGGAAATGTGGTCTTTTGTGCCTGATATGGACTTGCAATGTTTCCACGACATCCCTGTAGTATTGTCCAGTTACTGATGTGTGTGCAGGTACAACATACTGATAAACCATTCCATGAATATCCAAGAATGAGATGAACATAACTTTCCCAGCAGAAGCAACCACTTTTGCTTTTTGGGGGTTTGTGATGAAGGAGATTTCCACACTGAGCTTTGCTGTTTGCTCTCAGGATCAAAATGATGTAGCCGAGTTTCATCAGCAGTGATTACGTTTGAAAGAAACTCCGGATCTTCCATTAACATCAACTTTAACCGCATGCATACCTGCATGTGAATGTCCCATCGTGCACAAACACGTCTCATGTCTAATGTTTCTGTCACCAACGTGTGGGTGGCACCCAATAAAATGTTCAGTGAATTTAAGGTAATTCGTCGATTCTCTCTCACAATGGCAGCAGCAGTGTTGATGTTTTCTTCCGTAAGAGCAGTAACTGGGGCACCGGGTCCACCTTCCTTTGAAATTGATTGTCTCCCCTCTTTAAACATTTTAAACCACCTTCGAACTGTGCTGTAGGGAAGAACAGATTCTCCATAGGCCTCCTGTAACATTGTATAGGCCTCAACTGAAGATTTGTTGAGACGAAAGCAGAATTTCAAAGCCGCATATTGTTCCTCGCGTGTTACATCCATTGCAGCGGTAGGCGATACTGAACATGAACTTACCTGGTTCTCACAGGCGGGAACTAGGAGTACCAACAATGAAACTACTACTGCGTGTTTGTTTCACATTATAGTAACAGAATATAATAAGATTGAATTTTAGTACGAGAAATTATGACTGTAAAATAATTATGATCATTGTTTATTGAACAGCCTTCGTGTGTCAAAGAGAACTGGTCGTAACAATGGTTGTTGCAAAAGGAGATGTGTGTTACCTAAAATCGTTCTGTATTTGTTCAATTAGATAGCTAATTTGAAAGAAGGAAGTTCATCAAAAGCTGAGATTAAATAACAACAATAAAGCACTAAAATTAATTACGTTTACCCACTTTCAGTGAGTCCAACCTGAACATTTTAGGATAGACTTTTCTTTAGTAGTATTTAGTGTCAGTTCTTCTGGACACAGCAGAACAGCCAGTGGACACCAATAATACTAAAATTAAATGATATTTGGAGAATAAAGATTTTGGAAAGTAACGTTCAAGCCAAAGATTAGGTAATCCTCCCGGCATTTGCGAGCTTGAGACCGGAGACCCTGAATCTCTGTATGCAAGTCTCGTATACTACCATGGGACCATTTTGCTCGAAAGAATAGATACGTAATGATGATGATGATGATGATAATAATAATAATAATAAATAAATAAATAAATAATAATAATAATAATAATAATAATAATAATAATAATAATAATAATAATAATAATAATAATAATAATAATAATAATAATAATAATAATAATAATAATAATAATAATAATAATAATAATAATAATAATAATAATAATAATAATAATAATAATAATAATAATCATAATCATAATCATAATCATAATCATAATCATAATCATAATCATAATCATAATCATAATCATAATCATAATCATAATCATAATCATAATCATAATCATAATCATAATCATAATCATAATCATAATCATAATCATAATCATAATCATAATCATAATAATAATAATAATAATAATAATAATAATAATAATAATAATAATAATAATAATAATAATAATAATAATAATAATAATAATAATAATAATAATAATAATAATAATAATAATAATAATAATAATAATAATAATAATAATAATAATAATAATAATAATAATAATAATAATAATAATAATAATAATAATAATAATAATAATAATAATAATAATAATAATAATAATAATAATAATAATAATAATAATAATAATAATAATAATAATAATAATAATAATAATAATAATAATAATAATAATAATAATAATAATAATAATAATAATAATAATAATAATAATAATAATAATAATAATAATAATAATAATAATAATAATAATAATAATAATAATAATAATAATAATAATAATAATAATAAATAGTGATAATATCATCATCACGTGTTGCCTTAAGGTAAGAATAAGGTACTTGAAAATAAGATGGAATTACAAATTTAGCTTAAATCCTAGTGTCATTCTTGAGACTTGTTGGCATGAAACTGGTAACAAATGAGGCACCAAAGTTCGTCACTTTGGACGTGGCCATCATTAATGATTATCGTGAAAACATCAAACGTGCGACAGGTGTACAGCAATTAGCATCACGTTTAAACAGAGTGTTTCAAGGCACCGTAGTCTTATGGCTTTCTCCTGAAAGCAGTTGACGCAGTGTATCTCTCGTAGGCTGCAGTGCGCCTTGTAATAAAAATAACTGTTAACCTGTGCAGTCTGTTGTTAATTGTTTTATCTCCTGATGAAGGTGCTTCAACAAGTACCCGTGTTAGGAATGAAGTTGCCAGTGTTTTCAAACATAAATTATTTATTTCTCAACATAGACCCCTTTTAAGGATATAAACTTCTGCCAATGCTGCTGCCATTCTTTTAACTCTTACAAAATACAGGAACTGTCAAGCTCCGCAAAATACGCCTCTGCCTCCATGATGACCTCCTCATTTGATCCAAATTTTGTTCCTGCGAGTCATTTCTTCATGTTTAGTAACAAGAGAATATGGGGGGGGGGGGCGCAATTCATGCAGTTTGGCAGGGGCAAGTCCTGATGAATGTGCTGGGCAATTATTGTAGTGAAACAGAACTTGAATAAGAAAGAAAGGAAGAAAGGAAGAAAGAAAGAAAGACAGAAAGAAAGAAAAAAGAAAGGATGGGAGGAAGAAAGAAGACAGAAAGAAAAGAAAGAAAGAAAGACAGACAGAAAGAAAAGATAGAAGGAAAGAAAGATATAAAAGAAAGAAAGAACGAACGAAAGAGAGAAAAAGAAAAAGAAAAAAGGAAAAAGAAAAAAAGCAAGGAAGAAAGAAAGTAAGAAAGAAAGAAGTAAGGAAAGAAAGAAAGAGAGAAAACAAGGAGGAAGGAAGAGAAGAAAGAAAGTAAGAAAGAAAGGATGGAAAGAAGAAAGACTAGGAAAAGAAAATGAGAAAGGATGGAAGGAAGAAAGGAAGATAGAAGAAAAAGAAAGAAAGAGAGAGAAGGAAGGAGAGAAAGATTTTTAGAAAGAAAGAAAGGAAAGAAAGAAAATAAAGAAGGAAAGAAAGAAGGAAGAAAGGGAAGAAAGAAGAAAGACAGAAAGAGAGACAGAAAGAAGGAAAGAAAGATGGAAAGAAAGATTAAGGGAAAGAAAGAAAGAAGGGAGGAAAGAAAGGGAAAGAAAAAAGGAGGGAAAGAAAGAAACAGAGGAAAGAAAGAGAAAGAAAGAAATTAAAGAAAGAAAGAAAGGAAGGAAGAAAGAAAGAAGCACAGAAAGAAAGACAGAAGTAAAGAAAGAATGAAGGGGAGAAAGAAAGAAGGAAGTAAAGAAAAAAGAAAGAAGGAAGGGAAGACAGGAAAAAGAAAGAAGGAAGGAAAGAAAGAGAGAAGGAAAGAAAGAAAGGGAGAAAGAAAGGGAGCGAAAAAGAAAGAAAGAGAGTAAGAAAGAAAGGGAGAGATAAAGAAAGAAAGTAAGAAAGAAGGAAAGAAAGAAGGAAAGAAAGAAATAAGAAAGAAAGAAAGCAAGAAAAAAGGAAAGAAAGAAAGAAAGAAAGAAAGAAAGAAAGAGGAAAGAAAGAAGGGAGGAAATAAAGAGAGAAAGAAAGAATGGGAGAGAGAAAGAAAGAAAGAAGAAGGAAGGAAAGAAAGAAGGAAAGAAAGAAATAAGAAACAAAGAATGAAAGGAAGAAAGAAAGAAAGAAAAAAGGAAAGCGGGAAAAAATAAATAAGAAAGAAAGAATGAAGGGGATAAAAAAAGAAGGAAGGAAAGAAAGAGAGAGAGAAAGAAAGAAAGAATGAAGGAAATAAATAAGGAAAGAAGGAAAGAAGGAAAGAAAGAAAGAAAGAAAGAAAGAAGGAAAGAAAGAAAGAAATAAGGAAAGAAGAAAAGAAATAAATAAGGAAAGAAGGAAATAAAGAAAGAAAGAAAGAAAGAAAGAAAGAAAGAAAGAAAGAAAGAAAGAAAGAAAGAAAGAAGGAAAGAAGGAAAGAAAGAAATAAGGAAATAAATAAATAAATAAGGAAAGGAGGAAAGAAAGAAACAAGGAAAGAAAGAAAGAAGTAAAGAAAGAAGGAAAGAAAGAAATAAGGAAAGAAAGAAGGAAAGAAATAAGGTAAGAAGGAAAGAAAGAAAGAAAGAAAGAAAGAAAGAAAGAAAGAAAGAAGGAAGGAAAGAAAGAAGGAATGAAATAAGGAAAGAAAGAAAGTAAGAAAGAAAGAAAGAAAGAAAAAAGAAAGAAAGAAAGAAAGAAAGAAAGAAAGAAAGAAAGAAAGAAAGAAGGAAAGAAAGAAAGAAAGAAAGAAAGAAAGAAAGAAAGAAAGAAAGAAAGAAAGAAAGAAAGAAAGAAAGAAAGAAAGAAAGAAAGAAAGAAAGAAGTATGCAATAAAATGTTAAGGAACAAATGTTAGTAATTGTTAATAGCCTAGTTATTAATATAGGAAATACAGACCAGGATACCTTAAATGGAATATATAGAGGCTTACCCATATTGGAGTGACTCCAGGAGTTGCGTACATTTCCGGATCCTTAACTCCCAGCACCTTATTGGTCTTCTTGTCATACACCTTGTTTCCTATTATATTGTGTGACTCTGGATACAAGCCTGTAGCCATCGTGTGATGATTGACAAAAGTCTTGGTTGGGAACACATTGTACATATGTTCAGCATGGGTACCTTCCTTAATAAATCTGTCTAAAGCTGGAGTAGAGCATTTGTATAAGTAATCATATCTAAACCCATCAAAAGATATTACAAGAAGTTTGGGGTGATTGGAGAGTGAGCTCGTAATTTCTAGTGTAAGCAATATTGTGAAAACGTAACTAAGGATACGTGTGGGGCCCATGATCTAGATGTGCAGCTGAATCCTAAGCTGCTTTTGGTAGTTATGAGGTGAGACGAACCATCCAAGAAGCTGGAGATGTGGAAAGCTCCTGGGTCCAACTGTAATTAGAAGATTAATTTGTTATTTTAAACTAAACAAAATATTCAAAGTTCAAGCTTTCAGGTGTTACAAGGGTTAATTTTGTCAGAGAAACATACTGTGACTTTGTGGGTTCGTGAAATGAAAAGTGCAATTGTACCACTTAAAAATGTTCTTTATTTCCACCGTCTTACAGTTAAACACTTGCCAATTACACGGAATTGCGTAATGCACACAATTACGATTCACCAGTTCGTCCGTTACAATTCCACTGTACGGTCACAATTACGTAAATTCTTCCGTTGCACATACACAGTCTTCTCGTCCTTACACTAGCACTGCACTCTTACGCTGATTGCCACGAACTCTGACTGACTGACTCCTCCTCTTGCCCGACGTGCTGCTTATATAGGGCCAGCGGGTCGATCTGGAAGGTTCTAGATTAGAGGAAATATCCCGTAAGTTCGAGAACACAGGTGGAACAGAAAGAGACGGCACAGTGATGTTTTTTCTCCCAGCCACCTCCTGTCACCACTATAAGACAAACGAGGGGGGCGTGGCTAACACCGACCTCCCCTGTTTGCCCGCTCTCAGCTGGTTCTATAGGGTGTTCCAACGCTCGGGTGACAACACCATGGTCAACAATTTACGTGATACGTCCAGAAAGTAAGTTCTGTTTGTTAATAAAATTAAATTGTGTGCAGATACAGAAAAATTATTATTGCACAAAATTCTACAACTCTTAAACTACTTTTACACATAACTGCCGAAATTTTACAGGCATTTGTCATAGCGAGACACAAGTTGTTGTATACCTTCTTCATAGAAGTTTGTCGCCTGTGGCTTCAACCAGTTGGAAACATTTTCTTTCAGCTCTTCGTCATTGTTGAAGTGTTGACCACCAAGGAAAGATTTGAGATGCAAAAACAGATGAAAGTCGCTAGGAGCGAGGTCAGGGCTGTACGGGGTGTGGTCAAACACGTCCCAGTGAAACCCCTGTAGGATGTTTTCTGTCACATTTGCAGTGTGTGGTCGTGCGTTCTCGTGAAGAAACGCAGCACCTTTTGACATCGCAAATTTGCCGATAAATGTCAATTGGTTTCACTTTCCTAGCATTCAGAAAACGAATAACATATGATTTCACAAGTGGCGGGATTTTCAATCAACACCGACATGGTAAACAAGCACAACAAAGCGTACGTGGCTGACAGCGATATCACAATGGCGCACGTTTCTTCTTGATACAGAGCGTCTACCGCACATATGCGGAACTGCGATCGCAGCGCTGCAGCGGAGATAAATTGAAACAGAACTTACTTTCTGGACGCCCCTTGTATTTAAGGGGAGTGAGGTCTTGGGTATTACCGAAAGTTGTGTGTGTGTGTGTCTGTAAGAGAGAGGCCTACTCGAGAGCCCGAAGATTACGGCCTCTATCACTCGGAAGACGATAGAGGTCTCCGGGTTTCTTTCCATAGGGCAATACCTGCAGTCTAAATATGCCCCTTCCTATGGACAACAAGGTCAAGACGGCTGGAAGTGGATATGCCACTTACACGCGTCAACTTCGCAGGGAAGACTACCGATAACCTCGGTGGGGCCGCCTGGTGATCTAGCACACCTTCTACTAGCTCTGCAGTCCCGAGCAATGGACAGAGTGCCACAGTACCTATCCGAAAAACGCAGTTACACGTGCGGTCTTATAGATTTGGTCGGAATCGCAAGCTTTTGTGTCGATGTCTGATGATGGAGCTGGTTGACCTCTGCTAGTGCTTCTGGTTCCGGGATGAACGTCCGCAGTGGAGGCCAGCGCACGATGCTGCCTCTCTAGGGGCGGTCTGCTTGCAGGGTCCGTCCAGTGCGTCGGGGACAGAAGCGAGAGGTCAGATGAGAAAAGGGGGAAATGATAGGGGCTGGCCGTATTCTGGTCACGCGGGACGGACCCGACGGTAGTCAGTAGTCAGCCGACGAGTCGTATCCAGCCCCAGTATGTCAGGCGAAGTTTGGAGGTGAAGGGATTAGAGGCTGAACTCACCACCCAAGGGCATTCCTAGGGAGGCGATAGCTCTTTCTCCTTCTAGGTGCACGGTGGTCATATTGACCCAGCGTGTTAACCAATTGGTTGGGATGAGGTGCGATTTTGGCATTCAATGTGCGCAAACGTTCACACACAACGTCCTCAAAGTTAGGTATGACGGAATGGGAGTGAATAATGTGAGCTGGAAATATACGTTCAGTATCGTAGATCATCCTGAGGCCCTGTTCTGCACGGCCTGCAGTCTACGAATGGTGGTACGAGCCACCGAACCCCTAACCTCACATCTGTACAGGATCAGTGGCGGGATGATCGCACGATACACCCGTAGTTTGAGGCGAGTAGACATGGTAGATCGGAATATGGGGTACAACTGCCTGAGCGCAGCGTGGCTGAGGCTGATATTTTCACGGACATGTGGAGTGAAGGTGAGGCCGCGGTCCAGTCGGACACCCGGGTATTTGGCGGATCGAACCAAAGGGATTCTTCTGCGCCTCAACCGCAGGTCTCCTACCGGGCGCCAGCGGAGGACCTTGCCCAGCAGAAGAGCTCGGCTAATGGCCATCCTCCACCTTTCACTCCACGTGCCGATGGCCCGGAGTGATCGCTGCAGCGGAGAGAGGCAGTAACGGGCGTTCTTATTCTGTGCTAAGATGAGGACGTTGTCAGCATACTGGTACAGGACAGTGCGGGGTTCTGTTGGGACATGTAGGCAGCAAAGAGGAGGGGTGACAGTACGCTGCCTTCCGGAACTGCAGCCGCTATTGATCTGACGGAGGAGAGTTTACCTTCAACCCGCACCCTGAAGGTATGATCACGGAGGAAACTACTAAACAGAGTGAGGTATGGGGAGGGGAGGTGTGTTTCCTTGAGCTTGTTCAGCAAGTCCTGGTGCCACGTGGTGGCGAAGGCCTTATACATATCCAGGATTACTATGACGGTTTTGAGGTTACCCTGGAAACCAAGGGCAGCTTTCTCCACCAGCCGCAGCAGCTACAAGGTTGTGCAGTGGCACCGACGGAACCCGGCATGGTGATCAGGTAGGAGGTGCCCTTCCTCGAAGAGAGGAGTCAGGCGGGGGAGGAGCAATCGCTCAAAAACTTTTGAGACGATCGGGAGAAGGCTGTTGGAGCGGTAGCTAGATGGAGTTAACGGATCCTTGCCGCTAGTATCCGGGACCTTTTAGGCAACTTTTGTCCACTCCGGACGGAAGAAGCCTTGCCGGAGGTACTCGATCTCCTGCGGGTGTTGAGAACACACTGCCCCTCGAGTCAAACCCAAACCGAACAACTCCCATTCGGGACGGGATCGAATGTTCGGCCCGAGGTCCCTCTGGTAACGTCAGAGGTACCAGTGTGCTAGGGATCCGCAGCGCTCGCACATGGCAGATGAAGGGGATAAATCCCCTCCTAAGGGAATTACTGAAAGTTATTTGACGTTCTCTTAACAAATTTGATGTACTCTTTTATAAACAATTTATACAAAATCTTCTTCCTCTATCTACTTGCCAAGCGAATGGCTCACCGTGGCCGGGTTTCTAGGCGAAAGCTGGGTAGGTTAACTACAGTACCCAAATTGCACGTCACTCCATTTCATCTCCTTTATCATTTTACATCACCTCTCATCTTTTTGTCTCTTTCAGGCTAGAAGTGTCGGCGGGTGTCTCGGCGGTGCATGGCAGGATGTTATGCCCTTGGTAGACACTTTCTCCTTCAGTAAGATGGTTTCCGGTCTCCGGGAGGATTTGGTGGACCGTTTCCGGACCGTGGCGAGTTAGATGCCCGGTTGTATTGGCCTGCCGGGGAATTTCCAACTGCTTAAGCGTATGAACCCTGCTCTCTGCACTGTAGAGGCTCCTTGCGACGGCCGCGCTGTCTCCTCTCACCTCATTCTTCCTACCGCTGGTGTCCGAGCTGGGGCTTTAGGTACAGGCGACCAAGTTTGCATCTCAGTGCCGAACTCCCTCCTAATAAACTAATTTATTGCTTTTTACATTCTCTACTACATACTTATACTAAATAATTGAAGTATTGTATCCCACCGAAAATTCGATAAAATATTTCACTTGAAACACAAGTTTTGAGATCCTCTCATTGAAAATGGAAGCCTTTTAGACAGCAGGCACGTTTGTGAACACAACACAACACAAAACAAAACAAAAAAAAAAATGAAATACTAACTCGGCATTTAACACTCTCCAAAGATCCAATACGAAAGTTTTCAAAAACCATCATATCTCAAACTACACATCTTTCACATAGAACATTTTGATTTTCTAAAAAATAGCTCTAAGGATTTAGATTCCAATATAAATTTTATATATTTTCACAAAAAAATTACATTCATATCTTGAAAATATTGGGAGTTTCCCTAATTCAGGATGAATATGCTATAGCTAATACGCCATAAGAGTCAGAGTCAGTACAGAAAAATGCAAACTTGGTTAAAACAAACAATTTATATAAAATACTTTATATAGGGTGAACCACTTCGTCGATATACTTTATTTGTCTACATTTTCCAAAACTTATATTATTCTCACACAAAAAGTAGTTCATTTTTTTATCACTTTGCCATGTAAAGAGAACTGAAATTCAAAAGCATTGCATAGCAATCAGTTTTAAAAGATATGACTATCATTTAAAGTCTACTGTGTTCCCGAAAAATTCTGTTCCGACCGCGTCTTGCCGCTCACAGATGGCTCCACCTGTAATATCTTGCCGGGGTGAAGAAAATTGGTAATTATTTACAAAGCTTTAAAACGAACTCTATTTGTACTGTTGCATATACCATAGGTTTATTTGAGTTTTATATGGTAAAAATAAAAATTAATTAGACTGCATTTTAACAGGAATTTGACCGAAGAAATAATTCTGTGTGGGAATGAAAGTCTTCTAAGTTAAGTATATAACCTACTACTTTTTTGGTTTCCTCTATGAGATAGTTGTAAATAACACTCTGTTTGGCAGGACTGTTTGTTCTATAAACTGTGGAAGTGTTTCCCATCTTAGCACTTATCAACATTGTGGGATAGCAGCATGACTAATAATCGAACTCGAAATTAAATTATAAAAAGTATTATTCACGTTGCGCGTAGCTGCTTATGGATGCATTCCTTCTAGTTTACTCAAATTATCGTAAAATTTCATATCATTAGAACTTATGCATGCAAAATATTTCACTGCGTAAACTGATGGAAAAATTTATTCTAAATAGACTAAGGACTATCTTGAATCGTCACAATATCGTCAGAGCGGAGCCTTTCAGCTTTCACTCTCAGCATTTCACTCAACACCAACTACTTCTGGTCGATTAAGTTTACACAGCCTTTAACAGGAAACAGTTCGCTTCGGCACTACTCCTAGATATCACCAGAACATTTGACAGGTATGGCACGAAGGCTTACTCTTCCGTCTCATCACCTACCAAACTCCTTCCTAATCAATACATTTCATTCACTCCTACCTCACTGACAGAACCTTTGCTGTCACCCAAGACGGAATCTTATCCTCATCCCATCAGAGCTAGCGTTCCCCAAGGTAGTGTCCTGGCACCCACTCTCTTCTATCTATACATCAACACGCTGCCACGCTGCTCGCTGTATCTCTTTTCTGACGACACAACTGTCATCTCAACCTGTGTGCTTGCAGGATTCAACAATATTCCGACCTCTTCACCACCTGCTTCAAACGTTGGCGCCTACGTGTCCACCCACATAAGAGCCAGGCCATCACCTTCTCTCGAAGACGAATAGCGGACCTACCAATTCGTCTAGCTGGAGAGGACCTCCATTGGAAAGCTTATGTTAAGTATCTTGGTGTTCCACTCGACATCCAGTTGGCGAGGAGGAACCACATTATATATGTGGCTAATAAAGTTAGCAAAAGAATGAGTATGCCCTACCCTCTCTATAACCGACGATCGGTGATGTCTCTGCCTACAAAACTGCTCCTGTGGAAGCAAGTGCTCCAACCAGCCATCACATATGCCAGTGAAATATGGGGAGTAGCAGCCAAGTCTCACCTACACCGCCTTGAAATTCTACAATCCCGATTCCTCCGCATTGACATAGACTCCCCTTGGTACATTCCCAATCTAGTTATCCGACAAGACCTACGTATTCCCACAATAACAGACTACATCCATACCCTTTCACGCTTCTTCTATCAAAACCTCTCCCACAACTTCAACTCCCTCATCCGTGGTCTAGGTGACTACGACATTGATCCTAGAGAGCGCTACAAACGCCCGAGACTGCTTCTAGGCACATAAAATAACACATCAGATGGCATATACATAACTCCAACCTCATCTTCTGCCGTATATATAACTCCAACCTCATTTTCCTTCCTTACAAAACACTCCACTGCCAGTAGAGGCCCTGATCTGGCATGAGACCGAAGGTCTGACATTCAGATCTTCAATGTCCTAAAGTTTGTACCTTAAGTTTAAACAAAATCCGAGGTACGACCAGAAAGTAAGTTCTGCTCGTAATAAAATTAAATTGCGTACAGATACAGAAAAAATATTAACTGCACAAAATTCTACAACTCTTAAGCTACTTTTCCACATTACTGCCGATATTTTGCAAAAATTTCTCATAGCGAGGCACAAGTTACTGTATACCTTCTTCATCGAAGTTTGCCGCCTGTGTCTTCAAACAGTTGGAAACAGTTTCTTTCAGCTCTTCGTCATTGTTGAAGTGTTGACCACCAAGGAAAGATTTGAGATGCAAAAAGAGATGAAAGTTGTTCGGAGCGAAGTCAGGGCAGTACGGGGATTGTTCAAAGACGTCCCAGTCAAATCCCTGTTGGACGTTTTTCGTCGCATTTGCAGTGTGTTGTTGTGAAGAAGCACAACACCCTTTGACAACATTCCTCGGCGCTTATTCTGTATTGCGCGGCGCAATTTCCTAAGCGTCTCACAATAATCATTCTCTTTCATTGTTTGACCACGCGGTAAAAAATTAATTCGAGCCCCTCCCTGCTGGGGAGTTGCTCGTATTGGGTTGAACTCGAGGAGACAGTGGTTCCCGAAACCCGCAGATCAGGTACGTCTCCGGACGGGGTTGAGGGAAGCCATTTATATTCCCGTGTACTAGCCAGCATAGCTATTAGAAGGTGTGCTAGATCACCAGGCGGCCCCACCGAGGTTTTCGGTAGTCTTCCCTGCGGTGTTGACGCGCGTAAGTGGCGTATCCACTTCCACCATTCTTGACGTTGTAGTCGATGGGGTGGGGCTTTCTAGACACAAGATATTGCCCCATGGAAAACGCTCCGGAGTTTTCCAGCGCTCCTGGGTAGAAAGAGGCACGGATCCTTGGTCCTACGGGTCCAGGACTGATGGGAGTAGAACCTCTGTCATTAAGATGTCTCAGGGCACTGTGCACATCATTTTTCGAAGTGTCAAGATTTGTTTTGGCTTAACATTTTCTGGGGATAAGGTGTGCCTTCATTCCACTGATTGACAGTTACTTTCAGTGGTGTCGTAAGAAACCCAAGTTTCATCTCCTGTCCATAACAGGCCAAAAACTGAAGTGCACTACCCATCCGCTTTGTTTTGAGTTGCTCAGTAAGAATCTTTGGTACCCAACCTGAGCAAAGTCTATGAAATTTCAGTTTTTCGGTAAAAATTTCATGAACTAGTGATCGTGAGATTTGGGGAAAGGTAAAGTTCTGTCTCGTAATAAACTTATTTATTGTTTTTTACATTCTCTACTATATACTTATACTAAATAGATGAAGTATTGTATTCCACCAAAAATTTGAAAAAATATTTTACTTCAAACACTCGTTTTGAGATTCTCTAATTAAAAATGGAAGCATAACAGGCACGTGTATGAACAGCATAACAAAACGAAAATTAAGTGAAATGCCAGCTTGGCATTCAAAACTCTCCAAGGATCCGATACGAAAGATTTCATAAACCATCACCATATTTCAAACTTCCTATCTTTTACATAAAAAATTGATTTTCTAAAGAATAGCTCTAAGGATTCTGATTACAATATACATTTTATATATTTTCACTAAAAGTTAAATTCATATCTTGAAAATATTGGGAGTTCCCCTAATTCTGGATGAATATGCTATAGATAATACGCTGTAAGAGTCAAATGCTTAGTGCATAAAAAGTGAAAAACTGGTTAAAACAAACAATTTATATAAAATATTTTATATAGATATTCTTTATTTGTCTACACTTTCCAAAACTTATATTATTCTCACACGAAAAGTAGTTATTCATTTTTCTTTATCTCTCTGCCATGCAAAGAGAACTGAAATTTAAACGCATTGCACAGCAACCAGTTTTGAAACATATGACTATCATTTAAAGTCTACTGTGTTCTCGTAAAATTCTGTTCCGACCACGTCTTGCCGCTCATAGATGGCGCTACCTGTAATATGTCGCCGTGGTGAAGAAAATTGGCAAATATCTACAAAATTTCAAAACGAACTCTATTTGTACTGTTGCATATACCTTAGGTTTATTTTGTTTATATTTAGTGAAAATAAAAATTGATTAAAATGCATTCTAATAGGAATTTGACCGAAGAAATAATTCTGTGTGGGAATGAAAGTCGTCTAAGCTAAGTATATAACCTACAATTTTTCCGTTTTTCCTCTATGAGATAGTTCAATTATTACTTGCCATTTTGTAAGATTGTTTGCTCTATAAATTATGGCAGTGGTTCCCATGTTAGCACTCATCAACATTCTGGATCAATATGCTATAGCCTATACGCCATAAGAGTCAAATGCTTAGTGCATAAAAAATGCAAATCTGGTTAAAACAAACAATTTATATCAAATACTTTATATAGGGTGAATCACTACGTCGATATACTTTATTTGTCTACACTTTCCAAAAATTATATTATTCTCACACGAAAAGGACTTCTTCATTTTTTTATCACTTTGCCATGCAAAGA
Organism: Mantis religiosa; assembly: GCA_030765055.1. Taxonomy (NCBI): domain Eukaryota; kingdom Metazoa; phylum Arthropoda; class Insecta; order Mantodea; family Mantidae; genus Mantis; species Mantis religiosa. The sequence goes on from CM060960.1 coordinate 33,011,247, forward strand.
GAACTGAAATTCAAAAGCGTTGCATAGCAATCAGTTTTAAAACATATGACTATCATTTAAAGTCTACCGTGTTCCCGAAAAATTCTGTTCCGACCGCGTCTTGCCGCTCACAGATGGCTCCACCTGTAATATCTTGCCGTGGTGAAGAAAATTGGTAATTATTTACAAAGCTTTAAAACGAACTCTATTTGTACTGTTGCATATACCTTAGGTTTATTTGAGTTTTATATGGTAAAAATAAAAATTAATTAGACTGCATTTTAACAGGAATTTTATCGAAGAAATAATTCTGTGGGGGGAAAAAAGTCTTCTAAGTTAAGTATATAACCTACAACTTTTTTGATTTCCTCTATGAGATAGTTGTAAATAGCGATTTATTTGGCAGGACTGTTTGTTCTATAAACTGTGGAAGTGTTTCCCAACTTAGCACTTATCAACATTGTGGGATAGCAGACTAACTAATAATCGAACTCGAAATTAAATTATAAAGAGTATTATTTACGTTGCGCGTAGCTGCTTATGGATGCATTCCTTTTAGTTTACTCAAATTATCGTCCAATTTCATATCATTAGTACTTATGCATGCAAAATATTTCACTGCGTAAACTGATGGAAAGACTTATTCTAAATAGACTAAGGACTATCTTGAATCGTCACAATATCGTCAGAGCGGAGCCTTTCAGCTGTCACTCTCAGCCATTCACTCAACACCAACTACTTCTGGTTGATGAAGTTTACACAGCCTTTAACAGGAAACAGTTCGCTTCAGCACTTCTCCTAGACATCACCAGAGCATTTGACAGGTATGGCACGAAGGCTTACTCTTCCGTCTCATCACCTAACAAACCCCTTCCTACTTAATACATCTCATTCACTCCTACCTCACTGACAGAACCTTTGCTGTCTCCCAAGAAGGAATCTTATCCTCATCCCATCCCATCAGAGCTGGCGTAGTGTCCTGGCACCCACTGTCTTCAATCTATACATGAACACCCTGCCACGCTGCTCGCTGTATCTCTTTTCTGACGACACAACTGTCATCTCAACCTGTGTGCTCGCAGGATTCAACAATATTCCGACCTCTTCACCACCTGCGTCAAACGTTGGCGCCTGCGTGTCCACCCACATAAGAGCCAGGCCATCACCTTCTCTCGAGGAGGAATAGCGGACCTACCAATTCGCCCAGCTGGTGAGGACGTCCATTGGAAAGCTTATGTTATGTATCTTGGTGTTCCACTCGACCTCCAATTGACGTGGAGGAACCACATTACATATGTGGCTAATAAAGTTAACATAAGAATGGGTATGCCCTAACCTCTCTATAACCGACGATTGGTGATGTCTCTGCCTACAAAACTGCTCCTGTATAAGCAAGTACTCCAACCAGCCATCACATACGCCAGTGAAATATGGGGAGTAGCAGCCAAGTCTCACATGCACCGCCTTGAAATTCTACAATCCCGATTTCTCCGCATTGCCATAGACTCCCCTTGGTACATGCCCTATCTAGTTATCCGACAAGACCTACGTTTCCCCACAATAACAGACTACATTCATACCCTTTCACGTTCCTTTTATCAACACTTCTCCCACAACTTCAACTCCCTCATCCGCGGTCTAGGTGAGTACAACATCGATCCTGTAGAGCGCTACAAACGTCCGAGACTGCTTCTAGGCACATAAAATAATACATCAGATGGCTTATATATAACTCCAACCTCATTTTCTTTCCTTACTAAACACTCCACTGCCACTAGAGGGCCTAGCCCTGATCTGGCATGAGACCAAAGGTCTGAAATTCAGATCTTCTATGTCCAAAAGTTTATACCTTAGGTTTATGCAATATAAAAGGTACGTCCAGAAAGTAAGTTCTGCTCTTAATAGAATTAAATTGTGTACAGATACCGAAAAATTGTTTATTGCACAAAATTCTACAACTCTTAAACTACTTTTCCACATTACTGCCGAAATTTTGCAGCAATATCTCATAGCGAGGCACAAGTTACTGTATAACTTCTTCATAGAAGTTTGTTGCCTGTGTCTTCAACCAGTTGGAAGCAGTTTCCTTCAGCTCTTCGTCATTGTTGAAGTGTGGATCACCAAGGAAAGATTTGAGATGCAAAAACATATGAAAGTCGCTAGGAGCGAGGTCAGGGCTGTACGGGGATTGGTCAAACACGTCCCAGCCAAACCCCTCTTTTATGTTTTTCGTTGCATTTGCAGTGTGTTGTCGTGCGTTGTCGTGAAGAAACGCAACATTCTTTGACAGCATTCCTCGGCACTTATTCTGTATTGCGCGGTGCAATTTCCTAAGTGTCTCACAATAAACATCAAATATCTTAGCCTATATACGGCTAGTGTGGAGAAATAATTAATTTCCATCAATTAACTAAAATAATAAGAGTTAAATGATGAAGCCTGGGACTCAAGTATTTACCATATTAAGTCGCCACAAACGGTGTATCTCGGATGCGAGAGCCCCTAGTGGTCTACTGGGGAAATATACGAGTCAACTGGAGAATTTAATGTCAGGACGGCACGTTGGCCATGGTAGCTCAAAGGTTAAGAGCGACTGGACGGAAACCAGGAGATCTGTGGTTCAAATCCCGACCATGGCATTGAATTTTTCATGTTGACTATATCCATCAAATATCTGCTTTCATTGTTTGACCACGCGGTAAGATATCAATTCGAGCCCCTCCTTGCTGGGGAGTTGCTCGGATTGGGTTGAACTCGAGGGGACAGTGGTTCCCGATACCCGTAGGAGATCAGGTACGTCTCCGGACGGGGTTGAGGTAAGCCATTAATATTCCCGCGTACTAGCTTGCATAGCTAGTAGAAGAAATACTAGCGGCCCTACCGAGGTTGTTCGGTAGCCTTCCTATTTTGGTGTTGGCGCGCGTAAGTGGCGTATCCACTTCTGTCCCGTCTTGATTCCACATGGCCAGATGGTTGGCTTAGTAAATCGTTAGGTCTTGCCCTATGGAAAGCCCCACGTAGGCGCCGGGTGCCCTTTTGGGACAGCTCGTTAACTCCCTGTTCCAAGGAGGATCGGGTCCTTGTCCTACGGCTCCAGGACTAAAGGGAGTAGAACCTCTGGCGTTAATGTCCCAGAGCACTACCGTCGAGCCCCTCCCGTCAGGGAGTTGTTCGGGTTGGGTTGGACTCGAGGGGCAGTGTGTTCCCGACACACACGGGGAATTGGGTACCTCCGGCCAGGCTACGGCCACCCGGAGGGGGTAGAGGGTTGCCTCATAAATCCCGGGTACTAGCCTGCAGAGCTAGTAGAAGGTGTGCTAAATCACCAGGCGGCCCTACCGAGGTAGGGTAGTCTTCCCTGCGGGGTTGACGCGCGTAAGTGGCGTATCCACTTCCACCCGTCTTGACGTTGTAGTCGATGGGGGGGGAGCTTTCTAGACACAAGGTATTGCCCCATGAAGATACCCCCGGAGTCTTCCATCGCTCCTCGGTAGAACGAGGCCCGGGTCCTTGGTCCCACGGATCCAGAACTAATGGGAGTAGAACCTCTGTCATTAACATGTCCCAGAGCACTCTGCACATCATTTTTCGAGGTGTCAAGATTTGTTTCGGCTTAACCTTTGCTGGGGATGAGGTGTGCCTCCATTCCATTGATTGACAGTTACTTTCAGGGGTGTCGTAAGAAACCCAAGTTTCATCTCCTGTCCATACCAGGTCAAAAACTGAAGTGCACTACCCATCCGTTTTGTTTTGAGTTGCTCAGTAAGAATCTTTGGTACCCATCGTTAGCAAAGTTTATGAAATTTCAGTTTTTCGTTAACAATTTCATGAACTAGTGATCGTGAGATTTGGGGAAAGGTACAGTTCTGTCTCCTAATAAACTAATTTATTGTTTTTTACATTCTCTACTATATACTTACACTAAATAGATGAAGTATTGTATCCCACCGAAAATTTGATAAAATATTTCACATGAAACACTCGTTTTGAGATTCCCTAATTAAAAATGGAAGCATAACAGGCCCGTGTATGAACAGCATAACAAAACGAAAATTAAGTGAAATGCCAGCTTGGAATTTAAAATTCTCCATGGATCCGATACGAAAGTTTTCAAAAGCCATCACCATATCTCAAACTACCTATCTTTTACATAAAAAAATGGTTTTCTAAAAAATAGCTCTAAGGATTCTGATTACAATATACATTTTATATATGTTTACAAAAAATTAAATTCATATCTTGAAAGTATTGGGAGTTCCCCTAATTCTGGATGATTATGCTACATTTAATACGCCATAAGAGTCAAATGCTTAGTGCAGAAAAAATACAAACCCGGTTAAAACATACAATATATATATCAAATATTTTATATAGGGTGAACCACTCCGTCATTATTCCTTATTTGTCTACACTTTCCAAAACTTATATTATTCTCACACGAAAAGTAGTTCTTCATTTTTTTATCACTTTGCCCTGCAAAGAGAACTGAAATTCAAAAGCATTGCATAGCAATCAGTTTTAAAACATATGGCTATCATTTAAAGTCTACTGTGTTCCCGAAAAATTCTGTTCCGACCGCGTCTTTCCGCTCACAGATGGCTCCACCTGTAATACCTTGCCGTGGTGAGGAAAATTGGTAATTATTTACAAAGCTTTAAAACGAACTCTATTTGTACTGTTGCATATACCTTAGGTTTATTTGAGTTTTATATGGTAAAAATAAAAATTAATTATACTGCATTTTAACAGGAATTTGATCGAAGAAATAATTTTTTGTGGGAAAAAAAGTCTTCTAAGTTAAGTATATAACCTACTACTTTTTTGATTTCCTCTATGAGATAGTTGTAAATAGCGATTTATTTGGCAGGACTGATTGTTCTATAAACTGTGGAAGTGTTTCCCAACTTACACTTATCAACATTGTGGGATAGCAGCATGACTAATAGTCGAACTCGACATTAAATTATAAAAAGTATTTTTCACGTTGCGCGTAGCTGCTTATGAATGCAATCCTTCTAGTTTGCTCAAATTCACGTACAATTTCATACAATTTCATAATTAGTACTTATGCATGCAAAATATTTGACTGCGTAAACTGATGGAAAAACTTATTCTAAATAGACTAAGGACTATCTTGAATCGTCACAATATCGTCAGAGCGGAGCCTTTCAGCTTTCACTCTCAGCATTTCACTCAACACCAATTACTTCTGGTCGATGAAGTTTACACAGCCTTTATCAGGAAGCAGTTCATTTCAGCACTACTCCTAGACAGGCCGCGCAGTGGCTCAGTGGTTAGACCGCTTGGCTCTCACCAAGACGGCCCGGGTTCGATCCCAGGCGACCGCAAAGTGAGATTTGTGGTGGACAACACGGCGCTTGGGCGGGTTTTCTCCGGGATCTCCGGTTTCCCCCGTCATCTCATTCCACCGGTGCTCCATCTTCATCTCATGTATCATCAGTGTCATCGCCTGCGGTGCCGTATGTAGTAAAAGCGGGCGTTAAACACTACACATTTTCATTTTTACTCCTAGACATCACCAGAGCATTTGACAGGTATGGCACGAAGGCTTACTCTTCCGTCTCATCACCTAACAAACCCCTTCCTACTTAATACATCTCATTCACTCCTACCTCACTGACAGAACCTTTGCTGTCACCCAAGACGAAATCTTGTCCTCATCCCATCCCATCAGAGCTGGCATTCCCCAAGGTAGTGTCCTGGCACCCACTGTCTTCAATCTATACATCAACACCCTGCCACGCTGCTCGCTGTATCTCTTTTCTGACAACACAACTGTCATCTCAACCTGTGTGCTCGCAGGATACAACAATATTCCGACCTCTTCACCACCTGCTTAAAACGTTGGCGCCTACGTATCCACCCACATAAGAGCCAGGCCATCACCTTCTCTCGAAGACGAATAGCGGACCTACCAATTTGTCTAGTTTGTGAGGACGTCCATTGGAAAGCTTATTTAAGTATCTTGGTGTTCCACTCGACATCCAATTGACGTGGAGAGACCACACTACACATGTGGCTATTAAAGTTAGCAAAAGAATGGGTATGCCCTACTCTCTCTATAACCAACGATCGGTTATGTCTCTGCCTAAGACACTGCTCCTGTGGAAGCAAGTGCTCCAACCAGCCATCACATATGCCAGTGAAATATGGGGAGTAGCAGCCAAGTCTCACCTACACCTGCTTGAAATTCTACAATCCCGATTCCTCCGCATTGACATAGACTCCCCTTGGTACATTCCCAATCTAGTTATCCGACAAGACTTACGTATTCCCACAATAACAGACTACATCCATACCCTTTCACGCTTCTTCTATCAAAACCTCTCCCACAACTTCAACTCCCTCATCCGTGGTCTAGGTGAGTACGACATTGATCCTGGAGAGCGCTACAAACGCCCGAGACTGCTTCTAGGCACATAAAATAACACATCAGATGGCATATACATAACTCCAACCTCATCTTCTGCCGTATATATAACTATTATATTATATATAACTCCAACCTCATTTTCCTTCCTTACAAAACACTCCACTGCCAGTAGAGGCCCTGATCTGGCATGAGACCGAAGGTCTGACATTCAGATCTTCAATGTCCTAAAGTTTGTACCTTAAGTTTAAACAAAATCCGAGGTACGACCAGAAAGTAAGTTCTGCTCGTAATAAAATTAAATTGCGTACAGATACAACTCTTAAACTACTTTTCCACATTACTGCCGATATTTTGCAGCAATTTCTCATAGCGAGGCACAAGATACTGTATACCTTCTTCATAGAAGTTTGCCGCCTGTGTCTTCAAACAGTTGGAAACAGTTTCTTTCAGCTCTTCGTCATTGTTGAAGTGTTGACCACCAAGGAAAGATTTGAGATGCAAAAAGAGATGAAAGTTGTTCGGAGCGAAGTCAGGGCTGTACGGGGATTGTTCAAAGACGTCCCAGTCAAATCCCTGTTGGACGCTTTTCGTCGCATTTGCAGTGTGTTGTTGTGAAGAAGCACAACACCCTTTGACAACATTCCTCGGCGCTTATTCTGTATTGCGCGGCGCAATTTCCTAAGCGTCTCACAATAATCATTCTCTTTCATTGTTTGACCACGCGGTAAGAAATCAATTCGAGCCCCTCCCTGCTGGGGAGTTGCTCGGATTGGGTTGAACTCGAGGGGACAGTGGTTCCCGATACCCGCTGATCAGGTACGTCTCCGGACGGGGTTGAGGGAAGCCATTTATATTCCCGTGTACTAGCCAGCATAGCTAGTAGAAGGTGTGCTAGATCACCAGGTGGCCCCACCGAGGTTTTCGGTAGTCTTCCTTGCGGTGTTGACGCGCGTAAGTGGCGTATCCACTTCCACCATTCTTGACGTTGTAGTCGATGGGGTGGGGCTTTCTAGACACAAGATATTGCCCCATGGAAAACACTCCGGAGTTTTCCATCGCTCCTGGGTAGAAAGAGGCACGGATCCTTGGTCCTACGGGTCCAGGACTGATGGGAGTAGAACCTCTGTCATTAAGATGTCTCAGAGCACTGTGCACATCATTTTTCGAAGTGTCAAGATTTGTTTCGGCTTAACCATTGCTGGGGATGAGGTGTGCCTTCATTCCACTGATTGACAGTTACTTTCAGTGGTGTCGTAAGAAACCCAAGTTTCATCTCCTGTCCATAACAGGTCAAAAACTGAAGTGCACTACCCATCCGTTTTGTTTTGAGTTGCTCAGTAAGAATCTTTGGTACCCAACCTGAGCAAAGTCTATGAAATTTCAGTTTTTCGATAAAAATTTCATGAACTAGTGATCGTGAGATTTGGGGAAAGGTACAGTCTCGTAATAAACTTATTTATTGTTTTTTACATTCTCTACTATATACTTATACTAAATAGATGAATAATTGTATCCCACCGAAAATTTGAGAAAATATTTCACATGAAACACTCGTTTTGAGATTCCCGAATTAAAAATGGAAGCGTAACAGGCACGTGTATGAACATCATAACAAACCGAAAATTAAGTGAAATGCCAGCTTGGCATTTGAAATTCTCCATGGATCCGATACGAAGGTTTCCAAAAACCATCACCATATCTCAAACTACCTATATTTTACACAGAAAATTGATTTTCTAAAAAATAGCTCTAAGGATTCTGATTTTAATATACATTTTATATATTTTCACGATAAATTAAATTCATATCTTGAAAGTATTGGGAGTTCCCCTAATTCTGGATGAATATGCTACATTTAATACGCCATAAGAGTCAAATGCTTAGTGCAGAAAAAATACAAACCTGGTTAAAACAAACAATTTATATCAAATACTTTATATAGGGTGAATCACTTCGTAGATATTCTTTATTTGTCTATACTTTCCAAAACTTATATTATTCTCACACGAAAAGTAGTTATTCATTTTTTTATCTCTTTGCATAGCAAAGAGAACTGAAATTGAAAGGCGTTGCAGAGCAACCAGTTTTAAAACATATGACTATCATTTAAAGTCTACTGTGTTCCAGGAAAATTCTGTTCCGACTGCGTCTTGCCGCTCACAGATGGCTGCACCTGTAATATCTTGCCGTGGTGAAGAAAATTGGCAATTATTTACAAAGTTTTAGATCGAACTCTATTTGTACTGTTGCATATTCCTTAGGTTTATTTGAGTTTTATATAGTGACAATAAAAATTAATCAGAATGCATTTTAACAGGAATTTGACCTAAGAAATAATTCTGTGTGGGAATGACAGTCATCTAATTTATGTATATAACATACAATTTTCTCCGTTTTTCTCTATGAGATAGTTGTATATTCTGGAGGATTTTATAGAAGGACTGTTTGTTCTATACACTATGGAAGTGGTTCCCATGTTAGTACTTATCAACTGTGTGGGATAGCAGTATGACTAATAATCGAACTCGAAATTAAATTATAAAATATATTACTCACGTTGCGCAGCTGCATATAGATGCATTCCTGTTACTTTACTCAAATGATCGTATAATTTAATATCATAAGTACTTATGCATGCATAATATTTGACTGCGTAAACTGATGGAAAAACTTATACTAAATAGAATAAGAAGTATCTTGAATCGCCACAATATTGCCAGAGCGGAGCCTTTGAGCTTTCGCTCTCAGAATTTCACTCAACACCAACTACTTCTGGTCGATGAAGTTTACACAGCCTTTAACAGGAAACAGTTCGTTTCAGCACTACTCCTAGACATCACCAGAGCATTTGACAGCGTATGGCACGAAGGCTTACTCTTCCGTCTCATCACCTACCAAACTCCTTCCTACTTAATACATCTCATTCACTCCTACCTCACTGACAGAACCTTTGCTGTCTCCCAAGACGGAATCTTATCCTCATCCCATCCCATCAGAGCTGGCGTTCCCCAAGGTAGTGTCCTGGCACCCACTCTCTTCCTTCTATGCATCAAGACCCTGCCACGCTGCTCGCTGTATCTCTTTTCTGACGACACAAGTGGCGTATCCACTTCCACCCATCTTGACGTTGTAGTCGATGGGGGGGGGCTTTCTAGACACAAGGTATTGCCCCATGGAAAGACCCCCGGAGTTTTCCATCGCTCCTGGGTAGAAGGAGGCCCGGTCCTTGGTCCTACAGGTCCAGGACTAATGGAAGTAGAACCTCTGTCATTAACATATCCCATTATGATCGTTCTTTATTGAACAGCCCTGGTACTACAAGAAATTTCATAATATGAATATTACAGGTTTGTGAATGTACTATGCTCCCAGTGCTCATTTACATGGTTATAGTTCTAAAAATTCATTAACCGTATAAAAACAGTGTGCATGCAAACATTTCTTAACCTTATTCTTTAAGTGTTTTAATGATGCGGCTTGTTTAAATGAATTTGGAAGTTTATTATATAACATTATCACTTTGTAGTTAAAGCTTCCTTCATAAAGTCTCGTTTGGTGTGCTCGAATTGCCAGTTTATCCTTGTTACGAGTGTGGAGGTAATGTACATCAGCATTTACTTGATGATGATTTATATTTGTATGAACATTTGTGGATGTTATGGCTCTCGAAAGGGGACACATTATTATTCGTCTACCTCCGTATAACTGTGATCTGAATGTAATTGAGCTGGCGTGGACAAAGCTAAGGAATGCTTTCAGATTATGCAACGTTACTTGTGATATCTTCGCTTATCTTACACGCTATTTTGCTGAACTGTGTTTTTCAAGGTTGACCACACTGCAGAAACAAAAGAGCGTTAGCTGTCGCTTCTTCCCGTCTGCCCGCACCACACCGTAAATCCAGCGCTCAACTTATCTTGCGCGTACTGTGCACCCGTTTGTGATTTAAAACAATGCAAGTAAGCGGTGGACCGTCAACACGTCCCGTTACAGAGCCCGACATCGATAAATTGATAGCTAAGAAGAATAAGAACTCCACTTAAATTATTAAGTAATAATTATTAACATGTAGCTATAAAACTATAAAACACAATGGTATTCAATACACATTACGCACATAAAAATAAGAACAGATAGTTTAACAAACCGCTACTGAATCTTCCGCCGACTCTTCCTCACCCCAATATCTATTACGTCATCTGCGGAGGTTAACTACAGTCTTGATTTTTAAAAGAAGATACGTGGAGGTCATCAGGCAAGGGACGCGAAGGGAAGGTCGAGGGGTGAAGGTCGTTGCTATGGTAATGCAAACAAATGTTGCCAGATTGGATGCACTGGTGAATCATCACATACTCCTCAGCTCAGTTATCGCTAGTTGTATGCGGCAAACAGAGTTTGCCTAGTTGCGCTGTGTATTGTTAGCCTACTTTGTGAAAACACAATTAAAATACTGTCACCCGAACTTTGGAACACCCTATAGAACCAGCTGACGGCAGCAGCGGGAGACGGAGGCGCTCGGACACGCCCCTTCGTTTGTCTTATAGCGGTAACGTGGGGTGGCTGGGGAAAAAAACATTACCGTGCCGACTCTTTCCGCTGCCCTTGATTTCTCGAACTTACGGGATATTTCATCTAATCCAGAACATTCTCGATCGGCCAGCTGACCCTATATAAGCAACACGCCGGGCTGGAGGAGAGTCAGTCAGTCAGTGCTTGAAGTGCTAGTGTACGACGAGAAGGCTGTGTGAGTGCATCGGAGGATTGTACGTAATTACGAGTGCAAGTGAAATTGTAACGGACGAACTGGTGAATCGTAATTGTGTGCATTACGTAATTCTGTGTAATTGGCAAGAGTTTAACTGTAAATCGGTGGAAATAAAGAACATTTTTGAGTGGTGCAATTGGACTTTTCATTTCACGAACCCACAAAGTCACAATACGTTTTTATGGAAGCAAGACGTAGTGGCGGTAGGATGAGAGGTGGACCGAGGAATCATGGCCGAAGGTAAAGATCAGATTACGGTCGGGTTGTTACATTGCATAGCTAAGCTAGAGAATTTGTCTGTTCTCTTAGAGAATTCTTCCAACAGGATGACGAGAGTTTGCTCCTTATCAATTAACAGCTTATTCCTTTTAGTCAGGAGCAGCTCTGGGAGGAAGTCCAGGGCCTAGGAGAGGCCGTTCGCGTTCTCCATTCGAAGTTCCTGGTCGTAATGGCCAAACTGACCAACTTGGAGGAACTTCTTACAGAGCTCATGACTTCATCTGCGGAACAAGCTACAGCACACATAAATCTCAGCACAGAGCTTGTAGAGTTACGAGAAGACATACAGAAGAAGCATGAATTCTCAATGAAACATCGCAACACATACACTCATGCTCCGGAGACTCATCAAGGAGGAAGTGACAGTCCTCCAGACGATGTTCGACGGACCCAACACCAGAGGTCGACACCAACCGCCGCAGCGACCCTACACTCGTCAATAACCTTAATTCCTTATTCACTTCCAAACAAGACCGCTCACTACTCCCTGACATATTACACAGAATCTTGTTACACCTCCACTCCTAATAAGCAAGGGCGTAAGCAGGGCCTTGGTCATGTTTACGTCCTGCCGCATTCCTCACCTTGGACCAGGCCTCGGCCTGGCCAATATATCCCTTCCTTGAATCCGCAGGTGCTACAGCGGTACTGCCACAACACCACTCCTGAATACTCACCGGTGGAGGTTTTTTAGTGGGTAGGGCTGGCGGTTCGATTCCCCAGAGGAATCCCACACATCAATCCCAGGGTAAGTGCGTAACATGCATTTTTCCTCCACTGCACTTCAACGAATTCCTGTGGGTCAAAATTCCGGCATATCGGCGGCGTTGACATGAACATGTCAATTAACAAAGTCGTTAATAATAGTATATTGGGATAATAATGTATACGGAACGAGGAAAAGTTTGAAAAGCGAGGCGCTTGCACCGAGTTCTTTCAATTCTCGAGATTCCATTATGTGCTTACCACATGTGTGTGTCTCACATTTATTTTTTGCACTATGTGTATTTATATCAATCTGAATTTTAGTATTTAAGATATTAGCTGAAATACTAATAAATATAATTGAAGATAAATGTTAGATTTTAGAACGTGCATTGCTGTGTTTCTATGGAGAAGTACTTACCGCACTAGTGCAGGAATGACAACTTGCGATGCATAGCAACAATAACGATATGTATGGAATATTAGTTACTTAGTACAAAAATTATTTAAAAGAACTCACACATGTGAAGACACTACAACTCAGTGAATGTGTGAACAACTTCTTTCTGTTTTTAAAATAGGCTAATACAGATTATCTATGCATATTTTTGTTGAGGTGAGATAACTCGAAACCTTGTTTATGTTTCGAGTGTTGAGAGGATAAAGAAACTGGTTGGCAACATTGCAGTACACACGTGGAGAAACAGATGACTTTCACGTAGGAGGGAGAAAAGGTAACCATCCTGCTTCCCCTAAATGACACCTCTGATCTAGTCTGTTCAGTCCTCACTATGAGGTAAAAACCTTTCATATTTACGTGACAAATGGGGCTTTGTGAAATTTTTCAAAATATTGATCCAGTTCACCCACGCTTACTTTACACTATTTAATAAGAAATGCACAGATAGAATTTAATGAATGCATTTTACACTACATCTTTCTGGGATGTAATACGAAGGCGTTCAATAAAGAATGATCATAATTCTTTACAGTCATAATTTTTCGCACTAAAATTCAATCTTATTATATTCTGTTAGCTTAATGTGAAACAAACACGCCGTAGTAGTTTCATTGTTGGTACTCCTGGTTCCCGCCTTTGAGAACGAGGCAAGTTCAGACATGTTCAGTATCGCCTACCGCTGCAATGGAGGTAACATGCAGTTAAAGTTGATGTTAGAGGAAAATCCGGAGTTTCTATCAAACGTAATCACTGCTGATGAAACTTGGCTACATCAATTTGATCCTGAGAGCAAACAGCAAAGCTCAGTGTGGAAATCTCCTTCATCACCAACCCCCAAAAACAGCAAAAGTGGTTACTTCTGCTGGGAAAGTTATGATCAACTCATTCTTTAATATTTATGGAATGGTTTATCAGCATGTTGTACCTGCACACACATCAGTAACTGGACAATACTACAGGGATGTCCTGAAAACATTGCAAGTCCATATCAGGCGCAGAAGACCACATTTCCACGAAGCAGGCTGGATGCTGCACAACGATAATGCGCGGCTGCATATTGCCAATGTTGTTGCTGAATATCTTGCAAAAATTAACGTGAAATGCATCCCTCACCCTCCCTATAGTCCAGATTTAGCCCCATGTGACTCTTTTCTATTCCCTAACTTGAAGAAACGCCTTCGTGGGGGCATTATCCATCATCAGAAGCAGTGGTGAAGGCTGTGGAGGCGATTTTGAAGTATCTCTCAAAAATTGTTTCTAGCATATTTTGAAGACTGGCAGAAACGCTGGGACAAATGTATCGCATTCAGAGGAGACTATTTTGAGAAGGACCATCAAAATTATGAGGATGAGTAAAGGTACGTTGTCAAAAAAAAAAAAAAAAAAAAAAAAAAAAAAATAATAATAATAATAATAATAATAATAATAATAATAATAATAATAATAATAATAATAATAATAATAAAATAATAATAATAATAATAATAATAATAATAATAATAATAATAATAATAATAATAATAATAATAATAATAATAATAATAATAATAATAATAATAATAATAATAATAATAATAATAATAATAATAATAATAATAATAATAATAATAATAATAATAATAATAATAATAATAATAATAATAATAATAATAATAATAATAATAATAATAATAATAATAATAATAATAATAATAATAATAATAATAATAATAATAATAATAATAATAATAATAATAATAATAATAATAATAATAATAATAATAATAATAATAATAATAATAATAATAATAATAATAATAATAATAATAATAATAATAATAATAATAATAATAATAATAATAATAAAATGTTTAAAGTTGCTGCAAGATTTTTGTGTTATCTAAGTGACACTTCGGAAATATTTTTCCCACTAAAGCTAGCTTTAATATTATTAAATTAAAGCAAATATGTTACGCCTTTGTGCTGGTCTCCGAAATCCAGAATTAAACATTTCTTGAACCAAAACTAGCAAACGTATTTTATAGCTCAATAAAAAGTTCTGAAATGTTTATTTAAGTTTTTATAAATTCCACTGTGGGCAAAATATTTTGTATAATAATTTTAAAACGTGTTTTAAGACGCCTAATTTAGAAACTAATGTAAGTGCAGCAGATTTTGCTACCACGCCTCTTTATTCACGCATAAAATATAATAAACATATAGAACACTCGTTGGAAAATGCCTTTAAAGCAAAACTGATTAACACAGTCCCTTTAACATTTGTTCAAACCTGCCAGAAACTGTGTGTAAAGGTTGGAATACACAATGTTAATACATACGTGCTCGATGTTGTAGAGGAGAGGAAAGTGACCCAGTCCCGGTGTGATCTCCTGACTAACTGAACTCTGCCGAACAAGTGTCAGACACCTGATGACGAAGAGGTCAAACCAAGCTTCAGGCAAGACAAGAGAGGCAGGAAAACTGACCCACAAATCATAGTGTTCTCCAGTTTGTATCTCGAGAATGACTGAACCGGTTGTCTTGAATATGGTGGCACAGTGGTCCTGGGTCGAGCCCTGGCGACTAACCACTCCGTCCTATGGGTTTCCCTGATTTATCTGTGGCTTCTCTGTGATTCCTGTTCTAGTAAGATGTTCCTGTACTTAATTTTCTTCAGTTAATGGGATCAAGTGATTATGTTAGGCATATTGCGGCATTGGATGACGTGAGGGCTGTTCAATAAAGAATGGTCACAATTTTTTTTTTTTTTTTTTTGACAACGTACGTTTACTCATCCTCATAATTTTGACGGTCCTTCTCAAAATAGTCTCCCCTGAATGCGATGCACTTGTCCCAGCGTTTCTGCCAGTCTTCAAAGACATGCTAGAAACCATTTTTGAGATATCCTTCAAAATCTCCTCCGCAGCCTTCACCACTGCTTCTGATGATGGATAATGCCTCCCACGAAGGCGTTCTTCAAGTTAGGGAATATAATAAAGTCACATGGGGCTAAACCCGGACAATAGGGAGGGTGAGGTATGCACTTCACGATGATTTTTGCAAGATATTCAGCAACAATATTGGCAATATGCAGCCGTGCATTATCGTGGTGCAGCATCCAGTATGCTTCACGGAAATGTGGTCTTTTGGCCTGATATGGACTTGCAATGTTTTCAGCACATCCCTGTAGTATTGTCCAGCTACTGATGTGTGTGCAGGTACAACATGCTGATAAATAATTCCATGAATATCAAAGAATGAGATGACCATGACTTTCCCAGCAGAAGCAACTACTTTTGCTTTTTTTGGGGGTTGGTGATGGAGGAGATTTCCACACTGAGCTTTGCTGTTTGCTCTCAGGATCAAAATGATGTAGCCAAGTTTCATCAGCAGTCATTACGTTTGAAAGAAACACCGGATCTTCCTCTAACATCAACTCTAACTGTAGGTTACCTCCATTGCAGTGGTAGGCGATACTGAACATGTCTGAACCTGCCTTGTTCTCACAGGCGGCAACCAGGAGTACCAACAATGAAACTACTACGGCGTCTTTGTTTCACATTAAGCTAACAGAATATAATAAGATTGAATTTTAGTGCGAAAAATTATGACCTAAAAAAATTATGATCATTCTTTATTGAACAGCCCACGGACGTTCTGTAAAGGTTTCTTTCTCGTGTGGACCACACGAAGGGAGTATTACTAGAGGTTAAGGGCTTTTGGCTTGGCTGAGAACGGCTTTAGATGTTTCCAACTGGCAATATTAGGCACCTCGTTCCTGTTTCCGCCAATCGAATTCCATATCTGGACGCTCTTCGATTCTCTACCGTCATCTCTCCCTCCTGGGATCCACGAGAGAAGCACTTGCGTGTTCTGGCCCGAAAGCGAAGGTTAGTTCAATATCGGAGCTATTGTCGCCTTAGGTAGAAATACTATTCCATTCCACCCAAATATTTATAAGTTGATAGAAAATGCATGTTTTGAGTTCCCCAAAATCCAGAAAGTCATTTTATAAAAAGACCACGCTCGTGTGTCTTACTCTAAAAAGATCATTTCACCCATTCCATCCATCGTCCGATATGACTTAACGTTGGAGGACGTAAATTACAAAAAAATTCATCCGTGATTCACTTGGTAGTTTCAAGTTTGATCCAGATCGACAGGTTCTCAGCACTGCATGGCAGGGTAAAAGGATAATCTCTGTAAATTTTGGTTCCAACGGTGCACGTCTTCGTCTTCTAAGCCTCACCGAGCGGGATGGCTCAGGTGGTTTCGCCCGCATTAGGGAGGTCCGGGTTTGATTCCCGTGGCCGATCTACCTGACCCGTGGATTTTTTCGGGGGGTTTCCCGGTCACTAGGCGAATGCTGGGTAGGTTAATTCATCCCCCGAATTTCCTGTCACTTCATTTCATCTCCATTATAATTTCACATCATCTCTCATCTGGTGGTCTCTTTCAGGGTAGAAGTGTCGGCGGGTGTCTCGGCGGTGCATGGCAGGATGATATACTCTGAGGAGAACTACTTCCTCCTCCGGTAGGTCGGTTGCCAGTCTCCGCTCCTCGTAGCATGCCATTTCGGGACCGCCAGCCAGGGACCATTAGGGCTCGGCTGCTGGCCTCGCCGTCCCGCAGTAGGGGAGCGTGTTTGTTGTCCTGGCTTGTCAGGGGAAGTCTCTATCCAATTAAACTTTAGGGACCCTGCCCTCTGTACTGTCGTGGCTCCTTGGTTCGGCCGCCATATGTCTCCTTCCTCCCGGGGGTGCCCCACTTGGTGGCATAGGAACAATGGGCCGAATCCCCTCCATAATGAAATCCTAATCATTTCAATCCTCCTAGGTTTATGTACCTATTTCTAGCTGGGGTGCTGGATACTAAATGCCACCCGGGAGCTTCAATCTGGAACAGTTACGGACCCCACTCTCTATTGTTGGGGCTCCTGGATCGGCCGTCCTCTGTCACTCCTTCCTCCTTATGAGGAACAGGTGCAAAAGGTCACATGGTCAAGGCCTTAAAGTCTGTATTCAGACCTTAAATATTAACATAATGTTAGTGTAGGGAAAGCTACATTGTCATATGAATCGAGATAAGATAGTGGTTAAGACTTTTTCCTTTATTTCTGTCCGGTGCACTGCGGTTTCTCTTCCGGACATGACTTGTTCGTATGTCTCCTTAATCGACTTTATACCACATGCTGCCATACTGTAACGTCACTAGCTTTTATCACGTGACCACAGGTAGCATTTTCAAAATAGCAGACTATGCCGTCATTGAATTCTTTAAAGATAAAAAATCTGTTGCTGAAATTCACTTCAGAGTTATGGCTGCAAAGCTAGGAGATGGGTGAAGTATTTCTCTACAGTGAGACATAGTGATCACCCTCGAACTGCCTCCACGGAACGTAACAAGGGAATAATTAAACTAATTAGAGGTGTGTCACTGTTAATTACATATTCTAATTTCATGTCCATTTATTTCTATTTATTTCTTATTTAATTTCACTCTTCATCCTACTGGCTATTTCGGAGTTCCAAGTCTGGACGGGAGTTTCTGAGTGCACGACAGGACATTTTCTCTCCATAAATGCTCATCCTACGGATCTGGGAATGTCTCTGAGTCCTGGGGCTACAAAGGCATATGAAAGCTGCCATTGGAGAGCTCGTATCTTGCCCTGTGCCGTTCTGCCACCCTTATTATCACCTACCTCACCCTTCCCTCCTACCGTGGGATGGTGCCTCGCCAGGGACAAAAGATTTGATTGTTTCAGGTGTTATGCGGCCCCCCCCCGCAAGTGAATCTTCAACACTCCCATGTCAGTAGATTCTCTTTCATGTAAAATCACTCCTGTGGGACGAAATCTAGGCACACTGGCGACGCTGATAATTTCGTTAAAAAATATATATTGTCACCCGAACGTCGGAACACCCTATAGAGCGGGCAAGCAGGAGACGGTTGGCTTTAGCCACGCCCCCCTCGTTTGTCTTATAGCGGTAACAAGGGGTCGCTGGGGAAAAAAAACATCACTGCGCCGTCTCTTTCTGTTCCACCTGTGTTCTCGAACTTACGGGATATTTCATCTAATCTAGAACCTTCCAGATCGGCCCGCTGACCCTATATAAGCAACACGACGGGCAAGAGGAGTCAGTCAGTTCTTGGCGTAAGAATGCAGTGCTAGTGTACGACGAGAAGACTGTGTGAGTGCATCGGAGGATTGTACGTAATTACGAGTGCAAGTGAAATTGTAACGGACGAACTGGTGAATCGTAGTTGTGTGCATTACGTAACTCTGTGTAATTGGCAAGTGTTTAACTGTAAACCGGTGGAAATAAAGAACATTTTTGAGTGGTGCAATTGGACTTTTCATTTCACGAACCCACAAAGTCACAATATATTAAGTCAATTTTTCCTCTGAACATTACAGGAGTTTTACTACATAAGTACACGTACAAGACAGAGAAAGTAGAAATGGAATTTACATTTGCATTACAAATTAATAATAATAATAATAATAATAATAATAATAATAATAATAATAATAATAATAATAATAATAATAATAATAATAATAATAATAATAATAATAATAATAATAATAATAATAATAATAATAATAATAATAATAATAATAATAATAATAATAATAATAATAATAATAATAATAATAATAATAATAATAATAATAATAACAATAACAACAACAATAATAATAATAGTAATAGTAATAACAATAACAATAGTAATAACAATAACAATAATAACATTAATAATAATAATAATAATAATAATAATAATAATAATAATAATAATAATAATAATAATAATAATAATAATAATAATAATAATAATAATAATAATAATAATAATAATAATAATAATAATAATAATAATAATAATAATAATAATAATAATAATAATAATAATAATAATAATAATAATAATAATAATAATAATAATAATAATAATAATAATAATAATAATAATAATAATAATAATAATAATAATAATAATAATAATAATAATAATAATAATAATAATAATAATAATAATAATAATAATAATAATAATAATAATAATAATAATAATAATAATAATAATAATAATAATAATAATAATAATAATAATAATAATAATAATAATAATAATAATAATAATAATAATAATAATAATAATAATAATAATAATAATAATAATAATAATAATAATAATAATAATAATAATAATAATAATAATAATAATAATAATAATAATAATAATAATAATAATAATAATAATAATAATAATAATAATAATAATAATAATAATAATAATAATAATAATAATAATAATAATAATAATAATAATAATAATAATAATAATAATAATAATAATAATAATAATAATAATAATAATAATAATAATAATAATAAATATCATCACGCCTTGCCTTAAGGCAAGAACAAGGTATTTGAAAATTAGATGGAATTACAAATCTAGCTTAAATCCTACTGACATTCTTGAGACTTGGTAACAAATGAGGCACCAAAGGTCGTCGCTTTGGACGTGACCATCATTAATGATTATCGTGAAAACATTAGGCGTGCGACAGATGTTCAGCAATTAGCATCACATTTAAACAGAATGTTTCAAGGCACCGTAGCTTTATGGCTTTCTCCTGGACGCGGTAGACGAAGTGTATCTCTCGTAGGCTGCAGTGCGCCTTGTAATAAGATTATATTTATATTTAGATTGTATATTTATTGTGCATATTCCAACATTTTACAAATTACAACTTTGGGCTACATTTATTTATCTGTACCTTGTTGCTACCTTGACTTACATGACACCCTGGGAAGGTAGCTCTTAACCTCCATGCCTCCTTGTTACTTAATTAGTCCTATTCTTCCCCCTCATCTTCCTTATATTATTTACCTTTCTGGTTCATTTTTCTTTTACTTTCTGCAAGAACTAACCAATACTTCGTACTTTCTTTTCCTCCCTGCCCGTTAACATTCTTACAGCTACTATCTTCTCTACAGTCTCCCATTTTTCCTCCCAAACCTTTTTCTCCACATTGCAACCTCCTTGCATTCTCTTATATAGTGTTCTACGTTTTCTTTTTCCCTGCACAATTCACAAATTCTCTTTTCCCTACCTCTTATCCCTCTTAGAAATATTGTTCCTGTTCTCATCCATGCTAACCCTTCTCTCTCTTGCCTATTGAAAAAGGCAGAAAAAGATACAGAAAAAGATCTATAGAGAAAAAGATCGCATTAAAGAATACCGATCAGACACAAAATGTATTACGTTTGGTGTACCACAAGGTTCTATTTTGGGTCCTATTCTATCCTTATTGTTTGTAAATTATTTACAGTCAAATATTACAGCTAAAACAATAGTTCAATATGCTGATGACACAAATATATTAATTGAAAGCAATGCACTTGAAGAGCTACAAATCTTATGTTCAGCAATATTTCTAAATGGTTCAGCAATAATAATTTAATTGTAAACTTGGATAAGACACATGTAATTCATTTTCAGTTTTCTCAGAATAAGTCTCCTCTACAATCACAATTAATATGTAATAATAAAGTAATTAAGTATGTAAATACAACTAAATTTCTTGGTCTTTGGATACAGAGTAACCTAAAGTGGGAGACACATGTTGATCATATAATTAAAAAACTGAGTACAATTTCTTATAATTTCAGACAACTGGTACACATAGTTAACATAAAAACTCGCAGAAGCGTGTATTTTGCGTGTACTCACTCCATTTTAAAATATGGCATAACATTATGGGGTAACTCACCACATTATAAATAATTTTTCATAATGCAAAAACGGATTCTAAGAATACTTGGAGGAGTTAAATCAACATCTACGTGCAGACCATTATTTAAAAAATTTAAAATCTTACCTATCCCATGTATTTTGATTTTTGAAATTTTAAAGTTTACAAAGACAAATTTAATGAAAGGAAATGGCCACTGTACCTTTAATGACACAGTTCATAATCATAATACTAGACAGAGAATGGATATTCATGTGAATAGAAGTAACACAAGAGCTCATCAAAACAGTGTAATAAACCTAGGAATCACTTTTTTTTTAATAAACTGCCTATAGCCAATAAAACAACTTGCAATTTTTCAGCATTTAAAAAGTCAGTTTTGACATACTTGCTAGACCACTGTTTTTATTATGTTAGTTAATTTATGGGAAGTTTATAATATTGTTACATTTCTGAATTAATTGTGTATATTATAAAATTCTTGAGATATCTTTATAAAACATTATTTTGTACAAACACTGACTTGTCCTTATTGGATGTGACTTGTTAATAAGTATAGTTAATTGAACTGTAAATTCACAATTTGACGTGTCTTATATCATAGTACTCATGTACAATGTATGATTTACAATATGAATAAATTATCTATCTATCTATTGCAGTAATCTACATATGCTTCTCGTCCCCAATTTCTTTTTATTTGCTTGTAAAATTGTAATGATTTCATTTTTTCTGGACTTCCCCATATTTCCTCTTTCTATATCTTCTATTCTGCATTTTAGCAATTTACCCACATCGCTTTATCCTTTCCTCTAATCTCTATATATCTTCCATTACTATTTTCCCCCATAATTCCTCCTATCTCTGCCCAACAACTATTTGAGTTCTATAACCTTATTGCTGCCTCATGCATAATTTCATAATTTCCCCTTCTTCTCTGTCCAAACACCTGTACCAAAATGTTATTATTCTTTCCATTATTATTCCATTTCTTCTTGAATTTCTTAATTCCACTAAAGCTACTTCCCTAGGTGCTGATGCCTTGTAATAAATATACCTCTTAATCTACGAAAATTTGTCTCAATGGCCACAGTGTTGTACCCCGGTTAGAGCACTAGTGATAGTAACGAAGTAGTTATAATAATTAAAATATGAACCATTTCTTGGTATCCATCTAGTGTAAAGTTCAAGTACAGATCATGACATACTCTTACCCGGAAAGCAGCTGCATATTAGCAGTTGCGTGTCAATGGTAGGCGTCAACGGCTGACCCCAGCAACCTTTCTTCATCATATCTTTTGTCTTACGTAGAAATATAATTTTGACTTTCGTAATGTTTCCCTCGTTTTCACAAACATTACTTTCGACAGTGATAGCGTTCTTTACTAGCAAATACACATATTGGGATTGATTTATACGTTGTATTTAACTTAAAGGGCCATATCGGCCCTATATCTTTGGAACTCAATATCTATATACATTGGAGAGGATGGCGAATAAATTGGGACTGAGAATTTCCTTTTTAATAATTTATGTCCTCCAACGTTAAGTAATATCGGACGGTGGATGAAATGGGTGAAATGATGCTCAAATGAGTCCAGGGTCCATGGAGCTTTGAGTTACCCGACATTTGTCTTGAAGGATTAGGGAAAAACCCGGAAAAAGCCTTATCGAGGTAACTCACCCTGACTGAGATTCGAACTCGGGACCTCTTGAAGGTGAGGCAGACACGCTACCATCTACGCCACCGAGGCGGGCGAGAAAAAATGTTGACCTTCCAGTCGGGAATCGAACCATTATAAGCCCGAAACAAAAGTACAAACAGTGAACTGCAAGGGGGGAACCGGCTGCAACAAAAAAGAGAGAAAGAGAAAAAAAACTGTTTTTTTTTCGGCTGCGAAAGTGATGGCGACTGCTTTTTGGGATAGCCATGTAGTTATTTTAATTGATTTTCTTCAAAAAGGAAAAACCATTGTAGGAGCATACTACGCATCATTCATTCACAAACTAAAGGCGGAACTTTCGGAAATTTGTAGAAAAAGAAAATCCTGTTTCACCAAGACAACGCACCGTCTCATACCTCAGCAGTTGCAATGGCGAAAATCCACGAATTACGCTTTGAACTGCTTGACCATCCACCTTACTCGCGTCATCTTGCCCAAGCGACTTGTTGTTCCCAAAGGTGGAGCCGTCTGGGGAGAAAAAAAAAATCAAAAGCTGTTTTTTTTTTTCGGCTGCGAATGTGATGGTGACTGCTTTCTGGGATAGCCATGTAGTTATTTTAATTGATTGTCTTCAAAAAGGAAAAACCATTTCAGGACGCATCATTCATTCACAAACTAAAGGCGGAACTTGCGGAAACACGTTCAAATTTGCAAAAAAAGAAAATCCTGTTTCACCAAGACAACGCATCGTCTCACACCTCAGCAGTTGCAATGGCGAAAATCCACGAATTACGGTTTGACTGCTTGACCATCCGCCTCACTCACCAGATCTAGCCCAAGCGACTTGTTCCCTTATCTGAAAATTGCGCTCGGTGGACAGAGATTTCAGTCAAATGAAGAGGCAATCACCTTCGTGAACAATTATTTTGCAGAGGAAAACGCCGAGTACTATTTGGAAGGGTTACAGAGATGGGAGCATCGCTGGGAGAAATATGTAAAGACCATGTTGGAAAAAAAAAAAGAATATGAAAAAATATCTTGTATCTTTATTGGATCGGAAACTTATCAGAAATGTGTGTAGTGCTTTAACGCCCACTTTTACTACATACTGCACCGCAGACGATGACACTGATGATACATGAGATGAAGATGGAGCACCGGTGGAATGAGATGGCGGGGGAAACCGGAGATCCCGGAGAAAGCCCGCCTCAGCGCCGTGTTGTCCACCACAAATCTCACTTTGCTGTCGCCTGGGATCGAACCCAGGCCGCCTTGGTGAGAGCCAAGCGATCTAACCACTGAGCAACGGCGCGGCCCAACTTTTCAGACCACCCTCGTATATATTAGAGGAAGAAAAGTAAATAATGGTTTTGTGTTTGCGAAAGGTACAAGTATTTGACAATTCAAAGCTATAGCAAGTCAAAACCGAGGGAGCGATGGACTTTTTCGAGTATAAAAGCCTTATCATGTCTTTCTTCAGAAGGGAAGGAAAGTCGGTAGTCCCGTGTAAGCCTGGTAAGAGGCCCCTCAGCAAAATTAAACGGGATGGAACGCCAAGAACCACAATGTCCATAAATAATAACTAAATATTTTACAACAAGGAATACTTTGGAGATGGTTATCTTCACAACAAATACAAAAAGAGGTAACCTATGGCATAATAGCCCGCAAGCGTGGCAAAGCCTGCCTACCCGACTACCGGCCTCACGCTCACATACGCAAGTCACTGTTCAGCACCTCCCGATGCTAAGTGGACATCGGTCCTACACCCGGGACTTAAAATCCGCAACCCTTAAGGTTGGGATCAAAACTACGCGCATTCCGTGACGGAGAATCAAAGCACACAACTCCAGCCCATTACGCCAAGCCGCAGGACTCACAAGAAAAAAAATATAAAAAATAAAAAAAAATATAAAAAATGCGTAAAGCACCTGAGACTCACTTTCCGTCAAAACTACTACTCCGAATGTGACGTTGAAGCCTCGATCACCAAAGCTAGGAAAGGGAAACCTGTAATACAGCAAGCGTCAGATAAGCCTACCGCTACAGCCTGCATCCTCTTTACCGGCAATCTATCCGGCGGAATCAGCAGAATTCTCGCCAAGTACATCAGGACCATCCACAAGCCACCTCCGAAGATTAAACATCTGTTGAGACCAGTGAAAGACAAACTGGACTTCCAAGTTCCGGGAGTGTACCACCGCATTCCCTGTGAATGTGGGACACCGTATATAGGACAAACCGGAAGGACCATCGCTGCTAGAATAATCGAACATGAACGGAGCATTCGTTAAATGCAACCTGAGAAGTCTGGGCTGGCAGATTGTTTTGATAACGGCCATAGAGCCAATTTTCGGGAGACGACCATCTTGGCAAAATACAAAAGTTACTGGGAGCGGAGAGTTAAGGAATCTTTGTCAATTTCCTCTGAAAGGAGCACGCTTAATCGTGATGCTGGATTTAAATATCGAGTTAATTTTGGAATTAAGCTGTTCACACAGAGTAAAATTCACAGAGTATAGGCACAGAGTAAAAAAACACAACTCTACTCTGGTCTTGTGGAGTTTGTTGATGCAGCGTCTTTAGAATTATATCTAAACCAACTAAATAACCTAATTTGTCCAATTTTTGAGGCTTTTGCACAGAGTAAAATTCACAGAGTATATGCACAGAGTAAAAAACACAACTCTACTCTGGTCTCGTGGAGTTTGTTGATGCAGCGTCTTTAGAATTATATCCAAACCAAACAAATAACCTAATTTGTCCAATTTTTGAGGTTTTTGCACAGAGTAAAATACACAAGAGTATATGCACAGAGTAAAAAACACAACTCTACTCTGGTCTTGTGGAGTTTGTTGATGCAGCGTCTTTAGAATTATATCTAAACCAACTAAATAACCTAATTTGTCCAATTTTTGAGGTTTTTGCACAGAGTAAAATACACAGAGTATACGCACAGAGTAAAAAACACAACTCTGCTCTGGTCTTGTGGAGTTTGTTGATGCAGCGTCTTTAGAATTATACCTAAACCAACTAAATAACCTAATTTGTCCAATTTTTGAGGTTTTGCACAGAGTAAAACACACAGAGTATACGAACAGAGTAAAAAACACAACTCTACTCTGGTCTTGCGGAGTTTGTTGATGCAGCGTCTTTAGAATTATATCTAAACCAACTAAATAACCTAATTTGTCCAATTTTTGAGGTTTTTGCACATACTAAATTACTATACATTTTAGAGACCAACCTAGATAGTAGAATTTAAGTCTTGTAAGAAAGAAAATGTATTTTGAGTGCAGAAGCATTCCTGACAATGGAATCCTGTTGTACACAGATAAACTTACCTTTGCTATCAGCGGTTGGCAATGAACACACCAGTACGAGTGACACAGGACGGGCCTTTCCGTGTCGTTGGTTTATATACCGCGCACGTAAAAGGCTTCCGCGTTGTTTGCGCAAGTGTTTCGTATCTGCAATTAATTGCATGCTCATTCCGAAACACACAACACCTTAGAGTAGATTTGCTAAAACGCAAACATTAATTACTACGTTGTATGTCATTAAATATGCATAACCTAATATAGATAATGAACACCACCTTTTAATCGCAGTACGATATAGGGTAGAGCGGGGTTATTCGAGAAGAAATTTTTCTACAGAGGTATTTTAAGTTGTTGCGAAGATTACTGCAAAAGTACAAGAGAGGTTAGAACATGCATCGAAAGGAATATGCCGATCTCGTCTTTGCTTCAAGTATTAATAACTTTGCGATTTTATAATTCACTGAATTATGTGGATAATAAATACATTGTCCACCTGCCGTCTTGAAACGTTCAAGTCACTCGTCACTTGTCCTTCTCGCTCCTCGTTTTAAATTTACGTAATACTGAGTCAGATCATGCATCGAAAGGAATATGCCGATCTCTCATTTGCTTAAAGGCATTACCTAATAACTTTGCGATTTTATAATTCACTAAATTATGTGGATAATACATTGTCCACCTCCCGTCTTGAAACGTTCAAGTCACTCATCACTTGTCCTTCTTCGCACCTCGTTTTAAATTTACGCAATACTGACGAAGTTGTTTTGTGTTCTAGTAGTGACACATGCATTTGAATTAAATTTGTTTCCAACTTTTTCCTACGAGACATCTTTCTCTTTTACATTCACCGCATCCGTTCTCTTATTTTCCACGATATTTTTATACTTCGTCGCCAATTCAATTAACAATTCTTTCTCCATTGATGAGAAATCTGTCTCACGGCTTTTGTTTACGATTTTGTTTACCCGCCATTTTTTCAGCTGTGTGCAGACGAAAATGAAAACAAAAGCGCATCGCCTCGAAGGTGGTTTAAAATGTTTAAAGAGGGGAGACAATCAGTTTCAAAGGAAGGTGGACCCGGTGCTCCAGTTACTGCTCTTACGGAAGAAAACATCAACATTGTTGCTGCCATTATGACAGAGGATCGACGAATTACTTTAAGATCACTTTCTGAAATACTGAACATTTCATTGGGTGCCACATTTCCGTGAAGCAGGCGGAATGCTGCACCACGATAATGCGCGGCCGCATATTTTCAATGTTGTTGCTGAATATCCTACAAAACTCAACATGAAGTGCATCCCTCACCCTCCCTATAGTCCGGATTTAGCACCATGTGACTTTTTTCTATTCCCTAACTAGAAAAAACGTCTTCGTGGGAGGCGTTATCCATTATCAGAAGCAGTGGTGAAGGCTGCGGAGGCGATTTTGAAGGATCTCTCAAAAATGGTTTCTAGCATGTCTTTGAAGACTGGCAGAAACGCTGGGACAAGTGCATCGCATTCAGGGGAGACTATTTTTAGAAGGACCATCAAAATTATGAGGATGAGTAAAGGTACATTGTCAAAAAAAGAGGTGATAATTCTTTATTGAACAGCCCTCGTATTTACAAGTCTCTTGGCGTTTTTTTGTGTGTAATTTACGTCCTCCAACGTTAAGTCATATTGGACGATGAATGGAATGGGTGAAATGATGCTCAAATGAGCCCGGGGTCCATGGAGTTTAGAGTTACCCGAAATTCGTCTTTCAGGATAAGGGAAAACCCCGGAAAAACCTTATCTAGGTAACCCAGCCTGACCGAGATTCGAACTCGGGACCTGTTGAACGTGAGGCAGACATGCTACCACCACGCTACCGAGGCGGGCACCTCTTGGCGTTAACAGGTGTTTGTTAACATCTTCAGAAAACAGGCTGGTGAAATGCAAGACATTTAACAACTTTGTTAGCGCTATGACAGTTGTTACGTTACATTTGTTAACGTCGATTTTAACATCTGTTGGTGAAATCGGGCATAAGAGTACTGAAGAGTAGCCTTAGTTATTCGAGTCATTATTTTATCTTATTTTAATAAAAAATTATTTAGAGCTTCCCTTGTCACTAATTTCCCTGCTTAGAGAAAGTAAAAATGGACATACACCAAGTTCATACAGAAGAAAATCTACTCGTGGTATTGAATCCTATTGGCTCTAAGTTGTGGAGACGAGTAATAGGTTGATAACAATTATTCTATCTATAAAATTAATGCACACAATTACAAATATTTCTAACATACGAATATTGAAGTGAATATGGCAATCAAATCCTTGAAGTAATTTAGAATATCTTATATTTAGTTATTATCACCCTGCGTGACCAAAAACCCGCTGGCTTGCTGTACTGAGTGACAGGTTTACAAGTTTTCCGTTGCGTAAATCCCGTCCGTTTTTCCACCATATTAGATTTATCATCAGGGATAGTAATGTTTCGCATACAATATAGCGTGACATGTTAACAAGGGCTTGCGACATTGAAAAAGGTTCACTATTTCTAAAACCAAATTATATGTATTTATATTTGAAAGACTTTCTAATATCTTGCTAATTGCTGTGTTATTTTTTTATTTGCTGTGCTAGTTATCATTTAAAGAGATTTTGTTCATCCAAAAATGAATTTGACTAAAGAACATTTTTGGGTTATAACTGTTTACGAATTAAACAATGCAAAGATCGGTTTAGAAATGTACTTAGCGAAGAAGCTCCAGCTAATGCTAGAATGACGATTCCATAACTGGTACAGCAAATTCAAAAATGAATTCTTAGTGATGAATGTCATGAAGGCCGCCCGAGAATTGCTGTTGCAGCCTTCTCTATGGTAATGGGCAGTGAGGGACATGGGGGAGGAATGCAGGATTCAACGAGTACATACTCCAGGGCAGGCCATTCCCGCCTTCCCGCGCAAAACACTGTCACTGCTGACTGAGGGGCGTGACGTCACTGAGAATACAACGCAAGATCGCTTACACGTGAATGTGCGTAATGCAATATTATGATTGCACATTATAAGATAAGATAAGGCGCTGATGCATGCAAATTCCACAATCCTTCTGATGAAATAAACGAGATACACTTGCTTATGAGCTATTGTAGTTATTGGCTGTGTTTTTTGTCGTAACATTATGAAAAACATTGCGCTGTTGCTGAAAGCAAACATGCTTCGTATAAAACTACGAATGTGATTTTCCATTGTTTGCCTAAAGATCGAGAACTACAGCGCAAGTGGGTTTTACGCTGTAAAAGGGCTGATCCGGTTAATGTGAATAATGCAAGGATTTGTTCCGATCACTTCCTGCCCGAAAACTATGAACGGGATTGAAAAAACGAGCTGTTAGGTTTGCCGCTGAAAAGAAAATTAAAGGGCGACGCTGTACCGTCATAAAAAATTCCTAATTGGCATGGGGATGTATTTGAGGCGGTAGTAGCAAGTACCAGCAAAACCAATTTGCAGGTAATTATCAGATACACATTCCATTTATGTATTTGTTTCTATGTGTACAGTGAGTTTATTCGCTCCTTTTTTATAAGAAAAGTTTGATGCGTGGAATAATAATAAGAATAATAAAACTGTTTTTATTAATAGGCAATATCAGCAAGAGATCGCCGGTGCGAAGTTAGGACCGTGCGAAAGAGGGCGCTGTCTACTATAGTATCTTTATCTCCCAAAAAAACAAAATTGGACCCGTCGACCAGCACAGAGGTAGCTCCTGACCACTCTGTTGTTGCTGAAGAGGAAATAATTAGACTAACGACTCAGATGCAAGCCCTGAAGAAAGAAAACAGTGTTTTGAAACGGCAGAACAAGGTACAGAAGAAATATTTTGTAGCTTCCATGGACAAAGTGCTGCGAAGTGTAATGGAGTGATGCAAAACTTAATTTCTATAATAAGTTCCAAGTTTCCCGAAATTCATCACAAAGTGATCTCTCTTTATGTGAGGACAAGAACCTTCATTAGAATTAGGCACTTAAACAAAAGAGTGAAGGCAGAAATGATCTGGAAACTTGCAGCAAAGAAAAGTCTTCAATGGGTTGCTTCGTCATTTTCTTGAGCTACACTGATTAAGTACGTATGAATAATAACATGTTTTAAACTCTTAATACTAACTGCTAGAAAGAATCTTCATTATAATACACAAGTGGATGTTTATTCCTTCCGATTTTACACGTAGCAAAGCTTAAATAACACATACTGAGGGGCTAGTGTTTAAACTCTCGCGGTTGAACTGTATACTCAGTGACGTCATGCGCGTTAGCCGATGGCAGCGCCACTCTCCGGAATGGCCTACCTGAGTACTCTAGTTGCCTTGGGATTCAACACGTCAAGGCTTCGGAACCTTACAACGCTGGACTCATACGAGCATCTCCGAAATGTACCGAACGGACACGACTGGCTTTGGAATTCCGCATAGCACCTGGAGTTAAAGGCAAAGAGCGTGTTTTCAATTATTGTATGATTGTTACGGTCTTCAACAGCCGTATTAGTATTGTTTATTTCATAGTGTACAGTGTAGCAACACAGATGTTAGCGCTAATTCTTCGAAATGGGCGAAGAATGTGTAATTAAACAATCAGAACAAAAACCATTCTCGCAGTTTAAATACGAGGATAAGTTAGTGATAATAAACAGGGAAATCCTACTCCAGCTCTTCCGCACTTGCAGTGTTAACAGAAGGAAAAAATAAGAACCCTTATAAAATGCATTTTAATATAAGTAATTATAAGTATGAGTGGCTGTCTGGTTCATTCAAACTAAATAAACTTTATTGCTGGCCATGCTTGTTGTTTGCAACACCCTGGAGTACTACGGGTTTCGCAAATTTAGCTTATTTAATCACAGCTTTGGATAAACATAAAACTTCGTTTAGAGACCACGATGAAAGGAGTCATTAAATAAAGGCAATTGCTACATTTTCTGCCTAATTATGATGCTGCTAATCCTGTTTCACATAAGCTTGCCCCGTATCTCTTAACGGTCACGTGACCTTATCACAGCTCATTGGCTGCTGTTGTGGTATAGACTGTTGTGCGGTAAAAATTAGTTCGTTATTTAACATGGTGATATATCTTTATATGTTGGAAGAGAATTGTCAAATTTATATTGTCAAGAATATATTTATATTTTCGTAGATTGTTTATATGACTTTTATCACTGACCTTGTTTTGAACTGGATTAGTCATATATCACCATTCGAAGGTGTGCTATGCCGAATGCGAGAGCTAAATTATTGTTACCCAAGCGGCAAACTCACGATGCCGATCAATAAATGAAGGCCGGTGGAGGGAGGGGAGACCGTAGGGGTAGCTGAGTCTTCGTTTCCCCCTCCTCCTGCTGCCCGAAGGAGGGCAAAGCTTCGAGAATGTTTTCCCCCTCCATAAAAGGAAATCTCGAGAAACTTCCGGCTACCGATCAATAAAAGCGAGGCGACGGGCAGTTGTGTTGAGTGAGTCGTGGAGAGCAGTAGTGTAAGGCGCGCCGAGTGTACGTGGAAAGACGAACTGGCTTAGTTGTAATTGTGTACATTACGAAATTGTAATTGTGACATTGGAATAAGGTGGAAATAAAGAACATTTTTGAGTGGTGTAATTGAACTTTTTAATTTTACAAACCCACAAAGTCACATTATTTTATTGATCATTTATTGCGCGTGTACTTATTATAAGTATAATGGCAGAGTCTAACGCCAGTTTTTCGCTGAAGCATCGCAAGGGAAAACCTTTACAAAGCGGCGAAAAAAAAAAGAATTGTGTTGCATGTGTTTAATGCACTCACAGAGAAGAATCCGTCTTTGTCAGTGAGAGAAGTCGAACAGCTGTGCTCTGAACTTACAGGTGTGTTAGATGCGTAGGAACATCGCGACATGAAATTGAGACAACAGGAAAACTAATCACTCCAAGGGCGATATTGCTGTTTGGCGAAGACGTTATTTAAGAACAATCAGATTGTGGCAGAATACAAATCGCAAAATATACTACCTTGAAGAGACTTGGGTGAATGAAGGACACACAAGTATGGCGTGACACGACTTTTAAGACTGAAAGACAAGCATTTTTGCAAGGCATGTGTGCTGGTTTAAAAAAATCCCAGTGGAAAAGGCCAAAGACCTTTCATTATAAACTTGTTTCAGTTTCATTGCTCATTCAGCTTCAACTTGCTCAGTTTCATTATAAACTTCATTATTTTTGCATGTCTTCATATTCTTATTTGTATTTTATCTATCTTCCTGGCAATTATTATGACGTTTACTGCAGGTTTATATGTGACGGGAAGGCACCACCTATGACCTATGGCGCGAAAGCATTAGCCAATTAGGGTGAGGAGGAAGGTAGTTGCACGCGGAGTGATACATGTCAGTGCGGCAAGGTTATATGAAACAGAGATTAGTTTTACTTTTTAATTGTTTTAACAGCTTGTTTCAAGAACAATTGATTTAAATGCACTGTTTGTGAAGTTAACATTTAATGAACCATCCCTTATTGTCCGGATCTGGTAGGCCTAGTGATAGCCCAAGTCATAGTCCCAGCATACGTCACTGCTTACGCATTCCTTCGGGCGACATTGCGCAATTGTTACGAGTTAAATCCAAAACATTCTTTTCGGCTCTTCTTTCTAATATGCGACGCGGCGATTTTTTTCTAATTCCTTCACACTTTTTTATGTTTTTTACATACAACCATGATTTTTAATATAATTTCTTTACTTTTTAGTGCAATTTCGTGTTGGAGGGCATTCTTTTAACGTCATTGTTTGTTTATTTACTTACTGCGTAATGTAGTCATATTGAAGAATTCAGTGCAGTCAAACTATGCTTGTTTCTCCACTGAACGCAATGCTGCCAACAGTCTTACTTGTCCTGAAATTACACTATGTAGCAGACTATCGCCTGGTCAAATTTTGTTATTCATGCACTGCTTTGCACATAAATAATCCTACGACACGACGATAATGGAGTGCTCCGTAGGAAGTACATGTATGAGCTCACGGACTGTATCAGACTGGTTCGACTACTGCTGCGAAGTGTGCATGATGTCAAATTACACTAAGTATACTGCGAGGGGGAAAACTGCCAGTCCCGATCACGTCGTTCAAATCGTCAAATGCAAAATAGGACGACGCAAGTTTTATCGTGGGCGCTGCAATTAGACTGTAGAGCGTGTTTGGATCCCTCCTGTTGTTGGGAGCATATCGTCATCCACACCTCATTCGTTTCCACGTCGATCATTCCCAAGATCCAGTTGCCCTCTATGACGCGCCCACGATACTTACTCCACGATATTGGAGGGTACTTCATATTTGATTTGGAATATCGTTACTGATGAAGAACCTAGGATTTATTGTTGTGTACCTGAAAACAAGTCAGTCGGCTCAATCGTTTTTCGAACAGAACTTTTTAAATTTACGTCCTCCAACGTTAAGTCATATCGGACTATGAATGAAATGGGTGAAATGATGCTCAAATGAGCCCAGGATTCATAGAGCTTAGAGTTATCCGACATTCATCTCAGAATAAGGGGAAAATGCGGGAAAAAACATTATTAGATACTTGACCCTCACAGAGATTGGAATTGGGGATCTCTTGTATGTGCGGCAGACATGCGACGAGTACCACCTACGCTACAAAAGCGGGCTAACAGAATCTACGCCTACAATAGTCCAAGAATTACGAGGCGTGTCCGTAAAATAAGGTCTCCAAGCCGTTGGAGCCGTAAGTAACGCTATTACGCGAGATCCGGCAACACTGGCGTGTAGCTTGGTTTCACCCCTTCGAATCCCTACCACAACGAACCCGTTGCAACCATTAGTCTTGGCTGGGCAGCCATTTGCGATGGAGCTTCCTATCACTTCCGCCGCCAAGTGCGAGTTGCGTGCAGTTTGAATGACAATGGCACTACCCCAACTGATATTCATCGTCAGTTATGCGAAGCCTATTGGCCACAGTGTATGGACGTCAAAAACGTGCGAAAGTGGGTCAGAGAGTTCAAAGACGGACGTACAGGCGTCCATGACGAACAGCATTCTGGTCGGCCTTCGGTTTCAGCCGAAACAATTGCAAAAGTGGAGCAAGAAATGCTTAAAGATCGGCGTGTGACAGTTCGCGAGCTGTGCGAACTGATCCCTGAAGTCAGTAAGACTACGATTGACAAGATTTTGACCGAACATTTGCATTATCGCAAGGTGTGTGTGAGGTGATGCAACGGTTGATCTCCTGGCCCAGTTCGGATGCGACATCCTCACCCATCTCCCCTACAGTCCAGACTTAGCACCTAGCGATTATCATCTGTTTCCTGAGTTGAAGTCACACCTGGGTGCAACACATTTCCAGACCGACGATGATTTCAAAAACGAGGTCGAGTGCTATCTGCGCAACTTGGCGGGAGAGTGCTATGACAAGGGTATACAAGAACTACCACAGCGCATGCAAAAGTGCATCGATCGCAATGGTGATTGCATTGAAAAATAGCTGTAAGTTCAGCCTCACCATCAATGTAACATTCATTGACAATAAACATGTTTTCTATAGTAAATAAAATTGGAGACCTTATTTTACGGACACTCCTCGTAGAAGTCCTGCTAAGGTGTTTGCTAGTTTTTTCCCTTTGTTTTTCCTAAAACAAGCTATATTGCTAATATACAGCATCAGAACATAGACGTACAGTTATTGCTAATTTGGCGGTTCCGTAGAGCTCCAAGATTTGCCATGGCGGGGAGATACTCCGTAGCCCTCGCGCCAGGATTGTTGCAACCTGCTGATGTTCTCGTCTACAGCATTATACTCAACACTTGGCTATGTTGCTGTCAGTCATCAACTAAGGTTGCAATTAACATTTTGAAGATGAAAGATTTCTGTCCTGGCTGCATCAGAAGACGAAGCCTGGTGAGTGGCTACTTCAACTGGTGGGTGGCTACCTGAATTGGCTGGTTCAATGCTACAGACTCCACCTCAGAAGATGAGGCATTGTGGTATGTAACAAGTTTTCGTGCAGCTGGGTAAATATTCAGATGTCCAAAATAGGCCACTGTAGGGTACCAATTGCAGTGGGATTGCATGTACTCTATAGATTACAGAACCCCCATTAGAGAATACGACACTCATCAAGGCAATGGGGCTTTGGAATCAGGAACTATAATCTTCGCAAAACTTAAAGGCATATGGAAGTAGCCCGTGCAGACTCCAGCGAACATTCATACAAACTAATTACGTAGAAAATGAAGCTAGCTAAAGTGAAGCAATGAATATTACACAAATATAAATATTTGTAACAAAAGCTTCACTTATCTAAGAAAATGGTGTTAATTCTTCTTTCTAATGGAGATCGATTTCAAAAACAGATTGTTTTCATCATCAGTCCATCAATAAACTTCATAGTCAAGGATTCCGATTACCACGTTCTTATGTTTTTCCAGTATTACCAAAATCTGAAAATGAAACGAACCTAAAAACAGAATCAACTGCTGGTATTTCAAAATTCAATACGCGATGTTTATTTTTTAAAATAAATATCTTTTCCCAAACCATTAAATCTATGGGACCATTTAATTGTTTAAATAATTTAACTTCAGGACTTATTTTATTTATTATTTATTCATATGAACGCTGCTGAAGGAGGTACACGCATCTCACATGCCTGAACTGAGAACGTTATCTTCATTAATCACACTTGGATAAATATTTGAAAATTACAGATGCCATTCTTATTATAAGAAAGAATTTTATTTTCTGATCATGACTATACAAAAACCCTGTCTCTACAATACTTAGAACACGAGTGATGCACTTTTTATCTTCACATGGCTATAGTTACCCACATCCAACCATTCAACACAGATATGCCTGAAAAACACCATTCTTTCCTCACAATATCTCAAGCATAAATAAATAATGCACCTACCATGAAAACAGAAGTCACGCAGTTTGAAACAGAGTTAATTTTCAATTTGTTTTCAGAGGTGTCATTTTCTTAAAGTGAATGGCATCGTTAAGTCATGTGTTGAACTCGAGCTGAAACATTGTTAATATTACATTAAATTATTATTATACTCATATCTTTTTTCCAGTGTTTGTGATGCGAGTGCGTGAACATGTCCCTCGCAGCTGGTACAAGTGATTTTTCGATTAACAAACATGAAGTAATTCATTCTCAGGGCAGAAAAATTATATTTAACTCGAACAAGGTTTTACGAAAGCTTTCCAATCCAGGATATCGGGCAGTTGTAGAATTTTCAAATCCCAGCAATTAACTCTTACCTTGTGGTGTAGGTAGTGTACACACAGTGTCACGAATTTGTAGTGAAGCAGCTTCATCCTTAGAAAAATCGAGCACACCTGTATTGGAAATGCCCATGAAGTTGGAAAGCGAGTTACTGGATTGGAAACCGTGCTTGCTGTTCCACTGCTGTGACATATGTCAAGGTAAGATCTTAATGTTTTAGGAATATTTAATGCGTTGTTTAATTACGGGAAGAATAGCCTAAACCTTTGCTGGTGGGTAAAACTGCTCTTATGTACAGAACCTCTGCAGAACACTACTACGCTTGGCATCATTACTCCGCTTGAGCATTGGCCAACGTTCATATGCCTTTAACTTTTGTGAGCGGTAATAACCACGTGGGAAGAAATTTTCATAAAGAAATATGAAAGAAAATTGTTCAATTTCGACACTACCTTTGAAGAGAACTCAAACTTCAAGTTCATCAAGATACCGACAGAGACGTCCCTATCACCTCCAAGGAATTCACCAAACCAACATCCTTTAGTCAGCAACAGCTGATGATAGGAAGATCCTAATGAAACGCATTCTAAGTAAATACTACAATAAGTGAAACATTGAGTACTAGTTCAACTGAAAATTATATTAATTTTGTGCTTCATTGTATCATAGTCCTTACACATTGGAATATTTTCCACAGTTTAATTATTTGCTTCACTGTGTACTATATGCGCTAGTTTTACGGTGTGGTATAGGCAGGGGAGAAGAAATGAGAGCTAATGCTCTTTTGTTTCTGCAGTGCAGTCAACCTAATCCTTGTTTCACTAAGCTTGCCCCATATCTCTTAACAGTCATATGACCTAATCCCCTCTCATTGGCTGCTGTTGTGGTACAGACTGTTGTGTGGTAAAAATTAATTCAATATTTAACATGGTGATATATCTTTATATGTTGGAAAAGAATTGTCAAATTTATATTTTCATAACTGTTTGAATTAAATATATTATGCTACAGAGTTAATTTATCTGAAATGCATGTTAATTCTTAAACAAAGTAAAAAGGAGGTTCCTTTGCTTTCAAGCCCGCCTTTCAGATGACACGATAGCACGTGCTTTAGCAGTAGTGATGACATATTTGTTTATATGACTTATCACTGACCTTGTTTTGAATTGGATTTGTCATTTATTGCCATTAAAAAGATGTGTTGTGCCAAGTGCGAGAGCTGAATTATTTTACTGATCGTTTATTGTGCATGTACTTATTATATGTATAATGGCAGAGTTTACCGTCAGTTTTTCGCTGAAGCATTGAAAGGATAACCCTTTACAAAGCAGCGAAAAAAGAATTTGATGCATGTGTTTAATGCACTTACAGAGAAGAATTCGTCTTTGTCAGTGAGAGAAGTCGAACAGCTGTGCTCTGAACTTACAGGTGTGAGTGTTAGATCCGTAGGAACATTGCGACATGAAACTGAGAAAACAGGAAAACCTACCACTCCAGGCAAAAGCAGGAATAAACAAAAGTGTGTGCTACGAGAATGCCAGGAGTTTATGAAAAGTGCTGTGCGTTGTCATGTGAATAGTTTTCTCTTTAGAAACTAACAAACTCCCTAACATAAATAAAATTTTGTCTGCTATAAATGAGGATGATAATTTACCAAATTTCAGCTTATACAGCTGGGGTTTGCGAATGAAGAAAGGGGCAAGAAAAATGTGCTAAGAGACAGCGGCAGTATTGCTGCGGTAAAGACGTTAAGGACAATCAGACTGTACCGGGACACGAATCGCAAAATATGCTACCTTGACAAGACTTGGATGAATGAAGGACACATGACAGGTAAAGTATGGCGTGACATGACCTTTAAGACTGAAGGACAAGTATTTTCGCAAGGTATGTGTGCTTTTCATT
Source organism: Mantis religiosa (assembly GCA_030765055.1). NCBI lineage: Eukaryota > Metazoa > Arthropoda > Insecta > Mantodea > Mantidae > Mantis > Mantis religiosa. The sequence continues at coordinate 33,049,712 of CM060960.1, forward strand.
ATAAACTTGTATTTTTGCATGCCTTCGTATCCTTATTTGTATGATTTTATTTATCTTACTGACAATTATTATGACGTTTACTGCAGGTTTAAATGTGACGGGAAGGCACTGCCTATGGCCTATGGCACATGGCGCGAAAGCATTAGCCAATTAGAGTGGGGGGGAAGGTAGTTGCACGCGGAGTGATACATGTCAGTAGGGCAAGGCTATATGAAACAGATTATAGAAAAATGCAATTCAGCAAAATAGTTTGCGAGTTAAGCGAAGATATGCTCCTCAAGCATGAGATATGTGGACAAACGTAAATTGAACTTGATCCGATAAGCTGTATATTTATATAGTTACTATTTACATAACACATACAAATAGAAAATAAATATTATGACAGTTATAAATACTCATTCACTTTGTGATTGTTTGAGTCCGGTGCATAACTTACATTGCTAGTGTCCTCTGATGTGTTGTCGATAATTTCATCAATTGCATTTTCTATTACACCATCATTTCTCCAATATTTCACTTCCAGCTCTTGGACCTTCTTGCAATGCATTGCCCTTACGGAAGATAATACTTCTATAGCTAGTTTCTGCAGATTTGTGGCCGACATATCACCAGTAACGTTGCATCCTCTGAAAACATTCCTTAGTTTTGCCCACGCCAGCTCAATTGCATTCAGATCACAGTTATACGGAGGTAGACAAATAATATGTCCCCTTTTGAGAGCCATAACATCCACAACATAAGTTAGCTAATAAACCTTGAAATTGCTCAAAAAGAAATATGGTGGACATGTGATAGCTTAACCTATTAGCCACTAGATGTCAGTGTATAGCGCATTTCAAGTTTCAAAGTTGTCATCTATGTTTACGGAGTTAAATGAAACTTACCGAATGAGGACTTGGAACCTGAGCGCTCAACTTATCACATACGTATAGCACTAGTTCCAGTTATTTTTAATTTAAAGTTACGATTTATTTGTTCATTCATGAATAGGTAAAAGAATGTTCCCAAAGCCATACATATAACTTATCTTTTATTAATAAAATTCTTATGTCAAAACATATATTTTTAAATTATTTACAAATAGTATTAATGGTCCTATGAAATACATAACACAACAATATAGATATGTCCAGAACACTAATTATTATTCCATTCTTCAAAATGCAGCATTTGAGCAGCATAAAACAGAACAAAGGCTAAAAAGTCTTTTCTGTGCTGCGGAGCCTTGTCCATCCTAACCCACAGTATGTGTGTTGTATCAGTATTGCACCTTTTTCATGTAACATCATCCCTTTGGCTCCATAAGGTTTTAGTCTGCTGAAACGTTTTCAGCTATAGAACAACTGTCACCAAGGATATGTTCTATGGACTGTGTACGGTCATTCATTTGTCGAGGCTGCTTGCTGTGGTTGCTGCTGTTGCTGCTGCTGTTGTTGTTGCTGTTGCTGCTGCTGTTGGTCCTGTTCTAGATGGGAGAGTATCCGCAAAGCCTCTGTGCGTTGATGTGGTGCCAGATGCTGGATTATCTCCACGGCTGCATCTAGAGCTATATCTGGGTGCTCCTATCCGAAAAAAACAAAAAAACAATTATAACAAAAATTAAATACCTATGCAGTATGCTAGTAATAGTGTATGGTTATTACTTAATACCTAGTGAAAAATTTAATGCCTTGTGGCTTTGAAATTTACACATCATTTTCATGAAATTATAAATATATTTTAATCTCATGTAGCACACAATATTTTTATCCATTATTAAAAATGGTTCGGAATAGTTATTTTAGATACGTAGATTAATCATTAAGAGATGAGAGCATTGTAGCTCCAACACTTGGTTGTCTTGGAGGTAATGAATATAGATTTTTTTTTTTTATAGATTAGATTATTTATTGTGCATATTCCAAAATTTTACAATTTACAACTTTAGGCTACATTTATTTGTCTTTACCTTGTTGCTACCTTGGCTTACATGATACCCTGGTCTTCTGCTCTGCCAGGTAGCTCTTAACCTCCATACCTCCTTGTTACTTAATTAGCCCCATTCTTCCTCCTCATCTTCCTTTCTTATATTCTTTACATTTCTGGCCCATTTTTCTTTTATTTTCTGCAAGAGCCCACCAATACTTCACATTCTTTTCCTCCCTTCCCATTAACATTTTTATAGCTACTATCTTCTCTTCTACTTTCCCCATTTTTCCTCCCAAACCTTTTTCTCCATATTGCAACCTCCTCGCATTCTGTTACATAGTGTTCTATACTTTCTTTACCCCTCACAATTCACAAATTCCTTTTTCCCTACCTGTTCCTGTTCTCATCCAAGCTAACCCTTCTCTCTCTTGTCTATTGCAGTAATCTACATATGCTTCTCATCCCCAGTTTCTTTTTATTTGCTTGTAAAATTGTAATGATTTCATATTTTCTAGACTTCGCCATATTTCCTGTCTTTCTGTATCTTCTATTCTGTCGCCAACATGTTCAGTATTTCAGAAAGTGATCTTAAGGTAATTCGTCGATCCTCTCTCACAATGGCAGCAGCAGTGTTGATGTTTTCTTCTGTAAGAGCAGTAACTGGAGCACCGAGTTCACCTTCCTTTGAAATTGATTGTCTCCCCTCTTTAAACATTTTAAACCACCTTCGAGCTGTGCTGTAGGGAAGAACAGACTCTCCATAGGCCTCAACTAAAGATTTGTTGAGACTAAAGCAGAATTTTGAAGCCGCATATTGTGCCTCGCGTGTTACCTCCATTGCAGCGGTAGGCGATACTGAACATGTCTGAACTTGCCCGGTTCTTACAGGCGGGAACCAGGAGTACCAACAGTGAAACTACTACAGTGTGTTTGTTTCACATTAAGCTAACAGAATATAATAAGATTGAATTTTAGTGCAAAAAATTATGACCGTAAAAAAATTATGATCATTCTTTATTGAACAGCCCTCATATGTAAAAGCATTGATTCATAGTGTGTTTAAACACAAACTTTCTAGAAGGTAGATGGATTTTTTTTTTAATTTAAATCAGTGATTTTATTATGTATCTTATCTAACTTTTCTCTACTGCAATTTAATGACAGTTAAGTCTTACCTTCAAATTTGAACGCATTTGCTCTATTATGGCATCTTTTCTAACACAATTAATGTTGTTGGCCACTACAGAGCGGCCTTCTTCAGCTCCTAGTTGACTGAGAAGCCATGACACTACTGCTTCATTGTTCTCCCAGAGATAGGCCACTGTCGTACCCTTATCTTCCACAAACCATCTTCGCAACATAGCTTCTGCTTGCCCTTCACTAAGGTTTGGCTGACTACTGAGAAGCCGGTTTTTAACTTGGTTCTCCAACAACAATCGCCTCAGACGCCAATAGAGTATTCGTCTAGCCTTTCGCCATGGTACCACATCCTGCAAAAAAGGTTTAAAATATTTTGCAGTCATGGTTAGAAAAATTTTATGTTTCACCTAATGGCCAATTCAAATTACTGCAATGATTTAACAGTGAATCAAATGTAAACAAGACATAAGTACCTGATAATGATGATGATTAATAATAATAATGATAGTAATAGTAATAATAATAATAATAATAATAATAATAATAATAATAATAATAATAATAATGATGATGATGATGATGATGATAAAGGCAGACATGCTACCATCCATGCTATCAAGGCAGACAAAAACTGATTGAGTTGCTGTTTAAAGATACAAGCATTTAATTTCACCATTAACTTTAAGAATGGTCAAGGAAACATGGAAAACGAACGACACAATCAATGCTCAAGGACAATTCTCACAGTTGACAACATCCATACAAGAAGAAACCAAGGGGTTATATAAAGCTTGGTATCCAGCTTTAAGGAACACACGTATGAAACCCGACCAGACACAAAGCCAAGCTCGTACGTCACCAATAGCAGTAGTTACAATAAACAACCACTCATTGGCACCAACCACTTTTGAAAAAAGCAGCCCCCTCCATAGTCCAGCCCACGCAGCAGCTGAACCTATTACGAAGGAGCACACCAGCCGGAAGATGGCTCCGCCCACTCACAAGGCATATATAAATCCTGTGAAATCGAGAGGTTCCGTATCAGTCGCAGCCGAGAGTACAATGAGAGTATTACGGCCACGCCACTGGGGATGTTCGACACAGTTTCAAACGATCAAAATTGGTGCCATATTTGTTTATTTTATACATAAATGATCTGTTTAAACAACTTCAGGAAGCAGGAGGATTAGCCATTGGCTATGCTGATGACAACAGTTATTGTAACAGGGAGTACAGCGGCAGTAATGATGATGATATATATATATATATAAGGGCGCTCAACTACGGCGGTCATCAGCACCCTTATATATATATATATATATATATATATATATATATATATATATATATATATATATATATATATATATATATATATATATATATATAAGGGCGCTCAACTACGGCGGTCATCAGCACCCTTTAAAAAACCTTCTAAAAACTATACAAGTGTAACAAAACCTATTAAAAATACACGTACATAAAAAAACATCAATCAAAACAAAACCTACTAAAAATTTCGTTCACTAAATCCTAAACTCTAAACTAGACAAGAATCTAAAAACCTTCTCCACGGGTCTCCACGCATGGCCTACACGTGGGTGGGCCTGTTGACCGTCTCCCTCAACCACAAAGAGGAGCCCACACGAGGGAGACTGTTGGCTCGGGAGTACAGCGGCAGAATTGCAAAGTAATGCAAATGCACTGTTGGAGATGGTTAGTACTTACCTGGAAGAATTAGGAATGACATTAAATACAAAGAAAACAGAATGGATGCAGATTAATATAAGCAACAAAATGCAGGCGAGTACCTCCTTGGAAATAAAAAGCGAGCAAATCGGGCAAGCTAGTGAAATAAATTTTTTAGGACTAGTAATAGATAACAATCTGAAATGGAACATTTAGAAAAACTCTCTAAAAAACTCAATAGGGGTGTATATATTCTAAAACAGGTTAAACAAATCATGGATGAAGATAGTACAACACAAGTATATTACGCATTTATGCACTCACATTTGAGCTATGGGATTATATAAAATATTTTATTTGTTAACAATGTTGTCAATCGCCAGGATCATATCAGTGGCACTGGTGTGCCAGAATTTCACGTCACAGGAGTTCTTTAATAAATCTACTGACATCGGGTTGTCGCTTTTAAGCACATACAAACTATTGGTCTGAGCCAGGTTTGAACTTGTGCCCTTGGGATTAGTATACACATGCACACCCACGTATACACGCATATGCACACACTCTGCTTGAAATGAAATATCCACATTTACTTTATTTTAAAAGCATTTTCTGTGGAATAACAGCAACTATTTTATATTCCATAGTAATCTCAACGAAAAGTCAAAGCCTTCTTCACAAGTACAAATGTTCTTTTATAGCGCCAAAGTGTTCAAATTCTAATACAGTTGAACCTTGTTTACTTGTGTCAACTGCAACCAGGGCTGATCTGAGTTAAAGAAAATCTGGATTATTCAGAAAATGAGGGGAAAAGCATATCTACTATATGCGCGTGATAAGTTGAGTGCTTGGGTTGAAGTCCTCATTCGGTAAGTTTCGCCTGACTCCGTAAACACAGATGACAACTTTGAAACTCGAAATGCGCTATACACTCTGACATCTGGTGGTTAACATAATAAGCTTTCACATGTGCGCCATATTTTGTTTTGAGCAATTTTGAGGTTAATTAGCTAACCAGTTTACAACAAAGATATGTTGTGGATGCTATGGCTCTCGAAAGGGGACACATTATTATTCATCTACCTCCGTATAATTGTGTTCTGAATGCAACTGAACTGGCATGGGCAAACCTAAGGAATGTTTTCAAAGGATGCAACGCTACTAGTGATATGTCGGCCACAAATCTGCGGAAACTTGCTATAGAAGCATTATCTTCCATAACCACAACACCTTGCAAGAAGGTCCAAGAGCTGGAAGTGAAATATTGGAGAAACAATTGTGTAATAGCAAATGCAATTGATGAAATTATCATCAACACATCAGAGGACACTAGTGATGCACCAGACTCAAGTAAGTATTTATAACTGTCATAATATTTATTTTCTATTTGTATGTGTTATGTAAGTAGTAACTATATAAATATACAGCTTATTGGATCAAGTTCATTTTACTGTTTGTCCACATATCTCACACTTGAGGCTCGTATCTTTGCTTAACTTGCACACTATTTCGTTGAACTGTGTTTTTCTAGATTGACTGCACTGCAGAAACAAGAGTGTTACCTCTCATTTCTTCACCCTGCCCGCATCACACCATAAAACTAGCGCTCAAGATAACATGCACATTTAGTACATCAGTAAAATATTTTTAAGTGCTTCACCACAAGATATTTGCTGCAAAAAAGCTTAATAAATACATATTCATATCTTCCATATTTATTAAGTTATTTTAGTAGAACAAAAACTGGTTTACAGCTCATTAAAGGCAATATACAACTATGGTATCATTAAAGTAGAGACGATATTCACAAATAGTTGAAATTTCACTATTTTGTTTCACTGTAGCAAAAGCCATTCTTTGTGATGAACAAATCTAATTTGTGAGTCATGTTGTTTTGTGTACATACATATGATATGTAGATATATATATTAACTGCACGAGTGAAGTGTTCTCCAGTTTAAGGTTTTATAATTCAGTTTGTGCTATCACACGACAATCATTGTATATGCTGTGTCATACACACATGCCGCAAAGAAAGAAATTTGTCATCATCCGTATGTACCACTTAAGAGTATTTCACAACAAAAGTTTCTTAGTCAATGTCAAGTACGAGGCACAGGTAGGAGAGGGCTGAGTCATCAGTCTGCTGCATAGCAACAGCAAGTGGGGGGGTGTGTGGTGTTTTAGGGCCTGTCGACAACAAGGTCATTTGGGCCCGAACAGCAAATGGGGTGAGTGCAATGAACTCGCCTGTTGGCAAGGGAATTTGAATAATGAACTTACTGAGAATAGCAATTTATCATCTGTAAAACAAGTCTTCATTTACTATTTATTACACACCAGCTTCACATATGTACCTAAATTGAGCACATGTTCCGCGAACTATTGTTCACATCATCGTCTCTAATGCGACTGAAGTTTGACCCAGTGTTGTGGGTAGTTCTGGAGTTGCTGCTGTCATCTGTTGATTTTGTGATGAATTTAAATGTGGGATTCTCTTCTGGCGGGATTTAGAAGTTCATTAGTTGGTTTTTATGTTTTTCCATGTATATTCTCTCCCATATGACGAGTTCACTATGTTTTTGTATGTATTTTAGTAATTTGGTGCTATCTTCAATTTCATAATTTTCAGCAGCTCATTTCTGGTCTGAAAATCATGAAATTGAAGATAGCACCAAATTACTAAAATATGTACAAAAACATAGTGAACTCGTCATATGGGAGAGAATATACATAGAAAAACATAAAAACCAACTAATGAACTTTGAAATCCCGCCAGAAGCCAACCCCACATTTAAATTCATCACAAAATCAACAGATGGCAGCAGCAACTCCAGAACTTTACACACCACTGGATCAAGCTTTAGTTGCATTAGAGCCGATGATGTGAACAATAGTTCACGAAACATGTCCTCAATATAGGTACGTAAGTGAAGCTGACGTGTAATAAATACGACTCATCTATAATTTAATAATGTTTGCACTTCACTGTGGTGTTCCAATAAAGTTAAATTTCGATATATATATATTTTTGTTTTCCAAAACCATTCCCAAGGTACTATAACAATAGCCTTACAAATTAACTCCAACCTAAAAACCCACAAGTCACCCTACAACATCCCAAACAAACCTTACCTGTGGTTAAACCCAAAAACAGGTGGGCATGCAGGAAAAACCTTCTGGCTGAATACCGCCAGACAGCACGACGAGCGAGCGTGGTCCAGGTTAACAAGGTTTTAATGTGACTAGGCTTCGTAAATTTGTTTTAGTTTTTAGTAATTTCAAAATTGAAATTAACTGTTGTATAATGCCTTATGCATCAGAAAGAATTATCAAAATCAGTTTAGTGGTTTTTGAGATTTTCCTTCATATAGAGATACAAATTTTCTTGTTTATAAAATATATTTATATACAGTACTTACCAAGATGACGCCCTTTTCCATCATTCTTTCAGGGGTATCATGAAGATCTGCAAAATGCACCGCAACCTGATGGTACATGGGCATAAGGAACTTTTCACGATCACTAATTTGTCTCTCTAATAATGCTCGTTGTTCAGCAGATGGATTTGACTGCAGTTCTGCCTTGCTAGCTAAGATTACTGGATCCAGGCGATGGATCGCCTTTAGCAGATCTTTAGCTCTAAATTTGATTTCCACTATACCTTCTGGTTCCAACACACCACCTCTGAAAAATAAGAGAGGTACACAATGCATAACAGTTACATTCACATATTCAAGCACAACTACTTTTATAACATAAATGGTTTGCAAGGAAGTAAATAAATATAGAACTGAATCTATTTCAGCCTAATTTTTATGAGACTAGTTACAACAATAATCCCGACTTAAAAACAGCTTTATGAATAGAGGGAGACAAAATATGAAACTTTCTTATGGGAAAAAATATTTTTGCACTATACAAGATTCAATACATATGACAAAAAATTTCATACTTCATCACATTTCATGAAAATCTTTATATAAAGGTCACACTAGCAGTAATGAGCAAGCTTTCTGTCAAAACCGCAATTCCAATAATGTATAAAACCAATTCATTGTTATAATATACAGGGTGTTAGGGATATGAGTGCACAGGTTTTGTGAGCTGGGACAAATAATAAAATCCCATAACAATTTCATATATATATATATATATATATATATATATATATATATATATATATATATATATATATATATATATATAAGCTCGAGGGTATTTACCAGAGCAGTCCACATAAAGTGAAGACAGACCCCACTCTGACGACCAGGGAGTTACCGAGCCGTCCCAAAATTCATCACAAAATCAACAGATGGCAGCAGCAACTCCAGAACTACCCACAACACTAGATCAAGTTTTAGTTGCATTAGAGCTGATGATGCGAACGATAGCTCACGAAACATGTCCTCAATACAGGTATGTAAGTGAAGCTGATGTGTAATAAATACGGCTCATCTATAATTTAATAATTGTTTCGCTTCACTGTGGTGTTCCAATACAGTTAAATTTCGATATCCTGTATACAGTTTGAGGCTCTTTTTATTTATGGATGCTCTTTAACTGCTGTGGTTCTCACCGTCCCATTCTATATTGAGCATGACCAATAAATATATAAATATATATTTTGTTTTTTTTTAACAATGCTGTCAATTGCAAGAATAATGTCTGTGATGTAAATGAAATTATAAATAATTTAGCAGTTCATAAGATGTTAAAATTTATTGCTTTAATTTCCTGAAACATGTAATGTCATACTATGGTACAGAAGAAATATTTTATTATTCAAATATACAAATCCTGTGTAGACAAACTTTGAAACATAGAATCCGAACTGAAAAATTCAGTGCTATAGTCAGGATTTTAAACTATAGATCTTCTGTTCTAAGCACAGTTACTCTAACTATTGACCTACCATGACAATATAGAAGTACAACATTCAATTCCCTACTGGCTTACATTTACTCAAATTTGATATCACATACTCCAATGGCGACTTACATTCGGGATTATTAAGTCCATAGTTTCAATTTGTAAGTTCAATCAGGGTAACTGATTTTTTAAGCAACATAAATCATAAGTATGCAAATTTTCAAAGGTAGAACTACTGTCCTCCACAGGAGAGAAAGTCTCCGAGGTCTGAGATGCAGGGGGATTGCAGAAGGTTCCCACACCCTCCCTGGACAGGTTTATAACACCCCATATCAGTACAGTTACAGACCATTCAAAAACCTTCTAACGTCTTCTACTTTTGTGAATAAATCTTCTCGGTTTTAGTGTGCAGAGTGAATAGGGTGCATGATTTTTTAATGGTTCTGCTCCTTGTGTAGCATGCATTCCCTGTCACACACATTTGCTGTCCTTGTCCCACTGTGTAAGGGAGCACATTCCTTTCAGGGACCTTTGCATTGCTGGACAGTAGAACAAAAATGTAATGTCATAATCATAAAATGTTATCTGGTTTAAAACAACACTTCAAACTTACCTGCTTTCAGGATCTGCATACATTTCCATATGTCTAGGATTTATGCTCGTATCCACAACTGCCCATGCTCCTCCCCTAAGCTCTCCATTAGGTGGAATGTAAATCAGGATGGGCTGATTGTAGCTTCTCAGAGCATCCACAATGTATGCTCCAAATTTCAAGATTTGTTCATACATATCTAGAATAAATTATAAAAGAATATAGCGCCTTTCATTTTTTTATGCAAGATGAAACCACGGAGATGTGAATGTTGAAGAAGTAGGTTTTACAATAAATAATACTTGCTTTATAAATATAGCTTAATTCAAAGTAAAATAAGACACTGGAAAAATTAATTTGTAACTTCTTTATGCATACTTATACTAGATAGATGAAATATTGAACTTCATCCAAAAATTTAGTATTCAAATTTTATCAAAAGTTCATTTTGAGGTTCTTTGAAGGAAGGGGGGAAGGGAGACAAAGAAGAAATAGATGACAACAACAAAAACAATGATGATGATGATGATGATGATGATGATGATGATGATAATTAATAATAATACAAGGTACATCCAGAAAGTAAGTTCTGTTTGGTAATAAAATTAAATTGTGTACAGATACAGAAAAATTATTTATTGCACAAAATTCTACAACTCTTAAACTACTTTTCCACATAGCTGCCGAAATTTTGCAGGCATTTGTCATAGTGAGGCACAAATTTTTGTATACCTTCTTCATAGAAGTTTGCCGCCAGTATCTTCAACTAGTTGGAAACATTTTCTTTCAGCTCTTCATCATTGTTGAAGTGTTGACCACCAAGGAAAGATTTGAGATGCAAAAACAGATGAAAGTCGCTAGGAGTGAGGTCAGGGCTGTACGGGGGGATGGTCAAACACGTCCCAGCCAAATCCCTGTAATATGTTTTTCGTGACATTTGCAGTGTGTGGTCGTGCGTTGTCGTGAAGAAACACAACACCTTTTGACAGCCAATAAATTTCAATTGGTTTCACTTTCCTAGCATTCAGAAAACGAATCACAAATCTGATTTCACAAGCGGCAGTATTTTCCTATCAACACCGACATTGTAAACAAGCACAACAAAGCGCACGTGGCTGACAGCGATCTCACAATGGGGTACGTTTCTTCTTGATACAGAGCGTCTACTGTGCATGTGCGGAACTGCGATCACAGCGCTGCAGCAGAGATAATTTGAAACAGAACTTACTTTCTGGATGCCCCTTGTAATAGTTTGTTAAAGATGCTATCAAATGCCAGGATCATAGTAGCATCGTCAATGTGTTGGAATTCCATTCCACAGGAATTATATTAGCAAGTTTACTGATATTGGGCTGTAGCATTTAAGCACATTTAAAAGCCATTGGTCCCAACCAGGTTTGAACCCACTAGGAATCAACAGGTCAATGCCCATCTACCCGCTGGCTTTTCTGTGGTTTAAGCTTTTTCTGTGGTGTAATAAGTATTTTCTACTCCATCGCAATCTCAATGAAAATGAAAGACTTCACAAGTATGTTCTTTTATGACAATATCTTTACATTTTAGTATACAGGTTTCTTAAATCCTTTTTAATCTTTAAATAATTTATAAATCAAAGTCAGAAGGTATTAGATAATCCTGTGTCCATCAGAAAGAATAAAGCTTTTCAAGAGTGAAAGGACTGGTATCTGTTGAGTTATTTTTTTAGATTATGCATGCATGCAAATTATTGAAGGAGTGTTGAAATACTGGTATGTGTGATTGGAGGAATTTAGTAAAAGTGACATTAAAATTAGCTGAAAAAACTACTTTTAGTCAGTTTTTTGATACTTCAGCATTTATGTTTTACATTATTGAGGAACTAGTTTTGGAAGTCGTCACCTCCATTTTTTTTTTTCATTTTTATTTTTATTTTCATTTTTCATTTGAGTTGGATAGAGATTGAAAATACAGGCAACGGCTTCCAAAAATAGTCCTCAATAACATAAGAATGTAAGTGATGAGGCACCAAAATCCAACTACAGATAGTTTTTTCAATTGAAATACTGGTTCACAATAAAAAAAATTGGAAAGTTCACAGTAAAAGAATTGAAAAAGTATTTAGAAAAAACTTATTAAGGAAAATACTTAGTACAAGAGTATAAAAGGAATTCTGAGTGAAATAAGAATATGGGGATATCAGTAGGGACAGCCATAGAGTAGAGAAAGGTTTCTGGAAATGAGTTAAACTGAGAATTGAAGCTACAGAATGGCAAGATATAATAAATTCCAAAACCTTCTTATGTATGTACTTATAGAGTGATAAAAATGAATTGGGAAAGAGAAAGTATTAAATATTACAAATAGAAGCATTATTAACAGTGAAGTTTTCTTCATGTTGAAGTTTTGTTGAGTCACACTTGTTTACACTCACCTTCACTTATTATTTTTAAAAAAAATGCTGGAACGTTTTCCAGGACATTCGCCCTCTTCCTCAGCAGTATAGTGACTGACTCTCCCCTTTCCTTTCCTCTTCCTTCTCCGTTGCCATCTGGTGTTAGGAGCGCTCCTAACACCAGATGGCAACAGGATCAGATACAGGAGAAGGAAGAGGAAAGGAAAGGGGAGAGTCAGTCACTATACTGCTGAGGAAGAGGGCGAATGTCCTGGAAAACGTTCCAGTGTTTTTTTAAAAATAATAAGTGAAGGTGAGTGTAAACAAGTGTGACTCAACAAAACTTCAACAAAGATAAAGTATATCAAGATTTAACTGTATTGGAACACCACAGTGAAGCGAAAAATTATTAAATTTTAGATGAGTCGTATTTTTTACACATCTGCTTCACTTTCGTACCTATTTTGAGGACATGTTTCGCAAATCATCGTTTGCATCTACGGCTCTTATGCGACTGAAGCTAGATCCAGCGGTGTGGGTAATTCTGGGGTTGTTGCTGCCATCTGTTGATTTAGTGATGAACTTAAATGTGGGCAGCAACAACATCAACAGATGGCAGCAACAACCCCAGAATTACCCACACCGCTGGATCTAGCTTCAGTCGCATAAGAGCCGTAGATGCAAACGATGATTTGCGAAACATGTCCTCAAAATAGGTACGAAAGTGAAGCAGATGTGTAAAAAATACGACTCATCTAAAATTTAATAAAGATAAAGTATGTTGATATTTGTGACAAAATAGTAAGAGAAGGCTTTGTATGGACCAGAACAGAGATAATGTTAAAAGGCTTAGGGGAAGAGAAGAACAAGAAAAATGTATACTGTGCAACATGAAAACATTAACTTTTGCCATTTATTGATAGAATGTGAGGAAACAAAGAATTGGAGAGGTAAAATAGAAAAGAAGAATTGGACTATGCTACCTGGTGAAATTTTAGTTAAAAAGTTATTGAGTATAAATTCAAGAAATGATTTATTTGAGATACGAAAGTATTTAGAATTAGTGAGAAATAAATGGCTGAGAAAACTAGAAACAAAGGTAATCAAGATAATGTAGATGTATGACAAAAAGTGGTAAATAGAGTTCAATAGCTTGAGAACCATGGTGTTGGTGTCTATGGACCCAAGGAAACTATTATTATGCTCATACCTGTATTTGCTTAAGAGTTTGATGGCATCATCTCTGATCTATGTAGGGCCTATGCACCTAAAATCTGCTGTGGAGTAGAACTGCAATGCTCAAAACTGAAGCCTGGAAAGTGCACATGCAATCACTTGCAAGTAGCTGCTGGACATTCCTCGTCAGCTCTGTGCCAGCACTCCTTACTTATGCCATGTGTAGACAGTTGTCCCCAAGGGTAAACAATCTCTCCCATACAATGTTGTGTTAACATGCCTATATGTTCCTATGTATTGTGGACTCATTTTCGAGTATTTGCAGCTATACTCTGCACCCGATTTTTGGCACACAGGCCCCACATAGCGCAGAGATGCCATCAAACTCTCAAGTATATACAAGTGTGAGCATAGTGATAGTTCCCTTAGTCACCAATTCAAAGAAGAGTTGAAACTGATACGTAATTTGGGATAAGTAGGAGTACATATAAACAGCATTGAATTGTAAACATAGGTACAGGATTCCAATGTGTACGGATTATGATACAGTGAAGCACAAAATTAATATATTTTGAGTCAAACTAATACTCAATGTTCCATGTATTGCTAGTATTTACCTAGGATGCGTTTCATTAGTATCTTCCTAACAATGACAACAGCTGATGATGTTAGGAAGATTCTAATAAAACGCGTTCTAGGTAAATACTAGCAATAATGGAGCATTGAGTATTAGTTCGACTCAAACTTATATAAATAGGTACAGGAATTTGTATACATAATGAATTACAATACATATCAAACTAAATAAATATTCTCTTTATATTAGCAGAAGTATTGGTACTTACAATTATATTTACACTTACCTTTCATGCCCCCAGAGAAACCTCTCCAATTGGCAAATATAATGAGAGGGAGGTCTTCTTGTCCAAAATCCTGGATTGCCTGAGCTGTTTTGTATGCAGAGTCTGGAAACCAAACCTGTCCTGCTTGGGACACTGTCTATAATGCAAAAAGAAAGAAACACAATTCTTACCTACTGCTATCATCACAGATTGATGAAATAAATCCAATAATAAACACATTTTAAGAAGTACTTAGTGATTTGTTATCCAAAATACTAGAATGTTATAAATACTCAGTAAATATACATGAATGAAAATTATTCCCTGAATAGTGAAACATTTTGAACTGGACAGTTTCATTTGAAAGCCAATATAAAATTCATTATTCTGTCATTGACGATATAATGACGTTCTCCACTAAACAGCTACGACGATCACTCCAAAAGTAATGCACACTACTCTCTAAAAAATACTGTTACCATTGTACACCTTTGAAATTTTTACAGTATGTAAATACACCCTTCCCACTTGTGTTCAATTTAATTCAACCTGTTCCTGTGAAGCACTGTCACAGCATGCCTTCAAGATGGCTGCTACATTTGACATCCATCAGAAGCAATGTACCATCATAGAATTCCTGTGCTGTGAAAATGAGGTAGTGGGAAGCATCCAAAAGAGGTTAGGATTTAGGATTTCATTTCGGAGGGGATTTGGTACATAGGCCACCATCCTGGGCCCATTGGTCCTACGCCCCCCCCCGGAGGAAGGATGAGTCAAAGGAGACAGAGGGCAGCCGACCCAAGGAGCTAAGACAGTACAGAGGGCAGGGTCCCTACAGTTTACTTGGTTAGAGACCTCCCCCAACAGGCCAGGGCAACGAACTCTCTCCCCTACTGAGGGACGGCAACGAGCCCAGCAGCCGAGCCCCAATGGTCCCGCAGGCAATCTGAGCCCCAAAGGTCCCTGACTGGCGGTCCCGAAATGATCCCAAGCAGAGGAGCAGAGATCAGCACCCGACCTACCGGAAGAGCAAGTAGTTTTCCTCAGAGCATATCATCCTGCCATGCACCGCCGAGACTCCCTCCGACACTTCTACTCTGAAAGAGACCACCAAATATGAAATGATAATGGAGATGAAATGGAGGAACAGGAAATTCGGGGGATGTAATTATCCTACCCAGCATCCACTTAGCGACCCAGGAAAACCCCCGAAAAAACCCATGAGTCAGGTAGGTCGGCCACGGGAATAGAACCCGGGTCTCCCGAATGCAGGTCACAGACAAAACTGCCTGAGCCATCCTGTTCAGTTCCACAAGAGGTTGCAAAAGGGTGTATGGAGATGCTCCTGTCGTTTGCCATACTGTTAGTCGATGGGCAAACAGATTATGGAATGAACACTGACAAACAGTGGCTCAAACATACTGATCCAGACTTTTGCTGTGTGGGTATACAATTCCAAGATGATGCATCTGAAAAAATTACAGATGTAAAATGAAAACTGTATTTTTAAAAAAGTAGTGTGCATTTCTTTTGGAGTGACCCTCGTAGATAGTATATAACTGACACTTACTTAGGGGATCCCCTTCCAGATGCTAGCTGATGATGAAGATAAACATCTTCAAAATATAAGTGTTGTTCAGCTCACAATTTCAATGTGTCAAAAAGTTTCACTGCTTATAATCACTACCAATAACTTAACTTGTGATATAAAAAGTAATTTACCTTAGCTTCTGAATCCAGGTTGGCAGGATCTGCTGGAAGATTCAGCTCCACTGTGCGTGTTTCTACAGCAATAACACCAACTGGAATGCCTCCAAGACGAGCTCGACCACATACCACTGTTTGTGCCCATGGTTGCATAATTTCCTCCCATGATCCATGATCAAAAAACCCATGTTCCCATTCATTTGGATTACCTGCATCAAATACAAAAGTTATTTTTCCAACCTGGTATCTCTGTCTATGATTAAGAGAATTTTTCACTATGAATTTTAATAGTGCATGTTATATTGCAGAGCTTAACCCTCAATTAAAGTTGTGATGTCTAAGGGATTAGAGCATTGCTATTGCTTTGTACCCTTAGTTTTGACTTTCAGAACCTTCCTCAGTGTGCTGTTAAGCATGAAGTGAAAATTTGTATTATCTACTTTTTTGTTCTCTTCATATTCTATGGTCACACAGACCTTATGCCTGTTTGTCTGTACTGTGGAATATAGAAACTGATGCAGGTATTCTGAGCGAGGATAAATGATCCAAACTTCAAATATTACATACTCCTGGTACCATAAGTATATAAATTCAGTATCAGAAACCTCATTAAGAATCCATATACTGACAATAAATGCATAGAAAATAGCATCAAAGATTTGTATAACCACCTACTGGCTGAAATCAAACAGATAAACGGGAAAACAAAACTAAGGGCTGTCAAAACTTATTTATTACAGAAAGTATTTTACTCTGTGGAAGAATATAAACAGATTAGGTAGAATATGCTATTTACACTTCTCAACTTTGTAAACATGTTTGTAAATATTATTTTATTAATTTTATGTATATACAAATTGACGATCCATGTAAAAAGCTTTACAGTTGGAGATAAAATTCCACAAGAAAAGATGTATGAGATGTACAAAATTGTTTTAACTCCAAGGTGTACATTGGAATGACAAAATGCAACATCAGAACCAAATAAAGAAAGCATTAAATTTAAACGGAGTCGTTTATCATAACAACATTGTTTTCAACACTTCCAAGAAAGGAATTGCAAAGAAAGCATTGTTTTTAAGCTTTGAAGTTTAGACCACTATTAGGGCAATAAAATTGATGGTAATTAATTATTCTTTCACTTTAATTGTATTGTCACCTAATTATCGGAAGGCACGGCCAGCTAGCAGCCGGGTGGGCGGCAGGAGGCATTCAGTCCACGCCTACCCATTTATCTTGTAGCCTAACAAGGGGATGGTTGGAAAAACATCACTAGCCATCTCTTTCCCCTCCCCCGGACATTTGGAGCCTTCAGGATGATTCACTGAACCGCGAGACTTCCAGAAACAGCGATCTTCCCTATATAAGGCCTGTAGTGGACCAGTCAGTCAATTCTTGGTGAGCAGCCATGAGGAGCGCCGAGTGAGTGAACGGACCGGAAGACTGTGTATGTGCATCAGAGGAGTTGTATGTAATTGTGAGTGTAGAGTGGACCTGTGACAGATGAACTGACGAATTGTAATTGTGTACGCTACGTAATTCTGTGTAATTCGCAAGTGCTCCAACTGTACTTCGGTGGAAATAAAGAACATTTTGAGTTTGTGCAATTGGACTTTTAATTTCACGAACCCACACAGTCACAGTATTCTTTCACATTAACAGGACAAGATCTGGAAAGGTAGAGCCAGACTGAAAAATTCAATCCATAGCTGGCATTTGCATCACAGATCTCCCGATCTCCATCCAGTTGCTCTTAATCACTGAGCTGCCATGGCAACATGCCAGCATGATACTAAATTCTCCAAGTGACTCACTCTTTTTTCAGTAAACCACTAGGAGATCCTATGTACATGAGATGCATACCTTAAAGGCAACTTTCTATGCTGTAAATACTTTATGGCCCACGCTTCATAGTTTACACTACTATTAGGTCAATTAATGGACATTGTTTTTTTCAAACTAGGCTTGTGTAGGACAAGGTTTGGAAAGATAGAGTCAATGCCATAGGCATGGTAGTTTGGTAGTTGCAGCAACACAACAAAGACCTGGAGATGTGTGATTCAACTCCCAGCAATAATGAGCTTGAAGTACCATTCAGATTTAATGTTTTGTGCTGTAACAAACATTTTAGAAGTAATACGCAAGATTTAGTATAATAAGCATTAGGGAAAAATAAACCACTGATAGATCTTTCAAAGCTGTCTTCACAAGCCTTGAAAAAGCAGCAAGAAAGATTAACGAAGGAGAAACTAAGTACATGCAATTCCTTTCTTGGAAGTGTTGAAAACAGTGTTGTTATGATAAATTAAATTTAAAGGGAGTTGATTAATGACACTAAACAACACTTACTTTTAAATTTTTCCGGAACATGTTTCAGAGATTTTGCCTCTATCGAGTCGATGGCCGGCTGAGGATAGAGGCAAAGTCTCTGAAACATGTTCCGGAAAAATTTAAAATTTAAAAGTAATAATTTTTCGCTTCACTGTGGTGTTCCAATACAGTTAAATCTCGATATATTAAAAGTAAGTGTTGTTTAGTGTCATTAATCAACTCCCTTTAAATTTAATTTAACTAAGTGCATGCCCGTAACCAAGACAAGTGGATCTAAATTCATAGAAATTGGCTCGTATAGGTTTGATGTTATGCATAGCTTTACCTATTTTGGATCAGAAGTTAACTCGAAGAACAATGTTAGTTGTGAAATTCAAAAATGTATACTGTCTGCTAACAAGTGCTTTCATGGCCTCCGGAAACATCTGAAGTCTAAGCTGTTGCTCAGGAAAACTAAAGTCATAATATATAAAGTTTTAGTAAAGCCTGTATTAATATATGGTGCTGAGACCCGGACACTCTCAAAATCTGATGAAAGACAGCTTGGTATATTTGAAAGATAAATTTTGAGGCAAATTTTTGGGCCAGCAGAGGATAACGGTGTCTGGAGAAGAAGATATAATCATGAACTGTATAATTTATATAGCGAACCAAACACTGTTAATTGCATAAAGATCAGAGGGTTGGAGTGGGCAGGACATGTACTGCGTGCTAATGACAGAATGATAAGGAACCAGGAAAGTCGGAAGACCAAAGTTAAGGTGGGAAGACGGGGTGAGAGGATGTAAGCACGACTGGAATTAAGAACTGGAGGAGTACTGCACTTAACAGAAAAGAATGGGGAAAACTTCTTCAGAAGGCTCACAAAGGGCTGTCATGCCAATGATGAATGAATGATAAATCTTTCAAAAATTCAGGAGAATTCAAAGGAATTAAAAAAAAAAAATAATAATAATAATAAAAGCAACGCAAGTGACCTAATAAAAAGTTCCAGGAAATCTTTTTGTCATCCTGTTGATAAAATTTGTTCTTACAACTCTCTTTTCTTCAATATAATATAGATTTACTCATCAGTTTTAAAGAAAATGTTTAAAGAAACCTTTCTTTGGGGTAAGGCAGGATAAGTCAACTGAAGTTTAATTTTACATCAGTTTGAACATAAACCATATAGTAATTAATCTGAGATTGTCATTTACACCTTTTATAACCCCTTAACGTAAAAGCCCGAGTAAACTTCTGTTTATAATTTTTAAAGAATAATAAAATTCCGAGTATACTCGGGTGACTAGCTTTGCAACTGGAAATTAGTTTAAAACTCGAGTTCTCTCTCTATCCTGCAGTACCTTAAAACTTCTGTTAGATTTAGTACTGAACTCACTCAAAGTATAAACTTGAAAGAAGCGTAGGGACAGTGAAGCACAAATTAATACAAAATTGAATCGAGAATATATTGACACATTGCTTCACTCACACTGTTTATTCACAGGACATGTTTCAAGAGCTCTTGCTCCTATCCTCAGCTGATACTCGACTAGTGCAAGTTGTAGTGGTTTCTTCTTTCTCCGTATTGTCAATAGATGGCGTGATGTACTTGTCAAAGATGTCCGGTGGTGGAGTCATAGAGTCATAGAGTCATGAATTTTGAAACTCCACCACCGGACATCTTTGACAAGTACATCACGCCATCTATTGACAATACGGAGAAAGAAGAAACCACTACAACTTACACTAGTCGAGTATCAGCTGAGGATAGGAGCAAGAGCTCTTGAAACATGTCCTGTGAATAAACAGTGTGAGTGAAGCAATGTGTCAATATATTCTCGATTCAATTTTGTACTGAACTCACTCCTTTGATATTTGTAAGTGTACCAACAGATGTCTCTGTTTCAGGCACTTGTTTCCTTCCACATATTTTTCAATGTTAGATATCTTTGTTCCTACCAGCTGTTGTGTGTAACCATATAGTGCACGGCTCTGTGTTTTATACAAATAGAGAGTGATAAAGATTATAATATTGAATTTAGTGGAACTGATATTTCTAAAGAAAGCTATGAAAGCACTTCAGAAGAAGAAAGTGACTTTTCCAGCTCATCAGAGGGTGATATTGCAGCTGAGAAAATCACTGCAGAACACCAGAGGGAGAAATGTTCTCCAAAAGAAGTGGGCAGGCCCTCAGCAAAAGCAAGTCCTTTGCGACTTGTTGCCAACATTTTCCATCATAATCCCGCCCAATGAAAAAAGAAAAATCCAACATGAATATGTAGAATGTGCAGCAGTGTGTGTCACATTAGGTGCAAGAAGATACAAAGGGAATCTAGATATATGTGCACTGACTGTAGCGTATCTTTATGTGTTGATCCTTGTTTAAAGAGTTTTTCATACAGTAACAAACACATAAACAAATATATAATAAAGTATGATTTAAAACATAGGTTAATAACTCATTTTTGCTGTTTTATGTTACAGTACCCAATATAAATAAACAATATATCGAGATTTAACTGTATTGGAACACCACAGTGAAGCGAAAAATTATTAATTTTTAGATGAGTCCTATTTATTACAGGAAAGTGAAGCAGATGTGTAATAAATACGACTCATCTAAACATTAATAATAAATAAACAAGTTTTAGTATATAAAAAGTATATATTAGTTTATAAAAGAAAGCATACTATGTATTTAACGAGTATTCTCGGGATTTAAATCTGGAGACTATTCAGACGCAAAATTTTTTATTGTTATGGTCGTAAAAGTTGATTCTATTGTTGCGATCAGTATTGTATCTTAATGAATATTTAATTGTGACAATAAAAAAATTGGTAAAAAAGGAACATACTTTTGAAAATAATAGGTATGCTAAGAGATTAAAAATATTAATAATTTATAAAAAAAAATGAAGTATAATTTAATGTATACAGATAACAGCATACACTAATGAAATTTGGTACTCTCACAAGAATATAATTTATACAGTGTGATAATAACTACAGTGTATATACAAACATTTATATGTATGTGTTTGGAGGAATTTAGTAACAGTGACGTGAAAATTTATTTCAGAAATTATTTGTAGTTGGTTTATTAATACTCGTCACTTACTTGTTTATATTTATGAGAAACTAGTTTCAAAGGCATTCGCCTCCATTTTCAATCTCTTCCAACTGGCATCTGTTGTTGTCTGCTCTCTCTGGTGGTGGAACTATGAACTTCTTTGTCAAATTATCTACTGGTGGGATTTCAAAGTTCATTACGCGATCCTTATTTTTCCATATGAATATGTTCTCCCATGTTGTCAATTTATTTTGGTTTATCACTCCTTTTAATAATTTTGGATTTGGATCAATGTCATGGTTTTCATTCCAAAAGTGGAATGCTACTGCTGACTTATCTTCTTGTTTCAATCTGATGTTTCTAAAGTGATCTTTGACTCTGGTTTTTAGATTTCTTTTAGTTTGACCTATGTAGCATTTTTCACAATTCTTACAACTTATTTGGTATATTCCGGATCTGTTAACTGATGGGATTTCATCTTTTGTTTTTGAATTTAGCAATTTTAAACTTGAGTGTCTATTAGTAGGTGCCAAGGTGATATTTTGTTCCATGAAGATCTTTTTAAATTTATTAAATGTTTTTGGGTGATATGTGAATGAACTGAATATGCTGTTGCTTTCTTTTTCTTTTGTAAATGTGGTTGCTTCCTACATCTACATTTTCCTACGTCTACATTTATATGTAGTTTAGATAAAATCAATTTATAACACTCTTTTCAGTTAAATGAAATGTGTAGTGTTTAACGCCCGCTTTTACTACATACGGCACCGCAGGCGGTGACACTGATGATACATGAGATGAAGATGGAGCACCGGTGGAATGAGATAGCGGGGGAAACCGGAGGTCCCGGAGAAAACCCGCCCCAGCGCCGTGTTGTCCACCACAAATCTCACTTTGTGGTCGCCTGGGATCGAACCCGGGCCGCCTTTGTGAGAGCCAAGCAGTCTAACCACTGAGCCACGGCGCGACCTTTTTTCAGTTAGCTATGGTACACCTCAACTCCCAATAAAGACATAGTTAAAAAGGACTTACTTGTATTTTGTCGGCCTGCAAGCATCCAACGAGGATCGTACGGTGCTTTAGTTGGCATATAACCAACCTCTCTATCAACTGGATCCACTGGTTTCAGTATTGGTACAGGAGATAATTTGTCCTGAGGAAATCAAAGCAACTATTTCAGTTATGATCAGGAATTACTTAACATTTTCATATCCCAAATTTTAAATTATGACATGCACGAATAGCTTTTTACATAGTAGCATCCTGCACAATTTTGTTAATTAACCAAAAATAATGGGAAACTGAACATGTAAATTGTTATTTTATACATCTTTTGTTATAAAATAAAAATCTATATCCACAATTTCCATTTGACCAACCAGAAAATTTTATCACAAATTTACGTTATACACTACGTGATCAAATGTATCCGGACACCCCCCAAAACATACTGTGACTTCGTGTTATATCCCACTTCTGACGCCAGTGTGACTTTGTGGGTTCGTGAAATGAAAAGTCCAATTTCACCACTCAAAAATGTTCTTTATTTCCACCGACTTACAGTTAAACACTTGCCAATTACACAAAATTACGTAATGCACACAATTACGATTCACCAGTTCGTCCGTTATCGTTCCGATGCACGTACACGGCGCTACTTCACTAGCACGTCAAACACTGACTGACTGACTGCCCCTTGCACGACGTGTCGCTTATATAGGGTCCGCTTGCCCATCTAGAAGGTTCTCGATTAAATTGAATGTCCCGTAATTTCCAGACCCTAGTAGAAGGGTAAAGAGACGGCTCAGGGGCCCGACATCCCTCCCCTAACCATCCCTTCAGTTAGTGACAGAGACTAATGGGAGGCGTGGCACGGCTGCCCTTTGGTTTCCTGACAGCTGTTGCCCTCAAGCCTACCGCTAATTGGGTGACACTGCTCCCTCCTCAAAGCTGGTCGTCCCGAACAGCACCATCGTAGCGGGCTAGTCGATCCAGGTGTACCACCAACATCTTTCCTCGGGGGACCTTCTGGATGCGGTAGACCACGTCGTTAATCCTCTTCACCACCCGGTACGGTCCTTGCCATGGCTGCTGGAGCTTCGGGCAGCGTCCCTTGGTCCGGGTAGGACGGTACAACCAGACCAGGTCACCTTGCTGGAACCCTTGGCTGTTGGCTTGCCTGTCATACCTGGTCTTCATGCGGTCGCTCGCCTTCTGGATGTTCTGGCGAGCCAACTCGTGCATATCGTGGAGATGGTCCACCAAGTTCTCCACATACTCGGTCGCTGGCTGTTTCGCTTCCGGAGGGCTTCCAAAAGCCAGGTCACAAGGGAGGCGTAACTCTCGGCCGAACATTAAGCTGGCTGGCGTCATCCCAGTTGTGTCGTGTGTAGAGGAGCGATAGGCCAGCAAGAACAGTGGCACCTTGACGTCCCAGTCTCGCTGATGGCTGGCCACGACCTTCCTCAGGTGTTCCTCTAAGGTCTTGATGTACCTTTCGACCATGCCATCCGATTGGGGATGTAGAGGCGTAGTGCGAGTCTTGTTCACCCCAAGCCTTTGTAGTGCCTCCTTCATTAGGTTGGACTCAAAGTTGGTACCCTGGTCACTGTGCAGCTCTAACGGCACCCCAAATCGGCAGAACACTTGCTCCACGAGGCAGTCTGTGATTGTCTTTGCCTCTTGGTTTGGGATGGCATACACCTCCGGCCACTTGGTGAAGTAGTCCACGACCACCATTAGGTACTTGTTGCCTCGGTCGGAAACTGGGAACGGTCCAGCAATGTCAACGGCGATCCGTTCGAATGGCGCTCCGACGTTGTACTGCTGCATGCGACCCCGGCCCCTAGTCTGAGGGCCACGACTCGCCGCGCACACGTGACACTGACGGCACCATCTCTCAGCATCTGCTCGGAGTCTCAGCCAGTAGTAGCGCTGCCGTAGTTTGTCAATCGTTCGGTTCGCTCCCAGGTGTCCTCCCGAAGTACCGGCGTGCACTTCCTCCAGGACTTCCGGGACCTTACTCCGGGGAAGTACCAACTGCTCTCTCTGCGTCTTCCCATCGGGTGATTCCCATACCCGGAACAGCACGCCCTCTCTGGTCTTCAACGAGTCCCATTGGGCCCAGTACGACTTGTAGGTGGCGCTCCTCGGTGCGATGTCCTCCCAGGTTGGTCTCATCCCTGCCTCCACTTCCCTCAAGAGTGGCCCCAAGTCTGCGTCCGCCAGCTGCTCCCTCCTCAGGCCTGCGCTATCCCAGCCTTCAGCAGGCACTGCCACAACTACTCGGACTGCTGCGGCACGCTCCTTCTCTTCCACTCTTGTGCACTGGCCGCACTCTTCTGGACAGGGTCTTCGGGACATGGCGTCTGCGTTACCGTGGCTCTTCCCTCTACGATGTTCCGAGGTGAAGTCGTACTCCTGCAGCCTCTGGACCCAACGTGCTGTCTGGCCTTCCAGGTTCTTAAAGCTCAATAGCCAGGTTAGGGCAGAATGGTCAGTCCTCAGGTGGAATGGCTGACCGTACAGGTACTTGTGGAAGTGCTCCAATGTCTTTACTACCGCCAGTAACTCCCGTCGGGTGACGCAGTAGTTCTTCTCTGCCTTGGATAGTGTCTTGCTGTAATAGGCTATCACCCGCTCATGGCCATCCTGGACCTGCGATAGGACACCTCCAATGCAATGGTCGCTGGCGTCGGTGTCCACAATGAAGGCGCCACCCGGTTGTGGGAAACCCAAAATTGGAGCACTGCACAGGGTCTCCTTTAGGTGCTGGAAAGCGTTTTCTGCGTCCTCCGTCCACACATAGGGCCGGTGTTCCTCTGTCAGGCGGGTGAGGGGTTTTGCGATGTTGGAGAACCCCTTTATGAAGCGCCTGTAATAACTGCACAGCCCCAGGAAACTGCGCAATTCTTTCTTATCCTTTGGGCGAGGCCAATCTCTCACAGCCTTTGTCTTCTCCGGGTCTGTGGCCACTCCGGTTGCTGAGACTATGTGGCCCAAGTAGTTAACTTCCTTGCGGAAGAGCTGGCACTTCTTCGCGTTCAGCTTCAAGTTGGTCGCCTGCAGTCTCTGTAGCACCTTACTCAGATTCTCGAGGTGATCTTCAAAAGTCTTCCCGACGATGATGATGTCGTCCAGGTATAGCAGGCAGGCATCGTAAGTCAGCCCTCTCATCACTGACTCCATGAGGCGTTGGAAGGTAGCTGGTGCGTTGCAGAGGCCAAAGGGCATAACCGTGAACTGCCAAAGACCTTGGCCCGTCGAGAATGCGGTCTTCTCCTTGTCTCTCGGGTCTAGAGCTACCTGCCAGTAGCCCGACTTTAGGTCCAGGGTCGAGAACCACTGTGCACCAGCTAGCGTGTCCAGGGTGTCGTCAATCCGGGGTAAGGGAAAACAGTCCTTCCGGGTGACGGCGTTCAACTTTCTGTAGTCTACGCAGAAGCGCAGCTCGCCGTTCTTCTTTGTCACCAAGACTACAGGGGAACACCAAGGGCTGTCAGACTCTTCAATCACTCCCCTGGATCTCATGTCCTCCAGCATGTCTCGTACCGCCCCTTGCTTCGCCAGCGGAACGCGTCTATGTGGTTGCCGAATAGGCCGGGCGTCTCCAGTGTCGATGCGGTGAAGCACTTTGTCCGTGCGGCCGTAGTCACTATCACCTTGGCTGAAGACGCGCTGATACCGTCTTAGCAGTTGTCGAACCTTCTCCAGCTGTTCTGTGGTCAGGTGGTCGGCCGCCCTCTCCACCAAGCCTTCTAGCCGGGGCCCCAGGTGTTGCTTCCGCGCCGGCACCTGGGTCTCGTCGATAGCTGTTACGCTCACCACGGGCTCGCACATTCCCAACTCCGTCCCGGCCTGGACGTCGTGATCGGCGTCCGTAGGATTTAGCAGTCTCACGGGCACCTCCTCTCGGCACGGCAGCAATGCCCTGGCTACACACAATCCGTTTACAGGCGTCTTCTGGTCCAGCATCATGTTCCTGGTTCTCTGACCCTCCAGTCGCGCCGTCACCACCACCTCGCTCCTCGCGGGGACAACCACGTCTTCGTCCAAGACGACCCTGCAAATTCCAAGGCGCTCTTCGGGTTGACGGAGTATAACCTCTTCTCCGTTAAGCCGCAGAACCTTCTTGCCGACGTCGACCGTCGCCTCATGGCTCCTGAGGGCATCCAGTCCCAGAATCACCTCCTCAGCCACCTTCGCGACGAACACCCACAGACGCACGGCACTGCGTCCCAAGTTCAGCTCCAGCAGGGCCTCCTTCTCCACAGGCAAGGTGTCGCCCGATGCCGTGACAAGCTGGTATGGCCGGCTTGGCTTCCTTGTCGGCAAACCCTTCGCCACGTCAGGTCTGATGATGGTCACGGCCGCCCCGGTGTCCACCAGCACGCGGCATGGCTTCCCTCTTACCCAACCGTCCGCGATGAGGCTGTCATCCATACGCCGGCTGACGGCGCGCAGTGTCACTCGAGGGGATGGTGGTGATGGCGCCGACGTGCCCCTCTCCACGACGGCCCTTACTCGTTTTCCGGCTGCTCTTCCTGGTGTGGGCAGTCTCTCTGCAGGTGTCCGGGCTGTCCACACCCCCAACACAGACCACTAGGTGTTCGCCGGCGTCCCTCAGCTGGTCTTCTGTCTCCGGCGTAGCGGACACTCCTCGTTCTCGACGTCGGGATGGATGTTATTTTGGCCGCCTCCATCCTTAATGCCGCTGTCAGCGCCTCGTGGATGGTTTTATATTCCCCGAGCATTAGGCGCTGACGAATCTCCGTGTCCCGTACCCCGTCGACAAAATTGTAGGCGGCTTCCCGGGATACGAACTCCAGTGGCAGGTCAACCAAGGCCTTGCTAGCCAGCTGCTCGATGGCTATGGCGAACTCCTGCAGCGTCTCCCCCGGCTGCTGCGACCTTGCCTTTAGCTGGCTTCGGTATGCTGCGGCTAAGCGGTGGTTCCCGAAGCGATTCTCCAGGGCCTCCCAGATGTCCTTGGGCGCCGCCGTCGTCTGCACCGCGTTTAGGACTTCCGCGGCTCTTCCCTGGAGGCTGGCTATTAACTGTGTGGCCTCCTCCTCCAGTGACCATCCGTTGTGCCTGGCCACTGTGTCGAACTGGCGGCGGAAGACCTCAAACGTTGACGCGCCGTCATACTTGGGAGGTTTGACGCGCGCAGATGTTGTGTCGCGTCCCGGCGCGTCGGCCTTTAAATCCTTCAGCTTCCTGCCGACGACGTCCTCCACCATGGCGTTCAGGGACTTCACGCTGCTGTCGGCTTTTCCTTCCAGCTCATTAACGCGGCTCGCCAGGTCTTCGACGCGCTCGCCTAACTCTGTGACGTTCTCTTTTACGCCGGCCAACTGTTCTTCAAACTTTGCGGCGAGAGCCTCGTTCGCCGCCTTCATTTCCGTGGCCAGACTGCCGTTCGCTGCTCTCATTTCTGCGGTTAACTCGGCCTTCATTTCTTCCATCTTCTCGGTGATGTTGTCGTTGGCCGTCTTCATTTGTTTCAGTTCCGCTAAAATCTTTTCTAATGCTGCCTCCATTGTGTTATGTTCGGTGATGTTGTTTTCCCGCTTCCTGACACCAGTGTGACTTCGTGTTATATCCCACTTCTGACGCCAGTGTGACTTTGTGGGTTCGTGAAATGAAAAGTCCAATTTCACCACTCAAAAATGTTCTTTATTTCCACCGACTTACAGTTAAACACTTGCCAATTACACAAAATTACGTAATGCACACAATTACGATTCACCAGTTCGTCCGTTATCGTTCCGATGCACGTACACGGCGCTACTTCACTAGCACGTCAAACACTGACTGACTGACTGCCCCTTGCACGACGTGTCGCTTATATAGGGTCCGCTTGCCCATCTAGAAGGTTCTCGATTAAATTGAATGTCCCGTAATTTCCAGACCCTAGTAGAAGGGTAAAGAGACGGCTCAGGGGCCCGACATCCCTCCCCTAACCATCCCTTCAGTTAGTGACAGAGACTAATGGGAGGCGTGGCACGGCTGCCCTTTGGTTTCCTGACAGCTGTTGCCCTCAAGCCTACCGCTAATTGGGTGACAATACATTTTTCATATTAGGTGCATTGTGCTGCCACTTACTGCCAGGTACTTATTTTCAGCAACCTCAATAGTCGTTAGACATTGTGAGAATGCAGAATGGGATCCTACACAGAACTCACAGACTTCGAACATGGTCAAGTGATTGGGTGTCACTTGTGTCAGAAGTTTGTACAAGAGATTTCCGGACTCCTAAACATCCCTAGGTTTTAGTTAATTGATGGAAATTAATCATTTCTGCACACTAGCCGTACATAGGCTAAGGTTTTTAATAGATAGAGTTAACATGAAAAATTCAATGCCATGGCCGGGATCTGAACCACAGATCTCCTGGTTTCCGTCCAGTCACTCTAACCCATTGAGCTACCATGGCCAACGTACCGTCATGACATTACATTCTCCATTTGACTCCTATATTTCCCCAGTAGACCACTAGGGGCTCTCGCATCCAAGATAAACCGTTTGTGGCGAAAAAACCTTAGCCTTTGTACGGCTTGTGTGAAGAAATGATTAATTTGCATCAATTAACTAAAATATTAAGAGTTAAATGATGAAGCCTGGGACTTAAGTACTTATGATAGTAAGTCACCACAAACAGTGTATCTCGAATGCGAGAGCCCTTAGTGGTTTACCGGGGAAATATACGAGTCAAATGGAGAATTTAATGTCATGACGGCATGTTGGCCATGGGAGCTCAATGGGTTAGAGCGACTGGACGGAAACCAGGAGATCCGTGGTTCAAATTCCAGCCATGGCATTGAATTTTTCATGTTGACTCTATCTATTTCTAGGTTTATCACGTTTTCGATGTGATAGTGAAGTGGAAATGTGAAGGGACAATAGCGTACAAAAGCATACAGGCCGACCTTGCCTGTTGACTGCATACCACTGACATTTGAAGAGGGTTGTAAAGTGTAATATGCAGACATCTAACCAGACCCTCGCACAGGAACTCCAACTCCAACAGGATCCACTCCAAGTACTATGACAGTCAGGCGTGAGAGAGAAAACTTGTATTCCATGGTTGAGCGACTGCTCATAAGCCATACATCATGCAGGTAAATGCCAAACGACACTTGATGTAAGGAGCATCAACATTGGACAATTGAACAGTGGCAAAATGTTGTGTGGAGTGACAAATCATGGTATACAATGTGACGATCCAATGACAGCGTGTGGGTATGGTGAATGCCCGGTGAACGTCATCTGCCAATGTGTGTAGTACCAACAATTAAGTTCGGAGGTGGTGGTGATATGGTATGGTCGTGATTTTCTTGGAAGGGGCTTGCAACCCTTGTTGTTTTGCATGGCACTATCACAGCACATTGATATTTCAAACACTTCTTGCTTCCCAATGTTGAAGAGTGATTCAGGGATGGCCATTGCATCTTTTAATCGATTGAGCACCTGTTCATAATGTGTGGGCTGTGGTGGAGTGGTTACATGACGATAACATCCCTGTAATGGACTGGCCTGCACAGAGTCCTGACTTGAATCCTATAGAACACCTTTAGGATGTTTTGGAATGCAAACTTTGTGCCAGAACTCACCGACCTACATCGATACTTCTCCTCAGTTCAGCACTCCATGAAAAATAGGCTGCCATTCCCCAAAAAACCTTCCAGCACCTGACTGAAAGTATGCCTGTAAGAGTGAAAGCTGTTATCAAGGCTAAGGGTGGGCTATCACCATACTGAATTCCAGCATTAACGATGGAGGGCGCCACAAACTTGTAAGTCATTTTCAGCCAGGTGTCCGGATACTTTTGGTCACATAGTGTATATTACATCACCATACCTAGCAGCAATAACCATAATAATGAAATAAACATTCAACATGATGCAATTAAGTGATCTGCAAAATTTAGACCTAGAGAATAAATAATTATAAAACATAAGTGAAGTTTTGGTTATTAATATTTATAATAATTTGTTTGTGCTGTTTCACTGACAATAGCTTCAATTTTTTCTTTTTATTCTGTCTCAACACTTGCATTTTCCCCCCTCATATTTAACATTTCAGTAATTTTATACTACAAGGGATCAGTGTCACAATGTCATAGATTGAGCTGCAATTTATTTATTAGTGAAGGTACTTCAAAAACAAAAGTACCCATGTCCTGACATTCTCTTCCAAAGAGTACCCATTCACTGGCAAAAAAGTTATAAATTTTTAAGTTGTAACAGAGCACTTAGATGTGTCTTCTACTCAACAATCAGCTGCCAGACTGCATGTAGCAAAGAGAATACTGACCTGTAAGGACTGGAGGGATGTGCGCTCGCATGCGATACAGGTTAGCTGGATGCAGAGTGTGAATGTGCAAACTGTCAGTAGACTATTGTAACTAAAAGTGCCTGATATCGCATGAACTATCCGAAAATCTTCAGCTCATATTCAACAATTTTGCGGTGTTAAACAATTAAAAAAATTGGGTTTGGAAATGTCCAAGAGCATAAGTATTATACTTAGCTAACTCAATTAATAGGAAAGCTCTTGTCTCTGGTATTGAAAAGGTGAAAGCTAAATTTCAGAACGCTCTAAACAAAAATAATGGTTATCGAGCTATGTGTGAAAGTTTGAAAATTAATAAGGAGGTAAACATGCCAGACGACACAGTGAAATTGTTTACATTAGCACCTCTGACATCGTATGACGTCAAAAAGAAGCTTTTCCACTGTTTAAAAACTGCTTCAATGATAGGCATCAAAATGTCACATTTAATCATATATGAATGTACTTTGTAACAGTGTAATATTCTGTAGTGATGTTATAGTTAATAAACAGCAGTATGTATAAGCATTTAAGTGCAATTCCAAAATGCATAGTTTATAATGCTTGTAAGTTATGCTGCAGTGAGGCGGTTGCCATGGTCAGACTATATTGTTGCAAGAAATTGATTTTTGCTGCTGTGCAGACAAGCGCAGAGAGAGATAGAAACGGGGAGTGAAAGAGAGAGTTCCATGGTGTTCTCACTACATCACGAAAGATCATGTGGCTTCGGCAACTTTCGAGAAACAGCGGCTTATGTAAAAATGCGGGGGTGGGAGCTCTTACCAGTAAGTTGTGCAGGAGGGCTGCTAGTGAGTGAATGCAGTTGTAATTGGACTTGTGAGTTTTCATGTCCTGTGTGAGTTGTGTAGACATTTGAACTGTATCAAGTTGCAAATTGAGAACTGATAATCGTGTAGTGATTTGAAAGTGAATTCTTTTATTTGTCTACATGTGGTGAAGCCATGAGAGACCATGTTGACATATGTTACGTCATCCTGCTGCAAAGGGCTGTACAAACTGTCTTTCTACAGAAGTAAAGAGCATTTTGAATTTCTGCACACTAGACTTTTAATTTTATGAACCTACAATATCTATCTGCAGTTGTTTACATGTGCGAGCAATAACGGTACAGTCCATGTGCAGTATACTATGGAAAAATGCACATGCCTTGGGCCTTTACTGACCAATTACATTCCATTTTCCTATTGGTGGATGCCTCCAAGAGTGATAATGAACATCACATAAAAGGCTAATGAACAAAAGTTTATGAAAAGGTTTTTTAAAAGAATCTATTTACTGAAAGCAGGTGAAGTGTTACCTTTTCTTCATATGAATACTACATACTTATTATGTTAGGAAACTGTGAAATCGTCTTTTATTAATTAGAAACTATTATAAGTGTCTGTAATTTGTTGCAGCTATGTAATAAGTTCTATATTAACTAACGTGTTTACTGTTAAATCCCTGGAATAAAGTTTAAGCTAACTGAACTAACCTTAGGAATGTAGGAAAGCCATTTGAGAATGGTATAGATGCCATCCAAATCTCGAGGTTCAGTCTTGTGTGAAACACCATTATTGTACATAATTTGGATGCCACCAAGTTGGTTATTTGAGGCATACACCTCTCTACCCAAAAGCTGAAAGATGAAAAATATATTTTTTACAGATAAAAGTAGGATAGAATACGTTAAAGTCACATTTCTAAAGATCATGCTTCTATGTTATGGCTTTGAAATTCCATATTCTTTGCACAACCATAAGAAAAAATAAAATGATTAACTACTAAATTTAATACCAAGATGGTACTTGGATGATTTTTACTCTCTTCTTCTTGAAAGAAGTATAAGTACAGTAGAACCTCGTTTACCATGATCAACTGGGACCAGGGCCAATCTGAGTTAACAAAAATCCAGGTTATCCAGAGAATGACAAAAAAAAATTATAGAAAAACAGGTAATCACCGATCTGGACACTTATACCTAAAAAACCATACACTGTATGTACTGTAACATATACACTGTATTTGCACTGTACACAATATAGCTACAAACTAGTTGGTAGTAA
Source organism: Mantis religiosa (assembly GCA_030765055.1). NCBI lineage: Eukaryota > Metazoa > Arthropoda > Insecta > Mantodea > Mantidae > Mantis > Mantis religiosa. The sequence goes on from CM060960.1 coordinate 33,082,797, forward strand.
AAAAGACAGTGAGCTTCTGCTGTCTCAGTTTAGTGTATTGCTTCAAGCAAAGCGATCTCACATCTGCAATTTCTCTATGTTTGCTATTGCTTGTGTGTGGGTCATAACCACAGCTGATTCATCAACAATGAATCTGAATAGTCTTCATTTTAAGACCTGAAACTTTCCTGGAGACGAATATATTCAAGATGTTCTCAGGCTTCAAGCAGGTGTAAAGATGACTAGACATCTTTACACCTGCTTGAAACTCAAGAATATCTTGAATATAGTCTTCGTTTTCACTTTCAGTAATAATGCATGATGCAATAATGCCTTCCTCTGTAATCAAGAACCTCTGTCACTTGATTTGCAACCAATTGTTAATGTCTTCTTCATCAACATCGAAACAGCCATCAATATTTTTAAAAACGTCTATAAAACCTACTTCCACACTTATTTTTTTTCTTTTTCTTCAATCTTGTTTTCTGATAAGTTACACACACCAGGCCACAAATTTTTCCATGAGTTTAACAAAGTTTCTCTTTCAACCTGGTCCCAAGCAGGTGTGGTGAATGCAATGGATTTGCCTGCTAGCAACAGAATTCGAGTAGTATCTACTGAGTAACATTTATTGTCTGTAAAATAGGTCTTTATTTACCGTGATAATTTTATTATTAATTTCTTTTTTTTTTTTTTAAACTAGTTCGGCTTACCTGGACATTCGGGTTAAAGAGATCACGGTTAACGTTTTACTGTACTTAAAAATTCAAACTAATAACAAAGAGTATTTCTCGGAAAGGATTGATACAAAGAATTTTATCTTGTCATCAATTTATTTACTTTAACAAGATCTTCATATTTTGTAACTTAATTTTGTCTATCTCTTATGGTTTACCTATTGATTTGACAGAACTATTCCCAGAAAATTGAAGTTATACACTTAATTTGTCATACAAATATCTTAAATCTACGATATTAAATAAAACTTGTTTACAGCTGTTTTTGAGAAAATAAAAAATAATAAAAATGCACTATGTAAATGGTAATTTTGGATAGGGAATTTCATTAAAAATCATGACGTAGCCTAGAGATCACTGAATTTAAAAGAGATATTTAACTAGTTTTCTGTTTTTGAGTGCAGGCATGTGTACCCACTCACTCGCCCGCCCGTCCGCCTCGGTAGCGTAGATGGTAGCATGTCTGCCTCATGTTCAAGAGGTTCCGAGTTTGAATCTCAGTCAGGGTGAGTTACCTGGGTAAAGTTTTTCCGGGGTTTTCCCTTATACTGAAGGACGAATGTCGGGTAACTCTAAGCTCCATGGACCCCGGAACCATCTGAGCATCATTTAACCCATTGCATTCATCGTCCGATATGACTTAATGTTGGAGAAGGTAAATTTAAAAAATCCACACACTCGCCCAAACCATACTCTGTTATAAAAATACTGCATTATTTATGTACCCAGGGACCTCAAAACAGATATATTTTATAATGAAGTCTTTCTATCAAATTTTTGGGTGGAATGCAACATTACTACTCTTTTAAATGATCTTTTAAAGGTCTAAGACATGGCAAGGATTTATCAAAATGTCCAATGTGTGTGAGGAAGTAATTACAGCTTTTTAATGTTATACTGCAAAAACATGGCAAGAAAATGCATGGCAACAAAAATGGAAAAATTTTGTTGGAGACATTTTAATTAGGAACATTTTCACTGTAAAAGGGAGAAATATATAAGTGTAGCAATCTATTTGGATAAATGAGAGAGAAATGGAAAAGAAAGTTCAGGAAAAAATTTTTATTTCTTAATGATAGTCAATTATGATATTAGCATTAATCTGCAGGAATTTTGTTCCACAGAAGTTTGTTTACACTCCAGAGGCAGGCAGGCCTATTTACAGACATGGGCCGGTTTGCCTCTGTAGCTTAGGTGGTAGCGTATCTGCCTCACATTCAAGAGGTCCCAAGTATGAATTTTGGACAAGATGGTCAGGGTCTATCCAGGGACCGAAGTCCCCCCCCTTAAAATCGGGGAGCCACATGCAGCTCTGCAAGGTTTTCTAGTAGGATGGTACCTAGGTTACAAACCCACCCCCACCCCCTCATCGAGGCATCTCACAACCCCGTCTGCTAGCAAACCAGAGAGATGTTCCCAACACCCATGAGTTTTGGACAATATGAGTTATCTGGATAAGGTTTTTTTTCAGGGTTTTTCCTTATTCTGAAAGATGAATATTGGGTAACTCTAAGCTCTACAGACCGTGGACTCATTTCAACATCATTTCATGCATTTCATTCATTGTTTGCTACGACTTAACATTGAAGGATGTAAATTTAAAAGAAAAAAGCAAAAAAAGCAAACCTTGGGTCTGCAACAACCAAATGTCACTCAGACCGACAGGTAAAGAGAGAGTGTGAAGGATGTAGAATATTAGAATGATAGGTGGTTAAATTACAAAATGAGATGAAAATGCGATATAATTGTGATAGTTGCCAACACACAAGTAATCTGGAATTGTATGTATTGATATTTGTATTATGTACTTGTATTTAGGCAAGTAACTTTATAAAAGCAATATTGAGAATAGATAACAAAGGTTTTAATTCTATTCTCTTTTATTGAGAATTAGAGCTTCTACATTCAATAATCACAGTTATGAAACTGCTGTATCAGAAATAAATCCAATTCAATACTACAGTGAAGCAGTAAAGAAAGCAATAAAATACGGATAATATTTTGGTGACTATCTGAAAAATGTTCCACAAGTTTAATTTTAAGTAATATGCCATAGTAATAAAGTTCATCTCAAAGTAGTAAATGCGTCATTTGGTGCTCTACACTTATTAACTGTAAGGCAACTGTAATACATTAATATAATTTTGAATCGAACTAGTACTCAATGCTCCACTTATTACTAGTATTTACCTAGAACACGTTTCATTAGGATCTTCCTAACATCATCAGCTGTTGTCGACTAATGGATGTTGGTTTGGTGAACTCATTGGAGGCGACAGGTGCGTCTCTGTCGGTAACTATTTTGATGGATGTTCGTTCCGCAAACCAACATCCATTAGTTGACAACAGCTGATGATGTTAGGAAGATCCTAACGAAACACATTCTAGGTAAATACTAGCAATAAGTGGAGCACTGAGTACTAATTTGACTCAAAATTATATTAATTTTGTGCTTCATTATATCATAGTCCTTACACATTGGAATATGTAATACATTGTTTGGGTTTCTTTCACTTCCTTCCAACTCAGATACCCATACATTGCACTAAACTAAAATGACATATATATTACATTACATTTTAAACCCTTTACCTTGTTCAGTGCACTGTAGCCAGTAAGAATTATATGTGAATTTTCAATCTGTATGACTCTCTGTCCAAGTCGTACCAGATAGGAACCAATACCAATAGCTCGACATGTCACCATTGAGATTGTTACTATCTCCTTATAGGCTTGCGATGTTTCACCAGCTATCATACCAGCATATCTTAGGTTCTCAACACCTAGGCCATCATCCTTTCCTATAACAAATACAAATATTGCGACAATGCCCAATCCAAAAATGTACTCTGAAGTGTAATAAGTACGCCTCATGCTGCTCTTGCAATCCTTGCTTTTTAATAATTGCTATTCTTATTGATAAAGTAAACATTAATAAAATGCAGTGATTTTTCACTCTACTCTAGTTCCTTTAAAGGACGCATCCTCATTAGGTTGCAAGTTTCTGGTTCCCAAAACTGACAAAGAAGCAACTTTTTGAAAACATTTATGAGCTAAGACACTTACCAATAATATCTGTGATTTTGTAGCGTGGTTCACCTTCATCATCTATTAGAATTGCATGTACAGAATTCAGTGGTGAAACTTTTGTAAAATCCTCAGGAGTAAGGTAGAGATATTTAAATCCCTATAAAACAAAAAGAAAACAAACTATGAAACTGATACAATTGTTTTCCAAGTATATAAAAACAATTAAGAAACATACTTATGATTAAAGTTACTAAATATATAAGCTCCAACATGTATGTATATAAAAATTTATACTGTTAGGAGATACGTGAAATAAATGTATCAATTTATATGAGCGATCAGTATGCTGAGTTCTTTCATTCACAATCACTATAAAATGAAACAGAAAATGGCATCTTTAAATAAGATGGTGCCTGCCAACTCCAACACAGCAAAGCAGACAGTGGCCTGTACTATATGTGCGTGATAAGAAGAGCGATCGGGTTCCAAGTCCTCATTCGGTAAGTTTTGTTGAACTCCATAAACATACATGACAACTTTGAAATTTGAAACACGCTTTACACTGACATCTAGTGGCTAATACACTAAGCTTTATCATGTCCGCCATATTTCGTTTTGATCAATTTCGAGGTTAATTAACTAACCAGTTTACATTAATCGTATATTAGAATTTTAGTTCGTCCTTGGCAACATATACATTTTATGAGACACGTCAAAATGTATAAATACAGTATATACATAAAGTCAAATTGATTACATACAATATACACAGTAAGCAGCTTTTCTATGGTTTCATGTGGTATTTGCATAGACTAATTTACTATAAGAATTGTCAGAATATAAATATTACAGGTTTGTGAATGTACTATGCTCCCAGTGCTCATTTACGTGGTTATAGTTCTAAAAATTAATTAACAGTATAAAAACAGTGTGCATGCAACAATTTCTTAACCTTATTCTTAAAGAGTTTTAATGATGCAGCTTGATTAAATGAATTTGAAAGTTTATTATATAACATTATCCCTTTGTAGTTAAAGCTTCCTTCATAAAGGCTCGTTTGGTGCACTCGAATTGCCAGTTTATCCTTGTTACGAGTGTGGTGGTAATGTACATCAGCATTTACTTAAAAATGATTTATATTTGTATGAACATTTGTGGATGTTATGGCTCTCGAAAGGGGACACATTATTATTCGTCTACCTCCGTATAACTGTGATCTGAATGCAACTGAGCTGAGGTGGGCAAAACTAAGGAATGTTTCCAGAGGATGCAACGTTACTTGTGATATCTTCGCGTATCTTACATGCTATTCTGCTGAACTGTGTTTTTCTAGGTTGACCACACTGCAGAAACAAAAGAGCATTAGCTCTCGCTTCTTCCCCTCTGCCCGCACCACACCATAAATCCAGCGCTCAACTTATATGGCAGGTACTGTACATTATAATTTACTGACACGCCTTTTATGTGAACAGTAGTCAGACGGTGAGGCATATCATCTTGTTTAAGTCACTTACCATCCACGAGCCTTTGATAAATTCAAAAAAGTCTTCAAAAACCAAAACATTCAACTAGCACCAGTCAACCATTTCTCCTTAAAAAAACCTAATTTGCTCAAACATCAAAGATGCCATTCCATCTGACAAAAAAAAATCTGGTATATATCAAATTGAATGCAGTGACTGTAGTCAAATTTATATTGGAAAAACCAAAAGAAATTTAGAAACAAGAGCAAAGGAACACTTTAGGAGCATAAAATATAAACAATTAGAAAAATCAGCAGTTGCCACACATTTTTGGGAAAAAAACCACAACATAAATCCAGAACCAAATCTACTAAAACATACATCAGGGAAACAAGAACTATCCACATGGGAACAAATCTTCATTTCAAAAAATAGAAACAAAGTATTCAATTTCGACATCCCCCAAAAAGATTTGTTCAGCAAGTTCCTTGAACCGCCATCAGAGGAAACCTATTACAAAATATCGTCAACTACACCAATGAGATGGCCGGCTGAGGATAGAGGCAAAGTCTCTAATACATGTTTTTAAAAAAAAGTAAGTGTTGTTTAGTGTCTTTAATCAACTCCCTTTAAAATTTAACAGCTGTAGGAGTTATATAACAAAACTATAGCAGATAAAAGGCTAGATATGACTGATTCAAAGTTTAAAAAACACCATAAAATAATGAAAGAGGAATTTATAGTATATTGGATACAAATATATATTCACTTCTGCATTCAGAAATGGCATTAAGTGAATGAACATTACCTTGTCAGGTTCCTCTGGATCTTCCCATGCTACTCGGAAGAGCTGTTTGATTTCCTCAGCCAAACCAATACGAGCACCACTATTGGCTGAAATATATATTCTTGGAATTTTGAGCTTCCTTGCTAGTTCTGATGCACAACGGAAAACTAGATCTTCTCGTGGAGCAAAGGAACCAATTAGGTATGTAATATCATTAGCTATAACAATTATATCTCGACCTTCTGGATATTCAGGAGTAAAGAGAGTCATCCTCCATGCCACCATGCCTACCTGCAATAAATAGTTTCAATTTTAAAATAATAACTAAATTAAAAACAAATGGACTGGCTTTTAGCTTCCCTTTGCTAATTCGCAGTAAACTATTTTTTATCCTCCATGCAGAAAAACAAAGTACAAAAAATTGTAGAAAAAGCATTTTTAGGATAGAATGAGTTAGTATATTTGGATAATTATGCATGATTAAGGACAAGGGAGCCATTGAGAAAGAGGCACTTGATTGAAACCCGCAGGGTACAAGGAGAAGAGGAAGACCCAAGCAAACATGGTACAGATCTGTACATCTGGAGGCAATGGAGGAGGGCAAGACCTGGAGCGAGGTGAAGAGGTTGTCTGTAAACAGGACCAGATGGAGATGTTTCATTGATACCTTATGTTCCACAAGGGATGACAGGAACTAATCATCAATCAATCATGCGTGGTTGGAGGAATTTAGTATCAGTGACATCAAAATTAATTATCAATTAATTAATTAAAATAGCTATTTATAGTTTGTTTTTTGATAGTTTGTCAGAGGTTAAAGATAGAGGCAATGGCTTCCAAAACTAGTCCCTCAATAATTTAAAAATGTAAGTGAAAAAACCAACTACAAATAGTTTTCTCAATATTTGGATAAACTAAAGGCATGAGCATAACTACAAGGGCAGTTCAATAAGTACCCATGTTTCAAAATATATGGTGTCGATAAGGGAAGTTTTTGTTATTATCCTGTAATGTCATCTGCTACTCAGGAGTTCTTTTGGAGCTGTTGTTTTCAAGCACAGATAAAAGACAATTATGGGCCAGGTTTGAACTTGTTACCTTGGGATCAGTAGGCCACCGCCTAAGATTTTCACCAAGTTAAATGGTTTACTAACACAGGTACATTGGTACATTGACACTTAGGTACATTGACTATGTTTTTTTGCTTCAAGCGTTAGTGCTGCTACACAAGTTTTTAGTTACATTTAGGCAAACATTATATTTGACATCTTTACTTACATTGTTCTCTCCAGGTAATCTCTTCTGTTCCACCAAGTTGTCGTCACCTTCTAAAACCAGTTCTATGGAGTCGCAGACCTTTTTAGGAATTTCTATTTGCTCTGTAACAGAATTAACAGACAGTCTTAAAATGAGATATGCTATGCTCCACTTATTGCTAGTATTTACCTAGAATGCATTTCGTTAGGATCTTCCTAATATCATCAGCTGTTGTCGACTAACACATGTCTATTACATTAATAGACCATGTATAGATTTGTGTGTGTGCTCCACAAATAAAACTTAGGAAGAGATGTATATGGATAGAGTCAACATGAAAAATTCAATGCCATGGCCGGGATTTGAACCATGGATCTCCTGGTTTCCGTCCAGTCACTTTAACCCATTGAGCTACCATGGCCAACTTGCCATCATGACACTAAATTCTCCATTTGACTCATATATTTCCCCGGTAAATCACTAGGGGCTCTCACATCCGAGATACACCGTTTGTAGCAACTTACTATCGTATGACAGCAAGTTGGCCATGGTAGCTCAATGGGTTAGAGCGACTGGATGGAAACCAGGAGATCCGTGGTTCAAATCCCGGCCATGACATTGAATTGTTCATGTTGGCTATCTATTAAAAACCTTAGCCTATATACGACTAGTGTGAAGAAATTATTAATTTCCATCAATTAACTAAAATAATAAGACATGTATCTGTTAAAATAACAAGATATAAGCAAATGAATTCAGGAAGAAACAACCATTTTGCTTTAATAAAATCAAACCACAACATTTTATTTAGTTGCTTGCAAAATTGCAGCTTACTCTATTTCTCCAGATAACCATCTCCATTATTTTAACTTTTTCATATCATCCCACAAGTTTTAGAATTCTCACATCAGCTGCCACCAGACAATTAAGTCAAAATGTTGGTAAAATTTTTCCAAACAAAGAACAAGAAGTATTTGAGAGAGAAATCTGTAACTTATATAGGGTTTGGCATCTGTCTTGCAAGATCTTGTTCTTTAGTTGATTCTTCAAATCAACTGTGATGAGTTACAGACGTCCAGGACGAGTTTTGATGTGCATATATGTTCATCCATTGCTGAACATTTCACACCACTTTCCAACATTTCTTTCAGTCATCACCTATCACTGTACAAGTTACTTATATGATAGTAAATTTTTGCCATATATTTGGAATTCAAATAATACCTCTCATCTCAGCAAAGCCAGCAGGATTTTGTATCATACAGTTCAGTTTTAACAATCACAGTAGACACAATAACTTATTTTGACCAGTACTCACATAAAACAGAAAAAATATAAGGAAACCGCTTGATCTTCAACAAAAGCCCAATAATGATCTACACAATGGGAATATGCAAACAATTGCTACTGTCTGGATTACCCTGTGTTGTATATATACTGCATGCACATATCCTCTTAACTTCTATTTGTAGCTTAAGGATGTATATACCTGACTGTCGCTCTTCTTTAAACTCTTTCCACATTTTCTCCAACATTTGACGAAACATGTCTGGAATGTCATAAACATATGTTGTTCCTGCACTCTGGGCCTGGAATCTCTTCTGCTGAAGGTAGTCCTTTGTTACATATGGAGTTGAAATTGGTAGTCCATGCATAGGTCCTTGCTTTGGTCCATAGGCTTCAAATTTTATCTGAAACACAAAATCAGAACTTCTGCTTACCTTTTTCACCATGAAAAATGTGCAGCTTTTGATAAGTACATTTTAATCTATACAGTTGTAATGTAGATACTGCAATAGCATAGGGATAGCTGTCAATTGCATGCTTCAAGTTCACAATAAATAGTGTTATGAATGCGCATGTTACAGAATAAAACAAAAGTGTATGAGATTAAATTTCATAATTTCATAATAGTATTACAGATTCAAAATCAGCCATAGATGGGATTGTAAATTATAAAAACAAAACAAGAAACATCAAAGAAATAAGAAGTTTAATTAAAGCTGTCAAATCAAGAAACCATGTCACCCTGCAATGGATTCCAGCCCATGTTGGACTTTTAGGTAATGAACATGCTGACCAACTAGCAAATAGCAAAAAAAGGTGCAATTCAAAATATAGAACCCGTAAGACAAACTGAAATTAATAAACAATTAAACAACATTAAGCTACATTTTAAAAGACAGCAGAGACTTGATGAAGAAGATAAACTAAAAGACAAGGATTATAAGAACATTGGAGACAAAACTGACATACAAAACCTACCAAGAAAAACTGCAGTGGCCCTATTTAGATTGGAAACTGGCCATGATTGTCTTGCAGAACACCTTTATAAAATACACTGCATACCTACACCCAAATGTAAAGAGGATGTCATCATGAACAAACACCATTTGGACAAATGTAATGGTCTCAAAAGTGGGAATCTACAGGCTTTATATTGGGAAGCTAGGGGGAAAATGATGCAAATCAACTAATCCCCAGTGCCATTAGTCAACAACATAATAGTACTGATACCATTATAGACGTCCATCTGGATGACTTTCAATTCTTTTCTCTTCTTCTGCAGAGATCAACAATTCACTATTATATATCAAAATTGTATTCACTTAATAGTTTATTTCTATATCATCCAGATTTCTGTTAGTACGAATTATCTCTGGGCCTATTAAATATTCAAATATTTTGTTTGTTAACACTATCAAGTGCTAAGATTATATCAGAACTGCAGGTGTACCAGAATTTTGTCCTGCAGTAGCTTTTGCATGCTAGAAATCTACTGACTTGGGCAATAGCTTAAAAGCCACTGGTCTGGGCTAAGTTTGAAATCAGGATCTTGGGCCAGTGTGTAATCAACTGAGGTGTCCAGACTGACCTGGTGTCACCTAGGCATCACCTTGTCCAGATAAGCAAGGTTGTTATGCAGTTTGAAATGAATTTATATATATACAGTTCTTCTGGATATTGATACACAATATTGTCTCAAATACATTGTTGCGACGAGGCAGCGCGGCGAGGCATTCAAAAAGATGGGCAGTACAATGCGGAGATAAAAGCTCGCCGAAATGGTGGGGGAAGGAGACGGATTTCTCGAGAGTTCGTCTTCTAGCACCGTCTTGATTGTTTGAGAACATTCCGGATAGTGAGTAATCTATAAAAAGGGAGCCGCTGCCTGCCAGAGTCAGTCAGTCGGTAATTGGACGCATGCGCGTGAACAGCTGTGTGAGCTGTGATTGTGGTTGATGATTTTGCAAGTTGTATTGTGTATGTGACGTAATTCTGAACTGTAAAGGTTGATAAAAGTGTGTTTCTACGGAAATAAAGAGCAATTTTTAGTAATTCCTTTCTTGGAAGTGTTGAAAACAGTGTTATGATAAATTAACTTTAAAGAGAGTCGATTAAAGACACTAGACAACACTTACTTTTAAATTTTTCCGGAACATGTTTCTGAGGCTTTGCCTCTATCATCGGCTGGCTCAGTCGAGAGCCGGCCGATGATAGAGGCAAAGCCTCAGAAACATGTTCCGGAAAAATTTAAAAGTGTTGTCTAGTGTCTTTAATCGACTCTCTTTAAAGCAATTTTTAGTGTTTGTAACCTGGACTTTTAATTCTACGAAACCACAAAGTCACAATATTTTCCACAATACCCAATACTCTGATACTTGATACCTTCATTTCTGCTTCTAGTTTCAATACAAAACAGAATGTTGGGAGAATGTGTAGTACCAATAAAATTAATTATTACACAAATATAAATATTTGCTACTAAGGCTCCACTCTTAAGAAATTGATGTTAATACTTCTTTCTTCTTTCTAATGGAAATCAATTTCAAAAGCAGATCGCTTTCGTCCTCAGTCCATCAAAAACAAACTCCATTGTCGAGGAAATCTCGGTTACCATGAATTTTTTTATGTTTTTTTAGCATTTCCAACATCTGAAGACGAAACAAACCTATAAACAGAATCAACTGCTGGTATGTCAAAATTCATTACGTGATGTTTATTTTTTAAAATAATTATCTTTTCCCAAACTATTAAATCTATGAGAACATTTAATTGTTTTAATAATTTAACTTCGGGATTTGTTTCATGGTTAAATGACCAAAAATGATTTGCTACTGTCGATTTATCTGTTTATTTATATTTAATGCTACAAAAATGTTCTTTCTTTCTGGTTTCCAAACTACGTTTCAAAACGAAAGAAAGACAAAACGTAATTTGGAAACCAGAAAGAAAGAACATTTTCATAACATTAAATATAAATAAACAGATAAATCGGCAGTAGCAGATCATTTTTGGTCATTTAACCATGAAATAGATCCAGAAGTTAAATTATTAAAACAATTAAATGGTCCCATAGATTTAATACTTTGGGAAAAGATAATTATTTTAAAAAATAAACATCGCGTAACGAATTTTGACATACCAGCAGTTGATTCTGTTTTTAGGTTTGTTTCGTCTTCAGATGTTGGTTATGCTAAAAAAACATAAGAAAAATCATGGTAACCGAGATTTCCTCGACAATGGAGTTTGTTTTTGATGGACTGAGGACGAAAGCGATTTGCTTTTGAAATTGATTTCCATTAGAAAGAAGAAAGAAGTATTAGCATCAATTTCTTAAGAGTGGAGCCTTAGTAGCAAATATCTATATTTGTGTAATATTTATTGCTTCACTATAACTAGCTTCATTTTCTATGTAAAAATTAATTATGTTCACATATTTAATGAGACAAAACTTAAAACCATCCGTGTACTTATTTTTAAACTCTACATTAGACATTTAAAACCAAAACAGTCCATTATTATAAGATTTTGTTAAAAAATACTAGCATTCTCCTCTTTGGGGGTCAAGTCTACTTCTTTTTCAGTCACATATGAGTCCTGCTGTGCTAAATAGTCTTTTGAGGGAAAACTGTTGCAGATGGAATGCACAAATATTTAGTGATTATTTTTTTTAGTCCTCAAAAATTTGAATTTGTTTTCCAGTAATCCAATGCACTAGAAAGAGGAGGTGACAAATCGTTGAGAAATGCAGTGATTTCTCCTGGGAACTGTTAACTGGCAGTGAATCTGACAAGATTATTTTCCTGCATAATGTTACTGTACATGTACCACATTCCTGGCAATTTCTTGGGCTTTAAAATGTTCTACTTGTTGCTATAATATTTTATGATTTCAAAATAAAATAAATATTGCAGAATCACCACCAAAGTATTGAAAAAGAACCAAGTGAATTTTCTGAAGTGTTGTTTGATGTCAATACCAGCAAGTATCGTGAATATCGAGGACAAATCCCTAATATAAATGTACGAGGGTCCTTCAATAAATAACCAAACTAATTTAATTGTATTTAAATAAACCGCCCTGGAGCACCATGGCTGCTAGTGGTGGAAAGGGGAATTCTCCCTCTATCAGTGCTGTGAGTGCCAGTCATACAGAGTCAATCAGTGGGAGTTAGAGCGCGATACGTGAGGTCATGTTTACTGCACCCACCATGGAACTGAAATTGCAGCAACGCACATCAATAAAATTTTGTGTTCTGTTAGACAAAACTCCTACAGAAACCTTTGAAATGGTGCAGCAAGCATACAAGGACCAAGCTTTAGGCAAAACACAAGTCTCTGAGTGGTGTAAAAGTTTCAAAGGGAGTCATAAAGACCTTCAAGATTCTCCGCGCCCTGGAAGATCCGTAAGAACAAAAGCGGAAGTCAATATTAACACAATTGTGCGAGAAGATCGCATAACAATTTCGAAAGTTGCAGACATACTGCATTTGTCTGTTGGAACTGTAGACAACATAATTCACAATGATCTTGGCTATCGAAAAGTTGCAGCGAAATGGGTATGCACATGCTGAAGGACGAACAGAAGGCTCACCGCGTCATGATGTGTCAAGAATGGCTCGGAAGGTTACAACAGGAGCCAGACTTTCTGAATAGGGTCATCACTTGTGACGAGAGTTGGTTCCACCATTACGACCCATTAACAAAACAGGAGAGTTCGCAGTGGAAACATTCATCGAGCCCTAGGCCTAAGAAAGCAAAAGTTGAGAAAAGTGCAGGAAAGATCATACATTTCATATTCTTTGACAAACAGGGCATTCTGTATGATCTTGTTGTAACTAAACAACACACAGTTACGGCTGCTTACTATTGTGACGTACTGAGGGGACCACTGAAGAAAAAAAAATCGCCAAAAAGCGACCAGATCTCGCAAGGAGAGGATAGATCTTGCATCAGGATAATGCCCCTGCTCATCGAGCTTGTGCAACTCAAGATGTCATCGCAGAAATGGGTATTGAGATCATGTCTCATCCACCTTATTCTCCGCATCTCGCACCATGCGATTTTCACCTCTTCCCTAAAGTGAAACAGGAGCTTCTTGGTCCCCATTTTCAAAGTGATAAGGAGTTGAACAATGTTGCCATGGGTATCTGAACAGACTGTCCAAAAATGGGTTCAACGAGTGTTTCGAACAATTGGTAAATAATTGGAAT